>VCII01000050.1:600000-998178 GCA_006030095.1 Triplophysa siluroides | reverse complement strand
AATACATAACACAAAAGATAAGGGAACGACACAAAGCACATATGTTGCAGACATTTCATTTATTCCTATAGGGGTTATTTCTTTATTTTGTCATTGAACTGTGTCCATTAGAACATATCTATAAGTAAGATGATTAATCTTAATACTTTTATTTGTCATTACATGCATTACTGTTAGTTTTTATTTTAGGCATTATCTTCACCTTTTAATAATTGTTAATGAGGCTATTACTTATTTGCACACGTGTACACTGTTACGGCTTAGCTCGTTACTCAAACCACAACATAAAGAAGGAGTCAGAAACAACAATACATTTTTAACAAAATTTAATTTATTAAAATGTATAAAGCAAAAAGGAAATGTAATTTAACTCAGCTAGGGGAAACAAAGAAACAGACTTTCTCATATAATAGAAAATAAACTAGACATGTTGAAGACCACCAAAACATATAACATTAAAGAAAATAAAAATATCTGAGAGGGCAGATAAAACGTCCTCTCCCAAAGAGAGCTACTCCACACTCTTTATTTCGACAAACGGTATTCCCACATCCAAAACTCAGGTGCAACTAATTGTTCAATCAAGTCACTTAATTCCAATCCTGCCCGTGCACTGCGAGAAAAGAAAAAACCTAAGGTAGCAGAGGGGGGGGGTCGTAACACCTCCCTACCTAAAAAGAAGGTTTTCACCATAGAAAACCTTCACACCAAAACGTATACATATATATGGAAAAGAAAAAAAAACAATTTCTGAGGGGTTCAGGTTCCTCCTCTTCCTCCTGGGCCCTATGAAACAAGAGTAGAAAAACAAATCCCAAATAGACACGGGACAAAGCATCTGCAATAATGTTATCTTTTCCCCTTATATGTTTAATATCCAATGGATATTGTTGAAGAATCAAACTCCAACGCATAATGCGTTGACTTTGATTCCGCATCTTATTAATAAACACCAAAGGATTATGATCCGTATATACAAGTATGGGGCTGGTAGATGACCCCAGATATACCTCAAAGTGTTGGACAGCAAGAATAAGAGCAAGCGCCTCCCTCTCAATAGTAGAGTAAGCCCGCTGATGTCGATTAAACTTCCTTGAAAAATAACAAACTGGGTGTTCTATGTCATCTGAGCTTATCTGCATTAAAACAGCACCAGCCCCACTCTCACTGGCGTCCACTGCAACTCTAAAAGGAATATCAAAGTTGGGAGCCAAAAGTACAGGAGCTGTAGCAAGTAACATTTTTGCATTTTCAAATGCCTCTTGGCACTTATCTGTCCATACAAAAGGTATTTTTACACTAAGAAGGTCAGTAAGAGACACCATAACGGAGGCAAAGTTTTTACAAAAACCTCTATAATATCCTATAATTCCCAAAAACCTACCGAGTTCACGTCGGGTTTGAGGTACTGGAAATTCACAAATAGCCTCAATTTTGCTTCCACAGGTCTAACTTGTCCACCACCCATTACCTTGCCGAGGTAAGTAACTCTAGCTTTTCCAAATTCACATTTTGCCAGGTTTATAGTAAGATTAGCAGTGGCAAGACGAGAAAAAAATTCTTTAATTTGCGTCACATGATCAGTCCATGTACTACTATAAATGACCACATCATCCAGGTATGCTTCACATCCCCGCATCCCGTATAACACATGATTTACTAGTATGGTGGTTTTTCTATTATAGTGTGAGTTTTCTTTATAAAATAATACATTTAGTTAGTTATAGGTTTCATGTATTTTTTATTGGGCCTCATGTATAAGTATGAGCTCATGAACACCTGCTGTCCGTGCAGCTAAGATAAGATGCTTGTTGTTAAGCATCTTATCTTAGCTGCACGGACACCACACATCATTTTTAATAAGGAAGTTTGGTTTATTGCATAGAGTCAAGGACGCTAGTACCTCTAAACAGTGAGCTCATTTTAACAAAGCTGATTTATGAGTTTGAACATTTGAACATCTGCACACACACCAAATATATTTGAACACAAAGATGTACTCCCCACACACTTTTGTAAGGAAGTCCAATTAAATCACATACAACCAAGAACACTGGGTAGCTCATCATCGCTAGACCATGAGTTAACTTTTGATAGAAACATGGTTAAATCATGTATCGTCCGAAACCCCCAGGAAAGTGTCAAGATAAAGAGGCACCTGTTTTTGAGGGGCGCACGCAACCATTAAATCCTAATATGGTAGGCCGGAACTATGAGCGCAGAGGGACGGGTTAACGAAAAGGTGATATCATATGAAAACTGATTGGAAGAAGATGATGTCAAGTTAACATGATTGGTTTAAACTGTGATAACAACTTGAAAACAGTGTATAAAAAATGGAGTCAGATGTGTGTTCGTTGGGCATCTTCAGATGAACTCTGAATGTCCCTCTTTGACTTGTTCGAACAAATTAAAGATTGAAACCGTTGAAACTTGGCTCTTTGGTCTTCGTGATTTCTCTTAACATTTGATGATCGAATTTGCCACGACACTAGACGTTGATTTGGGTGACACAGAAGGGTAGTATGGCTTAAGTAAATTGATATGACAAACTTGTACCTTTTTCCGTCTATCAGGGGTCTTAACCAGATAGTTATTGTCAGAAAGACGTTTGTCAATGTTGTAAGGACCACCAAATTTTGCCTGAAAAGGAGTATTTACAATAGGCAACAATGCCAACACCTGATCACCTGGTTTAAAACTCCTCCTTTCTGTCTTTCTGTTGAACAAACGTTGCATTTTTATCTGAGATTTTCCTAATTTACTTTTAGCAGCAGCCCTAGCTTCATAAAGTCTACAGCGAAAACGTCTCGGTTACGTATGTAACCTCGGTTCCCTGATGGAGGGAACGAGACGTTGTGTCCCTTATGCCACTAACACGTATCGTATTCTGCTGCAGTCGTGAGAGGCTCTCAGGCTCTTCAGAACAAAAGATGAGTGAATGCTGCACGCCGGCTTCCTTTTATACCGGACATCCGGGGGCGGAGCCCGGCATGCAAATTTCATTCGCCAAATTTCATTGGCCTTTTCTATAGTAGTCAGAGTTGATTGGTTCTCAAGGGCGAACCCCATCTGTCGTCTTCGACACAACGTCGAGAGACCGACAGAAAGGGAACCACTGACATAGTCTAAAACATTCTCTGATGTTTTCATTGTATTCCATTCATCTGCCAAAACAGCTGTTGGTCCCCTGACAACATGTCCAAAAATCAATTCATTTGGACTAAATCTAGTGTTCTCCTGAACAACCTCCCTAATTGCTAGTAACAACCAGGGAAGACCCTCTTCCCAATCTGAGCCAAGCTCTACACAATAAGAGCGCATAAGAGACTTTAATGTCTGATGGAAACGTTCAAGGGCTCCCTGACTTTGAGGATGATAAGCACACTGGATATATTGTGTTTAGTTTGAAGTTGTTGTAATGCTTTTGCAAATTGTTTGGACATGAAATTTGAGCCTTGATCACTTTGAACTACCCTAGGGATCCCAAAAAAGACATTAAGTTTGAAAGAGTCTTTAAGACAGATTTAGTTGTGATTGACCTTAAAGGATATGCCGAGGGGTAACGAGTAGATTGACACATAACAGTTAGTAAAAACCCATGTCCAGCTTTTGAACGAGGTAAAGTACCCACACAGTCAATGATCAAATGCTCAAAAGGATTTGCTAGAACAGGAAAAGGTTGCAATGGAGCAACTGGAATCATCTAGTTGGGCTTACCTGTCATCTGACATGTATGGCAAGTTTTTATATAGGACGAAACATCTTTCTTTAACTTTGGCAAAAAAACGACGTATTATCCGGTCATGAGTTTTCCGCACACCAGTATGTCCCGCTATACCATTATGAGCCAATTCCAATACTGCTTTCTAAAACTTAGTTGGTACTACAATCTGCAACACAGGGTTAACAAAAGAGTCCCTGTTTGATACCCACTGTCGACATAACAAACCTTCACTCAGTATATAGCCCGAGGACTCCACCTCAGGAGTTTCTTTAGACTGAGCTATTGTAAAAAAAACGAAGGGTCAGAACTTTGTTCGATTATCAACTCATCACGAGAAATCTTGAACAATTTTGTCAACGAACAAACATTTATCTCATTTCAATGTTATTGGACTTACATCCCCATTAATCACTTCAGAATTAATTTCTTTGTGGTCATCTTCCACTCTCACGGAATCGGCAGAAGAAATAGAAACTTCCTCTATTTGTAGAGAATAATCAGAAGCATTATTTGATCCTGTCTCATCAACTTCAGGTATAGTCATAAAGGTGTCTGCTATGGACAGAAAATCTGAACCATCCCTGCATTCTTGTTGTTTTACCATCGCCCGTGTAACTGCACATGCTGGGAACATTCAGATTTTCCCCCACATTCGTGTCAGGTTTTTGTGGGACCTCAGGTACATCGACCATTATAGGTGGAGACACAACATCAGCGCTACCCCACACTTTACCTCCCGCCAAATCGTTCCCCAGTATGAATGTAACTCCAGGCACTGGGAGAAATGGACGCACTCCTACAATCACCTCACCGGTAACTAATTTGGATGCAAGATCAAGTTTATGTAATGGTACTGAAACAGGAATCATCTCAAGCCCACGAACCAGTACATGTCTTCCCGTAGCCGTTTCGCTTGAAAGTGGCAACACGCCAGCCATTATAAAAGACTGAGCAGCCCCTGTATCCCTAAGTATCCGAACGGGTACTGTAGATTGTTGATCTGGGAATGACACAAACCCATCTGTGATAAAGGGAGTATAACTCATTTCATTACCATTTTTAATATCTGATGACGTAATCCATGGCAAACAGTTACGTTTTTCCTCATTTTTGCTGCCAGACAATCGATTATCACAAGTAATTAAGCCAACAAATTTAGTAGACTTCCCCTTTTTATTAAGTTTTGGACAGTCCGACACCTTGTGCCCCACTTTCTTACAATAAAAACAAATAATATCCACCTTATCTGTAACCGAGCGATTGGAATTAACTAATGGAAGAGATCGTATAGGGTTAGTGTCACCAAAATTAGGTTGTCTATTTTTACGAGAAATTTCTATTTTTCTCATAATTAACACAACGTTCAGAAACTCGTTTATGAGTTAACACATATTCCTCAGCCAACACAGCAGCCTCATCCAGTCGTTTCGCTTTTTGTTCATTCAAATAAACAGTTACAGCTTCAGGGAGACCATTTTTAAAGTCTTCTAAAAGAATAAGTGTTTTTAAATCTTCTTTAGACTCTACTTTTTGTGAAGTGCACCATCTGTCAAACAATCCCTCTTTCTCTCGGGCAAACTCTAATGTCTGTTGTTCCCATTTCCTTGCATTTCTAAATCTTTGTCTATAAGCTTCCGGTACCAATTCATAAGCATGCAAGATTACACTTTTAACAACGTCGTACTGTCTAGCTTGTTCATCACTAAGAGCCACAAATACCTCTTGAGCTTTCTTCTTGAACAACACTTAAACATTTACATATCACCAAAGACTTTATAATATCCCTAACCATTTCACAATATCTCAGTGAAATATGTAAGGGTTAATGTATTGAGCCGCTTGTTTCTTTAACATACAGTAAACCTGACAGAGGTTGATCAGGACACCGGTGCAGAACAGAAGAGTTTGCTATCACATTGAAGGGGTTAATACTGTTATAACTGGCTAGACAGTACTTGTGTTTTGTCTTACTGTATATTTGTTTGTTGGGTATAAAACAATATACAAGTTTACAAACTAAATCAAAGCAGAGTATTGAGAAATCTGATCAATTAATAGTTATATTAATGTCCACTCCTCCAAACTGGAGTGTTTGTGTCTCCAGTCGGATGGACTAGAGGAACTGGATCCCATCTGCTGCATCTGGGGAAAAACCTGACAGAGAAAATAGAACTCATGAGTATACTTCAGTCTAACATGTTTAACAACAACATAGCATTACCAGTGTTATAAAAGTTTAAATTAAAATAACTCCTAACACTGGGATTGACTTAATTCAGAAATTCAGAATTAAAATATGAATCGTATTGTATAATCAATAATTACATATAAAATTATATTTTTAAATCAATATACTGACTTTATCATTTTAATACATTTGAGTTGCTTTTAATTTCTTCAAGGAAGTCATACAATACAGAATCCATATCAAGCTTTATTGAAGAAATGTAATAACCTACTATCAGTTAAAAATCCCTGTTTATTTCCCTAGAGAAAAAAAATGATTTTGTTTGAATAAATGTGACAAAATGTGTCACTCTGCAAACATCATCATACAGCTTATTTCAGATAAGCTTGTGTACAAATATTTACAGTTTTTGAATGCTTAACCATTCCTCCCTAATCCCTTAAAGATGACCAAACTCTCTGTCTCTATCATAATGAAAGTGAAATTCCAGTTCACAGACTTTATTTTGTTATAGATATTACGGTTAAATATATTTCATATATTTGTAAAATTATTTTAAATGGATTTGTAAATATTTGTAAAATTATTATAAATGGATCCTCCATTCTGCTGTAAAGTATGTGAGAGTTAAACTTCTTTATTATAATGAATGTGAAATTCCAGTTTACTGACTTTATATTTTACTGTTATATCTATATCAAAATATTGCATATATTGGTAAATTGAACTAAAAATATCCTATTACTCTATGATGTAATTTCTCTAAAGACTTCATGAAAAGAATAATAAAAATACAGTAACCTCCTGTGAGCTCGTATTCACTGCTGATGGCTGATGCTCACTGTCCTTTGATTCTTGATTCGCTTGATCCGACTGTAGAGAATTTCCTTCATTCTGCTGTAAAGTATGTGAGAGTTAAACTCTATTATAATGAATATGAAATTCCAGTTCACTGACTTTATTTTGTTATAGATATTGCGGTTAAATATATTTCATATATTGGTAAAGTTATTTAAAAACATCTATAACTCTTAGATGTGATTTCTTTAAACACTTCATGAGAAGTAGTATAAAAGTACAGTTACCTCTTGTAAGCTTATATAAATTGTTCAAAAGTTTGAAAACACATATTTTCAATGACAAGGAAACATATCAGGCCTAAACACAGCATATCAATATTATATGAAGATGAAATAAGGTCTTGCAGTTTTGGAACGACTGAAGGTGAGTAATTGATGACAGAATTTTGATTCTAAAGTGAAATCTAAGACCTCTGAACCATAAACACGCTGTAACATATATTTAGTTTATTGCAACTTTGCAAGTTTATAGATTATGTTAACAAGTTAAACAAACCAAGATTTTTATTTTATGGATGCAAACCCCAAATATTTCTCATAATTATAAAAAAAATGTTTTAAAATATACTTATAATTTAACATTTAATCTCCAAATTAATGAAGAAACAACATAAATCCAGTATCTTGCGTTAGCAGCCCAAAGATCCAAAGTAGCGGCGAATGCGTAAGTGTAAAGGCAACTTCTTCAATCTGCATAGTGGAAAACTGCTCAAAAAGGCCGCTGGGATGGTGCTTACGCTTAAAGGGATAGTTCACCCAACAATTTCAATTCTGTCATCATTTACTCACTAACTATAAATTTCTTGTTCTGAAGAACAAAGTGGAAAAATGCTTATTGTTCTTGGACCCCATTGACTAGTAGATATTTTTAATAATGTAGGACAGCTAAAATTCTTGGGGCAATTTTGAGGACCATTGAAATTTTTCCTACTATTAAATGGGGTCCAAGAACTGTGTGTTACAAGCATTCGTCCAAATATTTTTCTCTTTGTTCAACCAAACACAGACATTTATACTGGTTTGGAACCACTACAGAGTGAGTCATTTATGACAGATTTTTTTTTTTTTGAGAACTTTCCCTTTAAAAGGTAAATATAGGCTGTAATAAGCTGCTTGCTTAATTTAGTTGCTGTGGCTGAACACTCAAATAAAAAGAGAAATGTTTAATAGCACAATATTGTCAAAAACTCTACATTCAATTCAACCTACGAATGAATACTTCACTTTGTTTGTCTCTGCATCTTTACCTCAGATAGTAAAAAAGTATTTAAACAATGAAGATGTACTTCAGTTTTAATAATTAAAAAGTTAAACATTAGGGTACGTTTAGACGAAAACAAAATAGCAAAAATGTGCACGATTTACTTAACGTTACACATACATTCAACAACAGTTTAAAAATGGTCCGTCTTCACAAAAACAACTAAGAACTAAGTTTTATGAATGCAGGCCAGTAGTTGGCGATGTCGCTCTGTAATGAAGCACTACAGTAGGATATATGACCGCACATGCATACACAGGTTTACCCAAAAGAACTGCAAGAATACCTTAGTCAGCATTAGACATAGTGATGCAGTAAATCTACACTTTAGGTTGAGTAGTACAAACACAGTCCTGTAGTCCACCATTATTTTTTGGTTATACTCGTACATACTTATAGACTGAACATATAATACATATGGGCATGACATCACCAATTTTCACAGGCCCAAGACACCGTGGTCATGTAAATAAACAGCCAGTGCAAAAGTGCAAAAGTTTTTGTTTTGTTTAAACTGTTGTCATATATAAATGTCACCTTAAACAATCCATCTATTGTTTTTGAGTTCTTTACAACTGTTACACAGCTCTCTAGGATTATGTTTAGTAAAACCGATTTTGCATTTTCTTATTTAAACTTTAAGAAAACAGTGTTTTTATCTCACCTTAGATTGACCAGGCAACCATGACCAAAAAGATGATGATTGTTCTGTTTCAAATAAAGACAGTTTAAAAGTTATAAAGTGTGTAACTGCTCAAAAGGTAAAATCACAAGAACACAAATGTATTTTTTACAGAAGTTGTAATTTACAACAAAAGTGACTTTAACCTACCTTGCCGTCGACATACTTTGATACCTTTCATCTCCGCCTGCAAAATAATGGCAACATTCACTATTAGTAAACAATAACTTTCTTTAAATTATACATTTTAGGCAGTTTTTACAATGTGTGGCTTGTTAAATACCTGATGTATTAACCAGTTCACAACTTTGTCGATTGCATCATCATTCCTCTGACAGTCCAGTAATCCTGTGTCTTTAAAGAACAGACAGTCCACTGTCAGTATATCTGTCCTGTTGACACATCGCTGCTGTCCCGGTACAGTTTTCTCTGGGTCAAACGTGTGATGTAGCACCACTAGCACCACCATCTTAGATTCTGTTCAAAGAAATTAAATCCTTTAGAAAAGTGTCACATTGTTTCAGAGTATTCTTTATTTTACATTTTGGGAAATAATTGTGATTTGTGACAACCTGTAGAGAAAATTGATTATTTTCATTGCTCAATGTCAGTTCCAGCTCGAGAAACAATCGGACAGAAAACCAAAACAATGTCACTCTCATCCACTGTTTGACCGTTCTTCAGATCTTGAATTTGGTTTATCAGAGCGTCAATAAACTTCTTGTGTAAGTTGTTTGTTTTTCCAGCCAAAATTGAGAACAATTTGAGTCCCCCTGGAAATGAATTAAAGTAAAACAGTCATGAGTACAAAAATGGATCAAATAAAACATCATAATTTTATTAAGTTAAAATGAAGTTTTATGAAAACAAACAAAAACGAAGATTTAAATCCTGTTATCACTATTACAGTTTTTTTATTGCTTACAGTTAAAATTACAATGCCAACTTAAAAATGCTAAAGAATGTTCTCTACGTTAGACACATAACTCGAGACTAACAGCTTTTGTGTTCAATTTGGAAAGTTTACTTATTTCCTTCTTCCCAAAGTCAGTGGGAATTTAAATGGGTTTTTGGTTAAATGTGTGAAATATGTGGTGCATGAAAGGGATGCGGTTAACACAGGCCCACTGCTGAAGATAATAATAATAAATGTTTACGTAAAACACATCAATAATACTTTACTCATGCTTCAGTTTGTCTTAGAAAAGTGTTAACAAGTTGCTACATGGGACTTCAGACATTATTATGCTAAAAAAAGATGCAACATGGGCACAATTCCAAAAAGTTTCCACAAAGCCCTCTCCTTGGACATCATGCCAAATATTCTCTTATCATTGATCTTTTCTCATTACATGTTAATGTGAACTTGTGAAGTATTAAGATTAAACTGCCCAGGCAATAGCACATGTTACTCTACAACAATTCAATTTTGTGTTCCTTATAAAATGTGATTATATAAATACCCAATTTTGTCTTTTAAACCAGTACACAGATATAAGATCAAACATGTTCTGTGTATTTTAGCAGAGAAAACATAAAAATAACGAATGAGAATTCTACAACAAGCTGAAAAATGTTCATTTACTGAACTAAGAGCTCGTACACACCGGGACTATAATCGCACGCGCTTATCGCCATCGTTTTTCAAGAGGTTTTTGGCGTTCATACCCAAACGATTTTCACTGGCGATGAGTCGAGTGAACGTGCAAATTCACTCCCTGACACAGATGGCGCTTAATGAAAAACAGAATATCCCGGTACACAAGATGGTGCTGTGCAACTTTATGCTTCTGACACTCGCTTGTCACACAGAAGAAGAATTCATCTTGCTTCCTCTTCATCAATGTGTAAACGGCAAGACCGTTTTGAGCTTGAGCGCCACCAAGTCATGTTTTACTGTAACTACAGCAGCTCCAGGCACGTGAACAAAAGAGCCAATCTCATTGGTCGGCCAGTTTTTAACGCAGAGCATCAAACCAAAAAAAAGGAGCCTGAGGCGTTTAAAGAAAATAATACACTTTTATTTCTGCCAATTTGCGTGTCGATGTGCACACTCACAATGGGGCCCTTTGTTTAGTCACGAGGCGTTAAACGTTGACGATAAATGCGCGCGATTATCGTCCCGGTGTGAACAGGTTTTAAGATTAGGATTTACAAAGTGAGGTCTGGTGCCCCCTGGAGGCTTGTGAAATGATATGCTACAAATTATAAAACTGCTATTAGAGCATGTAAAGAAACCTTAAATTAATAATTATAATAATAATAATAATAATAATAATAATAATAATAATAATAATAATAATAATAATGATAATGATAATGATAATGATAATGATAATGATAATGATAATGATAATGATAATGATAATGATAATGATAATAATAATAATAATAGAAGTACTTGAGGGAAAAGAATTAAAGAAAGCCTAGCGCCTTAAAGAAAACATGAAAAGTAAAAATGTTGTCCATTTGTCCAAAATCAGGTTTGTGAATCCCTGTTGCAGATTATACTTCAGAAGAGGTATTTAAACCTACCTTGACTTGGCCGTGGATTGACACTAATATTATTGTCCTGCAGAGAAAAATGTCAACATGAACTTAATAAGATCATCAGTAACATGTTAATCAAATCATCATTTACTCAAACTCAACCTGAATGACTTTCTTTTTTCTGCAGAACACAAAAGATCATTTCTCTAAAGACTTCATGAAAAGAATAATAACAATACAGTAACCTCCTGTGAGCTCGTATTCACTGCTGACGGCTGATGCTGAATGTCCTTTGATTCTTGATTCTCTTGATCCGACTGTAGAGAATTTCCTCCATTCTGCTGTAAAGTATGTGAGAGTTAAACTTCTTTATTATAATGAATGTGAAATTCCAGTGCAGTGACTTTATATTTTACTGTTATATCTATATCAAAATATTGCATATATTGGTAAATTGAACTAAAAATATCCTATTACTCTATGATGTCATTTCTCTAAAGACCATGAAAAGTATAATAAAAATACAGAAACCTCCTGTGAGCTCGTATTCACTGCTGATGTCTGATGCTCACTGTCCTTTGATTCTTGATTCTCTTGTTTCAACTCTGGAGAATTTCCTCCATTCTGCTGTAAAGTATGTGAGAGTTAAACTTCTTTATTATAATGAAAGTGAAATTCCAGTTCACTGACTTTATATTTTACCGTTATATCTAGAACAAAATATTGCATATATTAGTAAATTGAACTAAAAATATCCTATTACTCTATGATGTCATTTCTCTAAAGACCATGAAAAGTATAATAAAAATACAGAAACCTCCTGTGAGCTCGTATTCACTGCTGATGTCTGATGCTCACTGTCCTTTGATTCTTGATTCTCTTGTTTCAACTCTGGAGAATTTCCTCCATTCTGCTGTAAAGTATGTGAGAGTTAAACTTCTTTATTATAATGAAAGTGAAATTCCAGTTCACTGACTTTATATTTTACCGTTATATCTAGAACAAAATATTGCATATATTAGTAAATTGAACTAAAAATATCCTATTACTCTATGATGTCATTTCTCTAAAGACCATGAAAAGTATAATAAAAATACAGTAACCTCCTGTGAGCTCGTGTTCACTGCTGACGGCTGATGCTCACTGTCCTTTGATTCTTGATTCTCTTGTTTCAACTCTGGAGAATTTCCTCCAATCTGCTGTAAAGTATGTGAGAGTTAAACTTCTTTATTATAATGAATGTGAAATTCCAGTGCACTGACTTTATTTTGTTATAGATATTACGGGTAAATATGTTTCATATATTGGTAAAGTTATTTAAAAACATCTATAACTCTTAGATGTGATTTCTTTAAACACTTCATGAAAAGTAGAATAAAAGTACAGTAACCTCTTGTAAGCTTATATAAATTGTTCAAAAGTTTGAAAACACATATTTTCAATGACAAGGAAACATATCAGGCCTAAACACAGCATATCAATATTATATAATGAAGAAATAAGGTCTTGCAGTTTTGGAACGACTCAAGGGTGAGTAATTGATGACAGAATTTTGATTCTAAAGTGAAATCTAAGACCTCTGAACCATAAACACGCTGTAACATATATTTAGTTCATTGCAACTTTGCAAGTTTATAGATTATGTTAACAAGTTAAACAAACCAAGATTTTTATTTTATGGATGCAAACCCCAAATATTACTCATAATTATTAAACAAATGTTTTAAAATATACTTATAATTTAACATTTAATCTCCAAATTCATGAAGAAACAACATAAATCCAGTATCTTGCGTTAGCAGCCCAAAGATCCAAAGTAGCCGGCGAATGCGTAAGTGTAAAGGCAACTTCTTCAATCTGCATAGTGGAAAACTGCTCAAAAAGGCCGCTGGGATGGTGCTTACGCTTAAAGGGATAGTTCACCCAACAATTTCAATTCTGTCATCATTTACTCACTAACTATAAATTTCTTTGTTCTAAAGAACAAAGTGGAAAAATGCTTATTGTTCTTGGACCCCATTGACTAGTAGATATTTTTAATAATGTATGACAGCTAAAATTCTTGGGGCAATTTTGAGGACCATTGTAATTTTTCCTACTATTAAATGGGGTCCAAGAACTGTGTGTTACAAGCATTCGTCCAAATATTTTTCTCTTCGTTCTACCAAACACAGACATTTATACTGGTTTGGAACCACTACAGAGCGAGTAATTTATGACAGATATTTTTTTTTTGAGAACTTTCCCTTTAAAAGGTAAATATAGGCTGTAATAAGCTGCTTGCTTAATTTAGTTGCTGTGGCTGAACACTCAAATAAAAAGAGCAATATTAAAAAGTTAAAAGTTAAAAATAAGGGTACGTTTACAAATGTTTAACATTTACAAATGTTTAAAAACAATATGTGACCCTGGACAACAAAAGCACTCGTAAGTAGCACAGGAGCATTTTTAGTAATCGCCAAAAATACAGGGTATGGGTAAAATTACAGATTTTTTATGCCAAAAATCATTAGGATATTAAGAAAAGATCATGTTCCATGAAGATATTTTATAAGTTCACTACCAGAAATGTATAAAAACTTATTTTTGTGAGTGGATGGCCTGCTTCTGTGCCCCTGATTAACAACTTCAAAGGCGATTTTCTCTATATTCAGATTTTTTTGCACCCTCAGATTCCAGTTTTGTAAACAGTTGTTGTTCCGCCAGATAGTGTCCTATCCTAACAAACCATATATCAATAGAAAGCTTATTTCTTCAGCTTTCAAATGATGTAAAAATCTCAATTTTGAAAAATTGGTTTTGTCGTCCATGGTCACATATAGCAAAAATGTACACGTTTTACTTAATGTTACACATACATTCAACAACAGTTTAAAAATGGTCCGTCTTCACAAAAACAACTAAGAACTAAGTTTTATGAATGCAGGCCAGTAGTTGGCGATGTCGCTCAGTAATGAAGCACTACAGTAGGATATATGACCGCACATGCATACACAGGTTTACCCAAAAGCACTGTTAGATGACTTTTGTCGGTATTAGACATAGTGATGCAGTAAATCTACACTTTAGGTCGAGTAGTACAAACACAGTCCTGTAGTCCGCCATTATTGTTTTGGTGATACTCGTACATACTTATAGACTGAGCATATAATACATATGGGCATGACATCATAATTTTCACAGGCCCAAGACACCGTGGTCGTGTAAATAAACAGCCGGAGTGCAAAAGTTATTTTTGTTTAAACTGGTGTAATATAAATGCAGTGGTGGACGAAGTACACAACTTCCCTACTTAAGTGAAAGTACAGATACTACTGGTCAAATATTACTCCACTACAAGTAAAAGTTGTAAAGTCAGATTCTTACTTAAGCAAAAGTACAGAAGTACGTGCTTTTAAAAGTACTCAAGTATTAAAAGTAAATTTCCTTTATGTCAGTCGTGCATTGTTTTATTGTCCCATATCTTATGCCTCTGAAGCAACCTACTGAATACACTGAGTAGCTCACAGTATCAGTTGTATTAAAGGAGTAGTTCACTCCAAAATTTGCCCCCATTGACTTTCCATAGTAATTTTAATTCCGACTATGGAAAGTCATTGGGGGCAAATTTTGCAGTGAGGAACTCCTTTAAGAGCTTTATATGTTAAGCACATATATCTTTAGTTTATACATAATCCTGTATACTAATGTAGCCTAATTATCCTCATTAGCCCCCTAGGCCTATATGTATTTATGAGCAGTGTTTTTTTTATTTTTTATATTCCCTTTACCAGTTTTAGCAATAATTTACCAGTAAGTAGTAAGGTTCTCGTAAATAGTAAAGTGTAGAAGCCATGTGTTTGCTGGATTTATTACCATAATTTAACTACAAACATAAACTACAGCTAGTATAATGAAACTATGGTATTTTTAGTTGCTGTGGTTTTACTAAAGATTATTAATTAGAGTATGTTTCCTATATATAGAAAATGTAAAATTTGTGTATACTGTGGTTTAACTGCAAATAACATCCCTGCTGAGAATTTTTTTATTAAATTCCTCTTTGTAGTGTGTTTTGTTCCAATAGGATTTATCATCCCACCAACAGAATCCATCACATACAAGTAGACAACAAGTATCCATACTACAATTTGATGTTGTATTTTGGGCAGGGTTCTATTGTTTATATTTTAACAGGAATACTTCAACTATAGTTACTTCAGTAAAAACATCATTCATTTTCCAAATCGTTTTAAATGATATAGAAGCAGTCCAGGAGTTAACACCCACGCGTAGCTCAAGGTGTGTGTGATGCTTATTTACTGTTTAGCCGTTATGCCGATCATTTTCATGACAATGTTTCTACGATATTTGACTGATTGTAACCCAGGGATGATTACACCACACTTTAACATGTGCCGTTTTCCTCTTTAATTGTTCTATTTGCCTTTTTAGAGCGCTATCAATGGTGTAGCAGCTATACGTTTACATGAGTTTAGTGGGGAAGATCCCAGAGTTGCCAGATTTGCGTAAAACAATCTGCCAAATGGCCATTCAAAGTTTGACGGAAACCCGCGAGCTTAGAAAAACTGAAATACTTGGCAACAGTGAAAGGTCCTGGCAGATCGCAAGCCAGATAAATTGCGCACACAGGAAAACCCGCTGCATAGAAATCAATTTCTACTTTTGGACCTTTTTATAAATGTAGTGGAGTAAAAAGTATGATATTTGTCGTTCAAATGTAGTGAAGTTAAAGTACAAGTACTCAGAAAAAAAATTATACTCAAGTAAAGTACAGATACTCAAAAAGTGTACTTAAGTACAGTACTCAAGTAAATTTACTTCGTTACTGTCCACCACTGTATAAATGTGCCCTTAAACAATCCATCTATTGTTTTTGAGTTCTTTACAACTGTTACACATCTCTCTAGGATTATGTTTTGTAAAACAGATTTTGTCTTTTCTAATTTAAACTAAGAAAATAGTGTTTTTTCTCACCTTAGATTGACCAAACAAATCTGACCAAAATGATGATGATGATTGTTCTGTTTCAAATAAAGACAGTTTAAAAGTTAAGTGTGTAACTGCTCAAAAGGTAAAATCACAAGAACACAAATGTATTTTTCACAGAAGTTGTAATTTACAACAAAAGTGACTTTAACCTACCTTGCCGTCGACATACTTTGATATCTTTCATATCCCCCTGCAAAATAATGGCAACGTTCACTATTAGTAAACAATAACATTCTTTAAATTATACATTTTAGGCAGTTTTCACAATGTATGGCTTGTTAAATACCTGATGTATTAACCAGTTCACAACTTTGTCGATTGCATCAAAGTTCTTCTGACACTTTAGTAATCCTGTGTCTTCATAGAACAGACAGTCCACTGTCAGTATATCTGTCCTGTTGACACATCTGCTGCTGTCTGGTACAGTTTTCTCTGGGTCAAACGTGTGATGTAGCACCACTAGCACCACCATCTTAGATTCTGTTCAAAGAAATTAAACAATTTAGAAAAATGTGTCACCTTGTTTCAGAATATTCCATTTTTTTACATTTTTGGAAATAATGTGATTTCTGACAACCTGCATAAACATTGATTTTTTTCATTGCTGCCTCAAGATCAGTTCCAGCTCCAGAAACAATCGGACAGAAAACCAAAACAATGTCACTCTCATCCACTGTTTGACCTTCCTTCAGATCTTCAATTTGGTTTATCAGAGCGTCAATAAACTTCTTGTGTGAGTTGTTTGTTTTTCCAGCCAAAATTGGGAACAATTTGAGTCCCCCTGGAAATGAATTAAAGTAAAACAGTCATGAGTACAAAAATGGTTCAAATGAAATATCATAATATTACATTAAGTTAAAATGAAGTTTTATGAAAACAAACAAAAACGAAGATTTAAATCCTGTTATCACTATTACAGTTTTTTATTTCTTACAGTTAAAATTACAATGCCAACTTAAAAATGCTAAATAATGTTCTCTACGTTAGACACATAACTCAAGACTAACAGCTTTTGTGTTCAATTTGGAAAGTTAACTTATTTCCTTCATCCCAAAGTCAGTGGGAATTTAAATGGGTTTTTGGTTAAATGTCTGAAATATGTGGTGCATGAAAGGGATGCGGTTAACACAGGCCCACTGCTGAAGATAATAATAATAAATATTTAAGTAAAACACATCAATAATACTTTTCTCATGCTTCAGTTTGTCTTAGAAAAGTGTTAACAAGTTGCTACATGGGACTTCAGACATTATCATGCTCAAAAAAGATGCAACATGGGCACAATTCCTCAAAAAAGTTTCCACAAAGCCCTCTCCTCGGACATCATGCCAAATATTCTCTTACCGTTGATCTTTTCTCATTACATGTTAATGTGAACTTGTGAAGTATTAAGATTAAACTGCCCAGGCAATGGCACATGTTACTCTACAACAATTCAATTTTGTGTTCCTTATAAAATGTGATTATATAAATAGCCAATTTTGTCTTTTAAACCAGTACACAGATATAAGATCAAACATGTTCTGTGTATTTTAGCAGAGAAAACATAAAAATAACGAATGAGAATTCTACAACAAGCTGAAAAATTTTCATTTACTGAACTAAGAGCTCGTACACACCGGGACTATAATCGCACGCGCTTATCGCCATCGTTTTTCAAGAGGTTATTGTCGTTCATACCCAAACGATTTTCACTGGCGAAGAGTCGAGTGAACGTGCAAATTCACTCCCTGACACAGATGGCGCTTAATGAAAAACAGAATATCCCGGTACACAAGATGGTGCTGTGCAACTTTATGCTTCTGACACTCGCTTGTCACACAGAAGAAGAATTCATCTTGCTTCCTCTTCATCAATGTGTAAACGGCAAGACCGTTTTGAGCTTGAGCGCCACCAAGTCATGTTTTACTGTAACTACAGCAGCTCCAGGCACGTGAACAAAAGAGCCAATCTCATTGGTCGGCCAGTTTTTAACGCAGAGCGTCAAACCAAAAAAAGGAGCCTGAGGCGTTTAAAGAAAATAATACACTTTTATTTCTGCCAATTTGCGTGTCGATGTGCACACTCACAATGGGGCCCTTTGTTTAGTCACGAGGCGTTAAACGTTGACGATAAATGCGCGCGATTATCGTCCCGGTGTGAACAGGTTTTAAGTTTAGGATTTACAAAGTGAGGTCTGGTGCCCCCTGGAGGCTTGTGAAATGATATGCTACAAATTATAAAACTGCAATTAGAGCATGTAAAGAAACCTTAAATTAATAATTATAATAATAATGATAATGATAATGATAATGATAATGATAATGATAATGATAATGATAATGATAATGATAATGATAATGACAATGACAATGACAATGACAATGATAATGATAATGATAATGATAATGATAATAATGATAATGACATAATGATAATGATAATGATAATGATAATGATAATAATAATAATAATAATAATAATAAAAGTACTTGAGGGAAAAGAATTAAAGACAGCCTAGCGCCTTAAAGAAAACATGAAAAGTAAAAATGTTGTCCATTTGTCCAAAATCAGGTTTGTGAATCCCTGTTGCAGATTATACTTCAGAAGAGGTACTTAAACCTACCTTGACTTGGCGGTGGATTGACACTAATATTATTGTCCTGCAGAGAAAAATGTCAACATGAACTTAATAAGATCATCAGTAACATGTTAATCAAATCATCATTTACTCAAACTCAACCTGAATGACTTTCTTTTTTCTGCAGAACACAAAAGATCATTTCTCTAAAGACTTCATGAAAAGAATAATAACAATACAGTAACCTCCTGTGAGCTCGTATTCACTGCTGACGGCTGATGCTCACTGTCCTTTGATTCTTGATTCTCTTGTTTCAACTCTGGAGAATTTCCTTCATTCTGCTGTAAAGTATGTGAGAGTTAAACTCTATTATAATGAATATGAAATTCCAGTTCACTGACTTTATTTTGTTATAGATATTACGGTTAAATATATTTCATATATTGGTAAAGTTATTTAAAAACATCTATAAAGAAATCACATCTAAGAGTTAAACACTTCATGAAAAGTAGAATAAAAGTACAGTAACCTCTTGTAAGCTTATATAAATTGTTCAAAAGTTTGAAAACACATATTTTCAATGACAAGGAAACATATCAGGCCTAAACACAGCATATCAATATTATATGAAGATGAAATAAGGTCTTGCAGTTTTGGAACGACTCAAGGGTGAGTAATTGATGACAGAATTTTGATTCTAAAGTGAAATCTAAGACCTCTGAACCATAAACACGCTGTAACATATATTTAGTTTATTGCAACTTTGCAAGTTTATAGATTTAACAAGTTAAACAAACCAAGATTTTTATTTTATGGATGCAAACCCCAAATATTACTCATAATTATAAAAAAATGTTTTAAAATATACTTATAATTTAACATTTAATCTCCAAATTAATGAAGAAACAACATAAATGCAGTATCTTGCGTTAGCAGCCCAAAGATCCAAAGTAGCCGGCGAATGCGTAAGTGTAAAGGCAACTTCTTCAATCTGCATAGTGGAAAACTGCTCAAAAAGGCCGCTGGGATGGTGCTTACACTTAAAGGGATAGTTCACCCAATAATAAAAATTCTGTCATAATTTACTCACTAACTATAAATTTCTTTGTTCTAAAGAACAAAGTGGAAAAATGCTTATTGTTCTTGGACCCCATTGACTAGTAGATATTTTTAATAATGTATGACAGCTAAAATTCTTGGGGCAATTTTGAGGACCATTGTAATTTTTCCTACTATTAAATGGGGTCCAAGAACTGTGTGTTACAAGCATTCGTCCAAATATCTTTCTCTTTGTTCAACCAAACACAGACATTTATACTGGTTTGGAACCACTACAGAGCGAGTAATTTATGACAGATTTTTTTTTTTTGAGAACTTTCCCTTTAAAAGGTAAATATAGGCTGTAATAAGCTGCTTGCTTAATTTAGTTGCTGTGGCTGAACACTCAAATAAAAAGAGCAATATTTAAAAAGTTAAAAACATAAGGGTACGTTTACAAATGTTTAACGTTTACAAATGTTTAAAAACAATATGTGACCCTGGACAACAAAAGCACTCGTAAGTAGCACAGGAGCATTTTTAGTAATCGCCAAAAATACAGGGTATGGGTAAAATTACAGATTTTTTTATGCCAAAAATCATTAGGATATTAAGAAAAGATCATGTTCCATGAAGATATTTTATAAGTTCACTACCAGAAATGTATAAAAACTTTATTTTTGTGAGTGGATGGCCTGCTTCTGTGCCCCTGATTAACAAATTCAAAGGCGATTTTCTCTATATTCAGATTTTTTTGCACCCTCAGATTCCAGTTTTGTAGACAGTTGTTGTTCCGTCAGATAGTGTCCTATCCTAACAAACCATATATCAATAGAAAGCTTATTTCTTCAGCTTTCAGATGATGTAAAAATCTAAATTTTGAAAAATTGGTTTTGTCGTCCATGGTCACATATAGCAAAAATGTACACGTTTTACTTAATGTTACACATACATTCAACAACAGTTTAAAAATGGTCCGTCTTCACAAAAACAACTAAGAACTGAGTTTTATGAATGCAGGCCAGTAGTTGGCGATGTCGCTCTGTAATGAAGCACTACAGTAGGCTATATGACCGCACATGCATACACAGGTTTACCCAAAAGCACTGTAAGAAAACCTTAGTCAGCATTAGACATAGTGATGCAGTAAATCTACACTTTAGGTTGAGTAGTACAAACACAGTCCTGTAGTCCGCCATTATTATTTTGGTTACACTCGTACATACTTATAGACTGAACATATAATACATATGGGCTGAACATATAATACATATGGGGATGACATCATCATTTTCACAGGCCCAAGACACTGTGGTCGTGTAAATAAACAGCCGGAGTGCAAAAGTGCAAATGTTTTTTTTGTTTAATCTGGTGTCATATAAATGTGCCCTTAGACAATCCATCTATTGTTTTTGAGTTCTTTACATATGTTACACAGCTCTCTAGGATTATGTTTTGTAAAACAGATTTTGCCTTTTCTAATTTAAACTTTAAGAAAACAGTGTATTTTTCTCACCTTAGATTGACCAAACCACCTGACCAAAAATACGATGATTGTTCTGTTTCAAATAAAGACAGTTTAAAAGTTAAGTGTGTAACTGCTCAAAAGGTAATATCACAAGAACACAAATGTATTTTTCACAGAAGTTGTAATTCACAACAAAAGTGACTTTAACCTACCTTGCCGTCGACATACTTTGATACCTTTAATCTTCCCCTGAAAAAAAATGGCAACGTTCACTATTAGTAAACAATAACATTCTTTAAATTATACATTTTACGCAGTTTTCACAATGTGTGGCTTGTTAAATACCTGATGTATTAACCAGTTCACAACTTTGTCTTTTGCATCATCATTCCTCTGACACTCCAGTAATCCTGTGTCTTCATAGAACAGAAAGTCCACTGTCAGTATATCTGTCCTGTTGACACATCCGCTGCTGTCTGGTACAGTTTTCTCTGGGTCAAATGTGTGATGTAGCACCACTAGCACCACCATCTTAGAGGCTGTTCAAAGAAATAAAACAATTTAGAAAAATGGTTTTAAATCCTTTAGAAATGTATCACCATGTTTCAGAATATTATATTTGATTTGTGACAACCTGTAGAGAAATTGATTTTTTTCATTGCTGCCTCAAGATCAGTTCCAGCTCGAGAAACAATCGGACAGAAAACCAAAACAATGTCACTCTCATCCACTGTTTGACCTTCCTTCAGATCTTCAATTTTGTTTATCAGAGTGTCAATAAACTTCTTGTGTGAGTTGTTTGTTTCTCCAGCCAAAATTGAGAACAATTTGAGTCGCCCTGGAAAATGAATTAAAGTAAAACAGTCATGAGTACAAAAAAGGATCAAATTAAACATCATAATATTACATTAAGTTAAATCAAAAACCATTGTGTTTATTTGTGAAGACGATCTTGATAGACAAAATGTGTCTCAAACTTTTGTTCACATAAACTCATGTTTTGAGCAAGATATTGCCATTTCTGTCAAGGGAAAAACTGCAGTCACTTCCAGATTGACCTACAAAATGATCTCATCTGCTGCACGATTATAGTTTTGAATAAAGAGTTTCCTTTTGAAAGACATGTGACGTATGGCATGTTGTATGTGTTTCTGTTCTATAAAATGTACAGAAAAGGAGCAATACAGTGTGTTTCAGAAATTGCATATAAGTAAAAAAGTAAAAAACTGATACAGATTAGCAGTTTTGAATCCACTAATAGAAATATTTTGCACCTATATACATTTCTGCCTTTACATTTCCTCATCTAGTTTGTGCTATTGTTTCTACAGTAGATATGTTTGACAAGAACAGGCCGGCATCAAATCAAATTATTTTGCAGTTCTTCAACAGGACCAGAGCCAAAGTGACTAGTTGTCATGATATTTAGTGAAAGAGAAGCAGGAACCAATGACATTTATAGTTATTAGGGACTTTAGCATACGGTGTGAAACAATACGGAGCATATGATGTGACGGCCAACTGTCAGCTTGGTGTGTACTTCTCACAACTCAGTGTGTTCCTGTAGCTCAACTGTGGAGCATTGCATGAAAAACACTCACTGCACTGTAGGTTGTTTGGACAAAAGCATCTGCCAATTACTTAAAAAATATATAAGGCTTATGTTTGTGGTGAAATGACATTATCAAAAAGGAAAAGTCTTGATGTTCTTTAAAACTGTTACCCTTTATTATTGCTGTTTATACTGTTTACTAGTACTGCAGTCACTGAACCCTTGTTCTTGTGGCTTATCAGGATCTGTTGTACCATATGGAGTTTATTTGACAAAGTTTGGTAGGATCATGGTCATGTAATACAACCAATCAAAACCGGGAAGCCTCTAACAGTAAAGTTGATCCCCACTTCTGTCCCATGACAGTTTTAGCCCCCATTGCCTCACTCTCTACTGGTATCTATCCCAGTTAAAGGGGTGAGTACTCAGGGTTTGGGCTAAAATTCTGAGCTCTGAGCCCTCCCCTCGGACATCATGCCAAAATATTCTCTTACCGTTGATCTTTTCTCATTACATGTTAATGTGAACTTGTGAAGTATTAAGATTAAACTGCCCAGGCAATAGCACATGTAACTCTACAACAATGGAATTTTGTGCTCATTTTAAAATGTGATTATATAAATACCCAATTTTGTCTTTTTAACCGGTAATTTCTTATCTGAATGTTGGTTCAGCTGATGTTTCAAACGTGCAATTTCATTGTCCTTTTCTTCCAGTTGATATTGTAATTCAACATTCTTTTGAGTTGTCTCTTGCAGTGCTTTCTGGATGTCATTGAATTTTGATGTCAAGTTATTCATCTGTTTTTCTTTTTCTTGTAGAAGATCTTTTATTTCCTCATGACAGTCGCATTTTGTTTTCAGGTCTGAAAGCATACACACAAACACATATATAAGATCAAACATGTTATGAGTATTAGGCATTAAAGTAGAGGAAACATAAAAATACCAAATGAGAATTTTTACAACAAGCTGAAAAATGTTAATTTATTTAAGATTAAATCATGTCTTGTACTGCAGATTAGGATTTTCAAAGTGAGGTTTGGTGACCCGTGGTGGTTCATGAAATCATTCGCTACAAATTATTAAAGTGCTGTTTTATGGCCCGCAGCCACTTGTTTTATGGCACACGATCCAGACCACCAGTTTCAGACCGGAAGGGGCGGTCCACGCACGAGAACAGCATGGCGGAGAGAATGTTGAGTTCTGTCTAGTTGTTGTTTTTATGTTGTGAAAAATGTATATATTGTATATGTTACATATTAAGTTAGGTGTATAACGCAACTATTATGTGCACGTCTTTCACATATTATAAATGACGTTTAAAAATCGTTGTAGTGCTCAATAGTTTTCTTTTTCTGCGGACACCTTTCTATTAAACGCAAGGTGTTGCAAGGGTGAAGCCGCTATGTCTGTATTTATTATTGGTTATTTATTTTTTATTTACTTAATCCATAGTTCAGAAATGTATGGCTGGTGTGTTTGTGGTACGTTACTTTAAGACACTTAACTGTTAGTTTACTTTGTCAGTTTAGACAGTGAGTATTGTGTGTTATGTATTTTTAATTTTGTCCATTTTAGGGGAAAGAATTACTGTTGCAGTCTTAACCACTGCCCCTTTTGCACAGTATTTAAGACAGCCAGACTCGACAAATTAAAATGAATCTCAGACACTCCAAGAACACAGTTATGCGTGGAGGTATGAATATATTGAGTTGTTGTTTAATGTATGTTTTTAGCATAATACTTTACTAATGTAATTATTTGTTTAGACTTGACTATACACAGATGTGGACGGGGGTGTAGACCAGCACTGCATTATCACTGTCCATACTGTGCCACTACTGTTTCAACGAAGGGATTTTGAAAATAATTTATGGATATGCAAACGTAAACCACTTCCAAGTATTTGTTTGTATATAAGAAATGCAAGACTAAATTTTTTTTATTTTGAATTCTGAAAAAATAAAGTATATTTGAGATTAAAACTCTATACTGTGTGCATAAGTGTTTGTTACAAACTGAACATATATTGATTATTGAGATATTAATTATGATTTATGCAATTTTGAATTCTGAAAAAGTATGTTTGAAATTGAAAGTCTATACTTTGTGCCTAACCGTGACAAAATGAACAGATATTGATTATGTAGATATTATTATTATTAAGAAAATAATATATCTAGTAATAGAAAGCGTTATGCAAATAATAACTACATAACAGTGTAGGTAATGTATTTTGTAGCGTTTTCAGATATTGTAACCTACATAAATCCCCAAAATCTATGTGAAGATAAGAACAAAATACAAAAGCTTCTGGTAGCGCAATCCCCGCCTAACCATATATGGTTCGCCTTCATTTCCGTTCTGAGACTGGGGGGCTGGATTGTGTGTCCAGAAACATGTGGTGCTGCGAGACTGCAGCTGGATGTTAAGAGCACATAAGAAACTTTAAATTATTAATAATAATAATAATAGAAGTACTTAAGGGAAAACAATTAAAGACATCCTAGCACCTTTAAGAAAACATGAAAGTAAAAAGTTTTTTTTTTTTAAAGCAATTTGTCCAAAATCAGTTTGTGAATCACTGTTGCAGATTATACTTCAGAAGAGGTATTTAAACCTACCTTGACACTAAAATTATTGTCCTTCAGTCCATTCAGAGTTGCATATTATTATGTACACAATCACATACTGAACATAATTAACATGTACAGAAGACAAAAACATCTATGTGAGAAGTGTGGAAAAGAAGTTGGTTTCTACAACATTTTAAAGCCTATATTTGATTTGATTTCAATGAACAAAAATATTTTAATAGCTTTTGCTTAATAATAATAATAATAACCCTATCAAAACTGTAATCAAAGTTTGAAGTACTGCACAAAAGGCCATTAAACCAGTTAAACCAAGTGTTATAACATTGACCAATCTTTCATTCCCACAATTTAGATTAAACAGAAGCATCACAGAAGAATAATGCTCATAACATTTCAAGCAATAGAGCAGAATTTTGTGGGTTACTCTAAATATATACACATAATGCTATTTTGAAGTGTAAAGCAAAATCAAATCAATATTAACAGAACTTACTCGGTTCATCTTCCATTTTCCTGCCCTGAACAGAAAGAGAACACATTGAGAGAACATAATGACCCATCACCCCATTTCACTTTAACTCAGGATGTGTTATGTCCAATATTTACCCAGTTGGGTTGCCAATTGAGTTGTTTTTAAGCCAGCCAAGATGTACTTGATGATGTTACATTTATTGTAATCTCGAGGTAACTGTCATTATTACAATAGAGCATGTTTGAAATAAAATTAAGCTTCTGTATTTACAAAGCTTTTATAATGTTAAAAACTGTGACAAAAATAAAAATGCTCTGAACTACAAGTTGTCAAGAGAGGCCACACAGTTATTCCCAAAATACCCACAAGGTGGTGCCAAGATACTTATTTTGTTCCCTACAAGCAATGCACAAAAACATTTTTTTTTCTCTGCTGTTATGTCCTGACTTATCAATATGAAGCCTCAAAGCGATTAAAGCTCTATTGTATTACGTTTATTTTAATTGTATAGATTGCATTATTTAGTTTCCTGTTAGTTATTACATTTTTATTAAAAGCATACTGTTTTAATTGCTTTTCATTTGAAAGATAGAAAGCGAAAGTTAAAAAAAACACATTTTTCAAATAAATATTCCTACATTAAAAAAACAGGTTTTCAACCCAATAAGGAAAACCTGGATTGCTAGAGGCTTTCATGACGACACGTCACCGAAATAAACTAAATAAAGCAAATTCTGCACCAAAACAATACAAAGCCCTTCAGTCGTTTGACTTCACCCTGCACACACCAGACATATTCATCTGTCGACCAGAGTTTTCCAATTTGCATGAAATTCACTTACCTTTCCTCTTCAAATCTCGTGCTTCAGCTGAAATATCACACTAGTGTATTAATTAAAATGGTTCAATGTTTCACTTTGATCAAAGAACAAATGAACTGTTTCTAAATGCGGAGACTTGCTGTGTGCACCACATCCGACTGTAAAAGCTGTAAAAACCAGTCATGATGACGTGATCTCTTTCAAACATACTTTCACTTTTGTTTTTTAGTGCAGAATGACCTCCAGCTTTATAATAGTGTGAGTTGAACTTGTGGGTCTTTACAAAAGCTACTGTGTGGAGATCTTTGTTTATAGATTCATCCTGTTGGATAAATTCCTTTATTTGACATGTTTCATGCTTTAAATGTGCTTGCTGCTTTGTAACTAAAGACTGATTCTTTTTTTGGCATTTTTTCCCATTTAAAGACATTTGAACTGAGAAATATACTTTACCCTGAACAGGATTTCTTTAAGCATGACATGTTCTTGGTTGAACATCATTATCCCGGGACAGCTTTTCTACAGTATTCATCAATCAGATTGTACAGTAGTCAATGTGTCACAGGTAATGGAGGAAGAACCCAAGCGCAGGCAGCGGTGCAGACGGGAATAACAAAAAACTTATTTAAAGGACAAAAGAAATACCCTCAACGGGAAAAACACTCACACGGTTAAAAAAAAAAAACAAGGAAACAACACTACCCACAATGGGGCAAAAACGAAAGCAAAACTGACGACACAACGTCATAAAAATAGCACGGCCGGGCAACGGCACGGCACGGCACGGCACGGCACGGCAACGGCACGGCACGGCACGGCACGGCACGGCACGGCACGGCACGGCACGGCACGGCACGGCACGGCACGGCACGGCACGGCACGGCACGGCGAGGTATTACACACACAACGAACGAGCACAGGACAGCAAACACAAGGGCATTAAATAGGGAGACAGACAAAGGATAATTAATGAGGACCAGGTGACAGACATCAAACACTAAGGGAAAGCTAACGAGACGAAAAGGGCGGGAACACAGTCGAGACACCAGAAAGCACATGGCAAGCCAATATATAAACAAAGCCACGTCTTTCTCACACAAAACCTAAGTCTATGTCGTGGCTCCGCCCCAAGACCAAGAATAGACATGACATGATGGCGGAACCATGACACAATGTTAGGTTGGGTTATATATGATTCTCTTCTATCTCTTAATTCTCTACTTCTGGTTTGAATGGGGGTAAATTGGTTTGGTTTATGGAAATCTTTTGGCTGGAATGTTGTTCCAGCACTAACAAAAGATTGAAGGGAACACATTTTGCTTGGGAAAAATCACTAACCATTTGTCCGTTACATTATAAATCCTCTGATACTTCAAGAATCTTGTGTCCCCACTTTGTGTTCACAGTGTGCCTGTTTAATATTCACATAAACGAAACATAAATAAAAGTAGATGAAAACTTAGGGAAGCAAAAATATACTTTTACAACACCTTTATTTGTAATGATCAGTATTGTTTCAACTTAGTTATCAGCCAAAAAGAGGTACAGTAGCTGACAGTTTATCAATACATAACACAAAAGATAAGGGAACGACACAAAGCACATATGTTGCAGACATTTAATTTATTCCTATAGGGGTTATTTCTTTATTTTGTCATTGAACTGTGTCCATTAGAAACATATCTATAAGTTAGATGATTAATCTAATACTTTTATTTGTCATTACATGCATTACTGTTAGATTATATTTTAGGCATTATCTTCACCTGTTTAATAATTGTTAATGAGGCTATTACTTATTTGCACACGTATACACTTAAACATTTACATATCACCAAAGAGCTTATAATATCCTTAACCATTTCACAATATCTCAGTGAAATATGTAAGGGTTAATGTAATGAGCCGCTTGTTTCTTTAACATACAGTAAACCTGACAGAGGTTGATCAGGACACCGGTGCAGAACAGAAGAGTTTGCTATCACATTGAAGGGGTTAATACTGTTATAACTGGCTAGACAGTACTTGTGTTTTTGTCTTACTGTATATTTGCTTTGTTGGGTATAAAACAATATACAAGTTTACAAACTAAATCAAAGCAGAGTATTGAGAAATCTGATCAATTAATAGTTATATTAATGTCCACTCCTCCAAACTGGAGTGTTTGTGTCTCCAGTCGGATGGACTAGAGGAACTGGATCCCATCTGCTGCATCTGGGGAAAAACCTGACAGAGAAAATAGAACTCATGAGTATACGTCAGTCTAACATGTTTAACAACAACATAGCATTTACCAGTGTTATAAAAGTTTAAATTAAAATAACTCCTAACACTGGGATTGACTGAATTCAGAAATAAAATATGAATCGGTTTGTATAATCAATAATTACATATACAATTATATTTTTAAATCAATATACTGACTTTATCATATTAATACATTTGAGTTGCTTTTAATTTCTTCAAGGAAGTCATACAATACAGAATCCATATCAAGCTTTATTGAAGAAATGTAATAATAACCTACTATCACTTGAAGATCCTTGTTTATTTCACTAGAGAAAAAAATAGATTTTTGTTTGAATAAATGTGACAAAATGTGTCACTCTGCAAACATCATCATACAGCTTATTTCAGATAAGCTTGTGTACAAATATTTACAGTATTTGAATGCCTAACCATTCCTCCCTAATCCCTTAAAGATGACCAAACTCTCTGTCTCTATCATAATGAATGTGAAATTCCTGTGCACTCCATCCATCCATATTTCACCGTTATATCTATAACAAAATGTTGCATATATAACACAAATTCAAGAATATCTTCTATAACTTCTACTTCACTTCAGGAAAAGAATAATACGAATACAGTTAACTCCTGTGAGCTCGTATTCACTGCTATAAACAGTTGTGGAACGAGTAATTGATGACAGAATTTTCATTCTAAAGTGAACTATCCTTTCAACAATCTAAGATGATTGAAATCTAAGACCTATGAACAATATGCTGTAACATATATCAAGTTCATTGCAAATTTGCAAGTTTATAGATTATGTTAACAAGTTAAACAAACCAACAGTAGTTGGCGATGTCGCTCTGTAATGAAGCACTACAGTAGGCTATATGACCGCACATGCATACACAGGTTTACCCAAAAGCACTGTAAGATGACCTTAGTCAGCATTAGACATGGTGATGCAGTAAATCTACACTTTAGGTTGAGTAGTACAAACACAGTCCTGTATTCCGCCATTATTGTTTTGGGTTATAGTCGTACATACTTATAGACTGAACATATATTACATATGGGAATGACATCACCGATTTTCACAGGCCCAAGACACTGTGGTCGTGTAAATAAACAGCCAGTGCAAAAGTAATTTTTTGTTTAAACTGGTGTCATATAAATGAACCCTTAGACAATCCATCTATTGTTTTTGAGTTCTTTACAACTGTTACACAGCTCTCTAGGATTATGTTTTGTAAAACAGATTTTGTCGTTTCTAATGTAAACTTTAAAAAAATAGTGTTTTTTCTCACCTTAGATTGACCAGACAACCTCCTTGACCAACGAGATGATGATTGTTCTGTTTCAAATAAAGACAGTTTAAAAGACGGTATATTTACACATGGCTCAAGACTAACAGCTTTTGTGTTCAATTTGGAAAGTTTACTTATTTCCTTCATCCCAAAGTCAGTGGGAATTTAAATGGGTTTTTGGTTAAATGTCTGAAATATGTGGTGCATGAAAGGGATGCGGTTAACACAGGCCCACTGCTGAAGATAATAATAATAAATATTTACGTAAAACACATCAATAATACTTTTCTCATGCTTCAGTTTGTCTTAGAAAAGTGTTAACAAGTTGCTACATGGGACTTCAGACATTATTATGCTAAAAAAAGATGCAACATGGGCACAATTCCACAAAGTTTCCACAAAGCCCTCTCCTCGGACATCATGCCAAATATTCTCTTACCGTTGATTTACTCATTACATGTTAATGTGAACTTGTGAAGTATTAAGATTAAGATCAAACATGTTCTGTGTATTAGGCATTTTAGCAGAGAAAACATAAAAATAACGAATGAGAATTCTACAACAAGCTGAAAAATGTTCATTTACTGAACTAAGAGCTCGTACACACCGGGACTATAATCGCACGCGCTTATCGCCATCGTTTTTCAAGAGGTTTTTGGCGTTCATACCCAAACGATTTTCACTGGCGAAGAGTCGAGTGAACGTGCAAATTCACTCCCTGACACAGATGGCGCTTAATGAAAAACAGAATATCCCGGTACACAAGATGGTGCTGTGCAACTTTATGCTTCTGACTCGCTTGTCACACAGAAGAAGAATTCATCTTGCTTCCTCTTCATCAATGTGTAAACGGCAAGACCGTTTTGAGCTTGAGCGCCACCAAGTCATGTTTTACTGTAACTACAGCAGCTCCAGGCACGTGAACAAAAGAGCCAATCTCATTGGTCGGCCAGTTTTTAACGCAGAGCGTCAAACCAAAAAAAAGGAGCCTGAGGCGTTTAAAGAAAATAATACACTTTTATTTCTGCCAATTTGCGTGTCGATGTGCACACTCACAATGGGGCCCTTTGTTTAGTCACGAGGCGTTAAACGTTGACGATAAATGCGCGCGATTATCGTCCCGGTGTGAACAGGTTTTAAGTTTAGGATTTACAAAGAGAGGTCTGGTGACCCCTGGAGGCTTGTGAAATGATATGCTACAAATTATAAAACTGCAATTAGAGCATGTAAATAAACCTTAAATTAATAATTATAATAATAATGATAATGATAATGATAATGATAATAATAATAATAATAATAATAATAATAATAATAATAATAATAATAATAATAATAATAATAATAATAATAATAATAATAGAAGTACTTGAGGGAAAAGAATTAAAGACAGCCTAGCGCCTTAAAGAAAACATGAAAAGTAAAAATGTTGTCCATTTGTCCAAAATCAGGTTTGTGAAACCCTGTTGCAGATTATACTTCAGAAGAGGTATTTAAACCTACCTTGACTTGGCCGTGGATTGACACTAATATTATTGTCCTGCAGAGAAAAATGTCAACATGAACTTAATAAGATCATCAGTAACATGTTAATCAAATCATCATTTACTCAAACTCAACCTGAATGACTTTCTTTTTTCTGCAGAACACAAAAGATCATTTCTCTAAAGACTTCATGAAAAGAATAATAACAATACAGTAACCTCCTGTGAGCTCGTATTCACTGCTGACGGCTGATGCTCACTGTCCTTTGATTCTTGATTCTCTTGTTTCAACTCTGGAGAATTTCCTCTAGTCTGCTGTAAAGTATGTGAGAGTTAAACTTCTTATTATAATGAATGTGAAAATCCAGTGCACTGACTTTATTTTGTTATAGATATTACGGTTAAATATATTGCATATATTGGCAAAGTTAATTGAAAAGCATCTTCTATAACTCTTAGATGTGATTTCTTAAAACACTTCATGATAAGAATAATAAAAATACAGTAGTCTCCTGTAAACTTGTATTACTTGTCCAAAACTTTGAAAACACGTATTGTTAATGACAAAGAAACATATCAGGCCTAAACACAGCATATCAATATTTTATGAAGATAACTGAAGGTCTCACAAACTTTTTAGCCCAAAGATACAAAGTAGCCGGCAAATGCATAAGTGTAAAGGCAACTTCTTCAATCTGCATAGTGGAAAACTGCTCAAAAAGGCCGCTGGGATGGTGCTTACGCTTAAAGGGATAGTTCACCCAATAATAAAAAATTCTGTCATCATTTACTTACCCTCAAGTTGTTTTAAATCAGTAAAAATGTCTTTGTTCTGATGAACACAGAGGAGAAATGCTTATTGTTCTTGGACCTCATTGACTACCATAGTAGGACAAAATACTTTCTGAACACAAAGGAAGATATTTTGAAGAATGTAGGACAGAAAACATTTCTGGGGCACTTTTAAGTACCATTGTAATTTTCCCTACTATGGTGGTGTCCAAGAACTGTTTGTTACAAGCATTCGTCCAAATATCGTTCTCGTCGTTCAACCAAACAAAGAAATTTATACAGATTTGGAACAACTAGAGAGTGAGTAAATCATGACACATTTTTTATTTTTTAGTGACTTTCCCTTTAAAAGGTAAATATAGGCTGTAATAAGCTGCTTGCTTAATTTAGTTGCTTTGTCTGGTTGAACACTCAGATAAAAAGAGAAATGTTTAATAGCACAATATTGTCAAAAACTCTACATTCAATTCAACCTACGAATGAATACTTCACTTTGTTTGTCTCTGCATCTTTACCTCAGATAGTAAAAAAGTATTTAAACAATGAAGATGTACTTCAGTTTTAATAATTAAAAAGTTAAACATTAGGGTACGTTTAGACGAAAACAAAATAGCAAAAATGTGCACGTTTTACTTAACATTACACATACATTCAACAACAGTTTAAAAATGGTCCGTCTTCACAAAAACAACTAAGAACTAAGTTTTATGAATGCAGGCCAGTAGTTGGCGATGTCGCTCTGTAATGAAGCACTACAGTAGGATATATGACCGCACATGCATACACAGGTTTACCCAAAAGCACTGTTAGATGACCTTAGTCAGCATTAGACATAGTGATGCAGTAAATCTACACTTTAGGTTGAGTAGTACAAACACAGTCCTGTAGTCCACCATTATTGTTTGGGTTATACTCGTACATACTTATAGACTGAACATATATTACATATGGGCTGAACATATAATACATATGGGCATGACATCATCATTTTCACAGGCCCAGGACACCGTGGTCATGTAAATAAACAGCCAGTGCAAAAGTGCAAATGTTTTTTTTTGTTTAAACTGGTGTCATATAAATGTCCCCTTAAACAATCCATCTATTGTTTTTGAGTTCTTTACAACTGTTACACAGCTCTCTAGGATTATGTTTTGTAAAACAGACCCTGCACACACCAGACATATTCATCTGTCGACCAGAGTTTTCCAATTTGCATGAAATTCACTTACCTTTCCTCTTCAAATCTCGTGCTTCAGCTGAAATATCACACTAGTGTATTAAAATGGTTCAATGTTTCACTTTGATCAAAGAACAAATGAACTGTTTCTAAATGCGGAGACTTGCTGTGTGCACCACATCCGACTGTAAAAGCTGTAAAAACCAGTCATGATGACGTGATCTCTTTCAAACATACTTTCACTTTTGTTTTTTAGTGCAGAATGACCTCCAGCTTTATAATAGTGTGAGTTGAACTTGTGGGTCTTTACAAAAGCTACTGTGTGGAGATCTTTGTTTATAGATTCATCCTGTTGGATAAATTCCTTTATTTGACATGTTTCATGCTTTAAATGTGCTTGCTGCTTTGTAACTAAAGACTGATTCTTTTTTTGGCATTTTTTCCCATTTAAAGACATTTGAACTGAGAAATATACTTTACCCTGAACAGGATTTCTTTAAGCATGACATGTTCTTGGTTGAACATCATTATCCCGGGACAGCTTTTCTACAGTATTCATCAATCAGATTGTACAGTAGTCAATGTGTCACAGGTAATGGAGGAAGAACCCAAGCGCAGGCAGCGGTGCAGACGGGAATAACAAAAAACTTTATTTAAAGGACAAAAGAAATACCCTCAACGGGGAAAAACACTCACACGGTTAAAAAAAAAAAACAAGGAAACAACACTTCCCACAATGGGGCAAAAACGAAAGCAAAACTGACGACACAACGTCATAAAAATAGCACGGCCGGGCACGGCACGGCACGGCACGGCACGGCACGGCACGGCACGGCACGGCACGGCACGGCACGGCACGGCACGGCACGGCACGGCACGGCACGGCACGGCACGGCACGGCACGGCACGGCACGGCGAGGTATTACACACACAACGAACGAGCACAGGACAGCAAACACAAGGGCATTAAATAGGGAGACAGACAAAGGATAATTAATGAGGACCAGGTGACAGACATCAAACACTAAGGGAAAGCTAACGAGACGAAAAGGGCGGGAACACAGTCGAGACACCAGAAAGCACATGGCAAGCCAATATATAAACAAAGCCACGTCTTTCTCACACAAAACCTAAGTCTATGTCGTGGCTCCGCCCCAAGACCAAGAATAGACATGACATGATGGCGGAACCATGACACAATGTTAGGTTGGGTTATATATGATTCTCTTCTATCTCTTAATTCTCTACTTCTGGTTTGAATGGGGTAAATTGGTTTGGTTTATGGAAATCTTCTTTGGCTGGAATGTTGTTCCAGCACTAACAAAAGATGTTGAGGAGGAACACATTTTGCTTGGGAAAATCACTGTAACCATTTGTCCGTTACATTATAAATCCTCTGATACTTCAAGAATCTTGTGTCCCCACTTTGTGTTCACAGTGTGCCTGTTTAATATTCACATAAACGAAACATAAATAAAAGTAGATGAAAACTTAGGGAAGCAAAAATATACTTTTACAACACCTTTATTTGTAATGATCAGTATTGTTTCAACTTAGTTATCAGCCAAAAAGAGGTACAGTAGCTGACAGTTTATCAATACATAACACAAAAGATAAGGGAACGACACAAAGCACATATGTTGCAGACATTTAATTTATTCCTATAGGGGTTATTTCTTTATTTTGTCATTGAACTGTGTCCATTAGAACATATCTATAAGTTAGATGATTAATCTTAATACTTTTATTTGTCATTACATGCATTACTGTTAGATTATATTTTAGGCATTATCTTCACCTGTTTAATAATTGTTAATGAGGCTATTACTTATTTGCACACGTATACACTTAAACATTTACATATCACCAAAGAGCTTATAATATCCTTAACCATTTCACAATATCTCAGTGAAATATGTAAGGGTTAATGTAATGAGCCGCTTGTTTCTTTAACATACAGTAAACCTGACAGAGGTTGATCAGGACACCGGTGCAGAACAGAAGAGTTTGCTATCACATTGAAGGGGTTAATACTGTTATAACTGGCTAGACAGTACTTGTGTTTTTGTCTTACTGTATATTTGCTTTGTTGGGTATAAAACAATATACAAGTTTACAAACTAAATCAAAGCAGAGTATTGAGAAATCTGATCAATTAATAGTTATATTAATGTCCACTCCTCCAAACTGGAGTGTTTGTGTCTCCAGTCGGATGGACTAGAGGAACTGGATCCCATCTGCTGCATCTGGGGAAAAACCTGACAGAGAAAATAGAACTCATGAGTATACGTCAGTCTAACATGTTTAACAACAACATAGCATTTACCAGTGTTATAAAAGTTTAAATTAAAATAACTCCTAACACTGGGATTGACTGAATTCAGAAATAAAATATGAATCGGTTTGTATAATCAATAATTACATATACAATTATATTTTTAAATCAATATACTGACTTTATCATATTAATACATTTGAGTTGCTTTTAATTTCTTCAAGGAAGTCATACAATACAGAATCCATATCAAGCTTTATTGAAGAAATGTAATAATAACCTACTATCACTTGAAGATCCTTGTTTATTTCACTAGAGAAAAAAATAGATTTTTGTTTGAATAAATGTGACAAAATGTGTCACTCTGCAAACATCATCATACAGCTTATTTCAGATAAGCTTGTGTACAAATTTTACAGTATTTGAATGCCTAACCATTCCTCCCTAATCCCTTAAAGATGACCAAACTCTCTGTCTCTATCATAATGAATGTGAAATTCCTGTGCACTCCATCCATCCATATTTCACCGTTATATCTATAACAAAATGTTGCATATATAACACAAATTCAAGAATATCTTCTATAACTTCTACTTCACTTCAGGAAAAGAATAATACGAATACAGTTAACTCCTGTGAGCTCGTATTCACTGCTATAAACAGTTGTGGAACGAGTAATTGATGACAGAATTTTCATTCTAAAGTGAACTATCCTTTCAACAATCTAAGATGATTGAAATCTAAGACCTATGAACAATATGCTGTAACATATATCAAGTTCATTGCAAATTTGCAAGTTTATAGATTATGTTAACAAGTTAAACAAACCAACAGTAGTTGGCGATGTCGCTCTGTAATGAAGCACTACAGTAGGCTATATGACCGCACATGCATACACAGGTTTACCCAAAAGCACTGTAAGATGACCTTAGTCAGCATTAGACATGGTCATGCAGTAAATCTACACTTTAGGTTGAGTAGTACAAACACAGTCCTGTATTCCGCCATTATTGTTTTGGGTTATAGTCGTACATACTTATAGACTGAACATATATTACATATGGGAATGACATCACCGATTTTCACAGGCCCAAGACACTGTGGTCGTGTAAATAAACAGCCAGTGCAAAAGTAATTTTTTGTTTAAACTGGTGTCATATAAATGAACCCTTAGACAATCCATCTATTGTTTTTGAGTTCTTTACAACTGTTACACAGCTCTCTAGGATTATGTTTTGTAAAACAGATTTTGTCGTTTCTAATGTAAACTTTAAAAAAATAGTGTTTTTTCTCACCTTAGATTGACCAGGCAACCATGACCAAAAAGATGATGATTGTTCTGTTTCAAATAAAGACAGTTTAAAAGACGGTATATTTACACATGGCTCAAGACTAACAGCTTTTGTGTTCAATTTGGAAAGTTTACTTATTTCCTTCATCCCAAAGTCAGTGGGAATTTAAATGGGTTTTTGGTTAAATGTCTGAAATATGTGGTGCATGAAAGGGATGCGGTTAACACAGGCCCACTGCTGAAGATAATAATAATAAATGTTTACGTAAAACACATCAATAATACTTTACTCATGCTTCAGTTTGTCTTAGAAAAGTGTTAACAAGTTGCTACATGGGACTTCAGACATTATTATGCTCAAAAAAGATGCAACATGGGCACAATTCCTCAAAAAATGTTGATGAAGAGATTTCCACAGAGTTTCCACAAAGCCCTCTCCTCGGACATCATGCCAAATATTCTCTTACCGTTGATTTACTCATTACATGTTAATGTGAACTTGTGAAGTATTAAGATTAAGATCAAACATGTTCTGTGTATTAGGCATTTTAGCAGAGAAAACATAAAAATAACGAATGAGAATTCTACAACAAGCTGAAAAATGTTCATTTACTGAACTAAGAGCTCGTACACACCGGGACTATAATCGCACGCGCTTATCGCCATCGTTTTTCAAGAGGTTTTTGGCGTTCATACCCAAACGATTTTCACTGGCGATGAGCCGAGTGAACGTGCAAATTCACTCCCTGACACAGATGGCGCTTAATGAAAAACAGAATATCCCGGTACACAAGATGGTGCTGTGCAACTTTATGCTTCTGACACTCGCTTGTCACACAGAAGAAGAATTCATCTTGCTTCCTCTTCATCAATGTGTAAACGGCAAGACCGTTTTGAGCTTGAGCGCCACCAAGTCATGTTTTACAGTAACTACAGCAGCTCCAGGCACGTGAACAAAAGAGCCAATCTCATTGGTCGGCCAGTTTTTAACGCAGAGCGTCAAACCAAAAAAAGGAGCCTGAGGCGTTTAAAGAAAATAATACACTTTTATTTCTGCCAATTTGCGTGTCGATGTGCACACTCACAATGGGGCCCTTTGTTTAGTCACGAGGCGTTAAACGTTGACGATAAATGCGCGCGATTATCGTCCCGGTGTGAACAGGTTTTAAGATTAGGATTTACAAAGTGAGGTCTGGTGCCCCCTGGAGGCTTGTGAAATGATATGCTACAAATTATAAAACTGCAATTAGAGCATGTAAAGAAACCTTAAATTAATAATAATAATAATAATAATAGAAGTACTTGAGGGAAGACGATTAAAGAAAGCCTAGCGCCTTAAAGAAAACATGAAAAGTAAAAATGTTGTCCATTTGTCCAAAATCAGGTTTGTGAATCCCTGTTGCAGATTATACTTCAGAAGAGGTACTTAAACCTACCTTGACTTGGCCGTGGATTGACACTAATATTATTGTCCTGCAGAGAAAAATGTCAACATGAACTTAATAAGATCATCAGTAACATGTTAATCAAATCATCATTTACTCAAACTCAACCTGAATGACTTTCTTTTTACTGCAGAACACAAAAGATCATTTCTCTAAAGATTTCATGAAAAGAATAATAAAAATACAGTAACCTCCTGTGAGCTCGTATTCACTGCTGATGGCTGATGCTCACTGTCCTTTGATTCTTGATTCTCTTGTTTCAACTCTGGAGAATTTCCTCCATTCTGCTGTAAAGTATGTGAGAGTTAAACTTCTTTATTATAATGAATGTGAAATTCCAGTTCACTGACTTTATATTTTACCGTTTTATCTAGAACAAAATATTGCATATATTGGTAAATTGAAATCAAAAATATCCTATTACTCTATGATGTCATTTCTCTAAAGACCATGAAAAGTATAATAAAAATACAGAAACCTCCTGTGAGCTCGTGTTCACTGCTGATGGCTGATGCTGAATGTCCTTTGATTCTTGATTCTCTTGATCCGACTGTAGAAGTATGTGAGAGTTAAACTTCTTATTATAATGAATGTGAAATTCCAGTTCACTGACTTTATTTTTGTTATAGATATTACGGTTAAATATATTGCATATATTGGCAAAGTTAATTGAAAAGCATCTTCTATAACTCTTAGATGTGATTTCTTAAAACACTTCATGATAAGAATAATAAAAATACAGTAGTCTCCTGTAAACTTGTATTACTTGTCCAAAACTTTGAAAACACGTATTGTTAATGACAAAGAAACATATCAGGCCTAAACACAGCATATCAATATTTTATGAAGATAACTGAAGGTCTCACAAACTTTCTAGCCCAAAGATCCAAAGTAGCCGGCAAATGCATAAGTGTAAAGGCAACTTCTTCAATCTGCATAGTGGAAAACTGCTCAAAAAGGCCGCTGGGATGGTGCTTACGCTTAAAGGGATAGTTCACCCAATAATAAAAAATTCTGTCATCATTTACTTACCCTCGAGTTGTTTTAAATCAGTAAAAATGTCTTTGTTCTGATGAACACAGAGGAGAAATGCTTATTGTTCTTGGACCTCATTGACTACCATGGTAGGACAAAATACTTTCTGAACACAAAAGAAGATATTTTGAAGAATGTAGGACAGAAAACATTTCTGGGGCATTTTTAAGTACCATTGTAATTTTCCCTACTATGGTGGTGTCCAAGAACTGGTTGTTACAAGCATTCGTCCAAATATCTTTCTCGTCGTTCAACCAAACAAAGAAATTTATACTGGTTTGGAACAACTAGAGAGTGAGTAAATCATGACACATTTTTAATTTTTTAGTGACTTTCCCTTTAAAGGTAAATATAGGCTGTAATAAGCTTCTTTCTTAATTTAGTTGCTTTGTCTGGTTGAACACTCAGATAAAAAGAGCAATGTTTAATAGCGCAATATTGTCAAAAACTCTACATTCAATTCAACCTACGAATGAATACTTCGCTTTGTTCGTCTCTGCATCTTTACCTCAGATAGTAAAAAAGTATTTAAGCAAAGAAGATGTACTTCAGTTTTTATAATTAAAAAGTTAAACATTAGGTTACGTTTAGACGAAAACAAAATAGCAAAAATGCACATGTTTTACTTAACATTACACATACATTCAACAACAGTTTAAAAATGGTCCGTCTTCACAAAAACAACTAAGAACTAAGTTTTATGAATGCAGGCCAGTAGTTGGCGATGTCGCTCTGTAATGAAGCACTACAGTAGGATATATGACCGCACATGCATACACAGCTTTACCCAAAAGCACTGTAAGAAAACCTTAGTCAGCATTAGACATGGTGATGCAGTAAATCTACACTTTAGGTTGAGTAGTACAATTTTACCATTAAGTACCATTATTGTTTTTGCTATACTCGTACACTGAACATATAATACATATGGGCATGACATCACCATTTAAACAGGCCCATGTAAATAAACAGCCAAAGTGCAGACTTTTTATTTTTGTTTAAACTGGTGTCATATAAATGTCCCCTTAAACAATCCATCTATTGTGTTTTTGAGTTCTTTACAACTGTTACACAGCTCTCTAGGATTATGTTTTGTAAAACAGATTTTGCCTTTTCTAATTTAAACTTTTAAAAGTAGTGTATTTTTCTCACCTCAGATTGACCAAACCACCCTGACCAAAAAGATGATGATTGTTCTGTTTCAAATAAAGACAGTTTAAAAGTTAAGTAAGTGTGTAACTGCTCAAAAGGTAAAATCACAAGAACACAAATGTATTTTTCACAGAAGTTGTAATTTACAACAAAAGTGACTTTAACCTACCTTGCCGTCGACATACTTTGATACCTTTCATCTCCGCCTGCAAAATAATGGCAACGTTCACTATTAGTAAACAATAACTTTCTTTAAATTATACATTTTAGACAGTTTTCACAATGTGTGGCTTGTTAAATACCTGATGTATTAACCAGTTCACAACTTTGTCGATTGCATCATCATTCCTCTGACAGTCCAGTAATCCTGTGTCTTCATAGAACAGACAGTCCACTGTCAGTATATCTTTGCACACATCTGTATATCTGTTGACACATCTGCTGCTGTCTGGTACAGTTTTCTCTGTGTCAAATGTGTGATGTAGCACCACTAGCACCACCATCTTAGAGCCTGTTCAAAGAAATTAAAGTCTTATATCTTAAATCCTTTAGAAAAGTGTCACATTGTTTCAGAGTATTATTTATTTTACATTTTTGTAAATAATGTGATTTGTGACAACCTGTAGAGAAATTGATTTTTTTCATTGCTGCCTCAAGATCAGTTCCAGCTCGAGAAACAATAGGACAGAAAACCAAAACAATGTCACTCTCATCCACTGTTTGACCGTTCTTCAGATCTTCAATTTGGTTTATCAGAGTGTCAATAAACTTCTTGTGTGAGTTGTTTGTTTTTCCAGCCAAAATTGGGAACAATTTGAGTCGCCCTGGAAAATGAATTAAAGTAAAACAGTCACGAATACAAAAAAGGATCAAATTAAACATCATAATATTACATTAAGTTAAATCAAAAACATTTGTTTATTTGTGACGTATTGCATGTTTGATGTGTTTCTGTTCTATAAAACGTACAGAAAAGGAGCAATACAGTGTGTTTCAGAAATTCCATATAAGTAAAAAAGTAAAAAACTGATACAGATAAGCAGTTTTGAATCCACAAATAGAAATATTTTGCACCTATATACATTTCTGCCTTTACATTTCCTCATCTAGTTTGTGCTATTGTTTCTACAGTAGATATGTTTGACAAGAACAGGCCGGCATCAAATCAAATTATTTTGCAGTTCTTCAACAGGACCAGAGCCAAAGTGACTAGTTGTCGTGATATTTAGTGAAGAGAAGCAGGAACCAATGACATTTATAGTTATTAGGGACTTTAGCATACGGTGTGAAACAACAATACGGAGCATATGATGTGACGGCCAACTGTCAGCTTGGTGTGTACTTCTCACAACTCAGTGTGTTCCTGTAGCTCAACTGTGGAGCATTGCATGAAAAACACTCACTGCACTGTAGGTTGTTTGGACAAAAGCATCTGCCAATTACTTAAAAAATATATAAGGCTTATGTTTGTGGTGAAATGTGATTATCAAAAAGGAAAAGTCTTGATGTTCTTTAAAACTGTTACCCTTTATTATTGCTGTTTATACTGTTTACTAGTACTGCAGTCACTGAACCCTTGTTCTTGTGGCTTATCAGGATCTGTTGTACCATATGGAGTTTATTTGACAAAGTTTGGTAGGATCATGGTCATGTAATACAACCAATCAAAACCGGGAAGCCTCTAACAGTAAAGTTGATCCCCACTTCTGTCCCGTGACAGTTTTAGCCCCCATTGCCTCACTCTCTGCTGGTATCTATCCCAGTTAAAGGGGTGAGTACTCAGGGTTTGGGCTAAAATTCTGAGCTCTGAGCCCTCCCCTCGGACATCATGCCAAATATTCTCTTATCATTGATCTTTTCTCATTACATGTTAATGTGAACTTGTGAAGTATTAAGATTAAACTGCCCAGGCAATAGCACATGTTACTCTACAACAATGGAATTTTGTGCTCGTTTTAAAATGTGATTATATAAATACCCAATTTTGTCTTTTTAACCGGTAATTTCTTATCTGAATGTTGGTTCAGCTGCTGTTTCAAACGTGCAATTTCATTGTCCTTTTCTGCCAGTTGATATTGTAAGTTAACATTCATTTGAGTTGTCTCTTGCAGTGCTTTCTGGATGTCATTGAATTTTGATGTCAAGTCATTCATCTGTTTTTCCTTTTTCTTGTAGAAGATCTTTTAGGTCTGAAAGCATACACACAAACACATATATAAGATCAAACATGTTATGAGTATTAGGCATTAAAGTAGAGGAAACATAAAAATACCAAATGAGAATTTTTACAACAATCTGAAAAATGTTAATTTATTTAAGATTAAAATCATGTCTTGTACTGCAGATTAGGATTTTCAAAGTGAGGTTTGGTGACCCGTGGTGGTTCATGAAATCATTCGCTACAAATTATTAAAGTAATTTGCCCGCAGCCACTTGTTTTATGGCACACGATCCAGACCACCAGTTTCAGGCCGGAGGGGGCGGTCCACGCACGAGAACAGCATGGCGGAGAGAATGTTGAGTTCTGTCTAGTTGTTGTTTTTATGTTGTGAAAAATGTATATATTGTATATGTACATATTAAGTTAGGTGTATAACGCAACTATTATGTGCACGTCTTTCACATATTATAAATGACGTTTAAAAATCGTTGTAGTGCTCAATAGTTTTCTTTTTCTGCGGACACCTTTCTATTAAACGCAAGGTGTTGCAAGGGTGAAGCCGCTATGTCTGTATTTATTATTGGTTATTTATTTTTTATTTACTTAATCCATAGTTCAGAAATGTATGGCTGGTGTGTTTGTGGTACGTTACTTTAAGACACTTAACTGTTAGTTTACTTTGTCAGTTTAGACAGTGAGTATTGTGTGTTATGTATTTTTAATTTTGTCCATTTTAGGGGAAAGAATTACTGTTGCAGTCTTAACCACTGCCCCTTTTGCACAGTATTTAAGACAGCCAGACTAGACAAATTAAAATGAATCTCAGCCACTCCAAGAACACAGTTATGCGTGGAGGTATGAATATATTGAGTTGTTGTTTAATGTATGTTTTTAGCATAATACTTTACTAATGTAATTATTTGTTTAGACTTGACTATACACAGATGTGGACTGTAGACCAGCACTGCATTATCACTGTCCATACTGTGCCACTACTGTTTCAACGAAGGGATTTTGAAAATAATTTACGGATATGCAAACGTAAACCACTTCCAAGTATTTGTTTGTATATAAGAAATGCAAGACTAAATTTTTTCTTCATTTTGAATTCTGAAAAAATAAAGTATATTTGAGATTAAAACTCTATACTGTGTGCATAAGTGTTTGTTACAAACTGAACATATATTGATTATTGAGATATTAATTATGATTTATGCAATTTTGAATTCTGAAAAAGTATGTTTGAAATTGAAAGTCTATACTTTGTGCCTAACCGTGACAAAATGAACAGATATTGATTATGTAGATATTATTATTATTAAGAAAATAATATATCTAGTAATAGAAAGCGTTATGCAAATAATATAACTACATAACAGTGTAGGTAATGTATTTTGTAGCGTTTTCAGATATTGTAACCTTCATAAATCACCAAAATCTATGTGAAGATAAGAACAAACTACAAAAGCTTCTGGTAGCGCAATCCCCGCCTAACCATATATGGTTCGCCTTCATTTCCGTTCTGAGACTGGGGGGCTGGATTGTGTGTCCAGAAACATGTGGTGCTGCGAGACTGCAGCTGGATGTTTAGAGCACATAAGAAACTTTAAATTATTAATAATAATAGAAGTACTAAAGTACCTTAAAGAAAACATGAAAGTAAAAATGTTTTTTAAAAAAAGCAATTTGTCCAAAATCAGGTTTGTGAATCCCTGTTGCAGATTATACTTCAGAAGAGGTACTTAAACCTACCTTGACTTGGCCGTGGATTGACACTAATATTATTGTCCTGCAGAGAAAAATTTCAACATGAACTTAATAAGATCATCAGTAACATGTTAATCAAATCATCATTTACTCAAACTCAACCTGAATGACTTTCTTTTTACTGCAGAACACAAAAGATCATTTCTCTAAAGATTTCATGAAAAGAATTGTTATAGATATTACGGGTAAATATATTTCATATATTGGCAAAGTTAATTGAAAAGCATCTTCTATAACTCTTAGATGTGATTTCTTTAAACACTTCATGATAAGAATAATAAAAATACAGTAGCCTCATGTCAATTTGTATTACTTGTCCAAAACTTTGAAAACACGTATTGTTAATGACAAAGAAGCATATCAGGCCTAAACACAGCATATCAATATTTTATGAAGATAAATGAAGGTCTCACAAACTTTCTAGCCCAAAGATCCAAAGTAGCCTGCAAATGCATAAGTGTAAAGGCAACTTCTTCAATCTGCATAGTGGAAAACTGCTCAAAAAGGCCGCTGGGATGGTGCTTACGCTTAAAGGGATAGTTCACCCAATAATAAAAAATTCTGTCATCATTTACTTACCCTCGAGTTGTTTTAAATCAGTAAAAATGTCTTTGTTCTGATGAACACAGAGGAGAAATGCTTATTGTTCTTGGACCTCATTGACTACCATAGTAGGACAAAATACTTTCTGAACACAAAAGAAGATATTTTGAAGAATGTAGGACAGAAAACATTTCTGGGGCACTTTTAAGTACCATTGTAATTTTCCCTACTATGGTGGTGTCCAAGAACTGTTTGTTACAAGCATTCATCCAAACATCGTTCTCGTCGTTCAACCAAACAAAGAAATTTATACAGGTTTGGAACAACTAGAGAGTGAGTAAATCATGACACATTTTTTAATTTTTTAGTGACTTTCCCTTTAAAAGGTAAATATAGGCTGTAATAAGCTTCTTGCTTAATTTAGTTGCTTTGTCTGGTTGAACACTCAGATAAAAAGAGCAATGTTTAATAGCGCAATATTGTCAAAAACTCTACATTCAATTCAACCTACGAATGAATCCTTCACTTTGTTTGTCTCTGCATCTTTACCTCAGATAGTAAAAAGTATTTAAGCAAAGAAGATGTACTTCAGTTTAAATATTAAAAAGTTCAACATTAGGGTACGTTTAGACGAAAACAAAATAGTAAAAATTTACACATTTTACTTAACGTTACACACATTCAACAACATTGTCAAAATGATCCGTCTTCACAAAAACAACTAAGAACTAAGTTTTATGAATGCAGGCCAGTAGTTGGCGATGTCGCTCTGTAATGAAGCACTACAGTAGGATATATGATCGCACATGCATACACAGGTTTACCCAAAAGAACTGTAAGAAAACCTTAGTCAGCATTAGACATAGTGATGCAGTAAATCTACACTTTAGGTTGAGTAGTACAAACACAGTCCTGTAGTCCGCCATTATTGTTTTGGTTATACTCGTACATACTTATAGACTGAACATATATTACATATGGGCTGAACATATATTACATATGGGCATGACATCACCATTTTCACAGGCCCAAGACACCGTGGTCATGTAAATAAACAGCCAGAGTGCAAAAGTTTTTTTTTTTGTTTAAACTGGTGTCATATAAATGTGCCCTTAAACAATCCATCTATTGTTTTTGAGTTCTTTACAACTGTTACACAGCTCTCTAGGATTATGTTTTGTAAAACAGATTTTGCCTTTTCTAATGTAAACTTTTAAAAGTAGTGTTTTTTCTCACCTTAGATTTACCAGGCAACCTCCCTGACCAAAAAGATGATGATTGTTCTGTTTCAAATAAAGACAGTTTAAAAGTTAAGTGTGTAACTGCTCAAAAGGTAAAATCACAAGAACACAAATGTATTTTTCACAGAAGTTGTAATTTACAACAAAAGTGACTTTAACCTACCTTGCCGACATACTTTGATAACTTTAATCCTTCCCTGCAAAATAATGGCAACGTTCACTATTAGTAAACAATAACATTCTTAAAATCATATATTTTTGGCAGTTTTCACAATGTATGGCTTGTTAAATACCTGATGTATTAACCAGTTCACAACTTTGTCTTTTGCATCATCATTCCTCTGACACTCCAGTAATCCTGTGTCTTTAAAGAACAGACAGTCCACTGTCAGTATATCTGTCCTGTTGACACATCTGCTGCTGTCTGGTACAGTTTTCTCTGGGTCAAACGTGTGATGTAGCACCACTAGCACCACCATCTTAGAGTCTGTTCAAAGAAATAAAACAATTTAGAAAAATTTTTTTAAATCCTTTAGAAATGTATCACCATGTTTCAGAATATTATATTTGATTTGTGACAACCTGTAGAGAAATTGATATTTTTCATTGCTGCCTCAATGTCAGTTCCAGCTCCAGAAACAATAGGACAGAAAACCAAAACAATGTCACTCTCATCCACTGTTTGACCTTCCTTCAGATCTTCAATTTGGTTTATCAGAGTGTCAATAAACTTCTTGTGTGAGTTGTTTGTTTTTCCAGCCAAAATTGAGAACAATTTGAGTCGCCCTGGAAAATGAATTAAAGTAAAACAGTCATGAGTACAAAAAAATATCAAATTAAACATCATAATATTACATTACATTTATATTGACATTCAGTCATTTAGCAGATGCTTTTATCCAAAGCGACTTACAGATGAGATAAACAATGGAAGCAATTGGAACAACATAAGGACAACAAAAAGCATAAGTGCAATAAAAACTGGTCTCATATAGCCTACCACGGTATACAGAGCTACGTTTTTTTTTTTGAAGGACTAAAAAAGAGATAGACGTCAAAACTGATCATTTTAACATTAAGTTAAATTGAAGTTGTGATTAGTATTGATTTCTTATGGTAAGTTAATGAAATTCTTATATTTCTTTATGATTTCTACCGCTGAAGAAAATAATAATATATTTTTATTCAACATACCACGTAAAACACATCAATAATACTTCACTCATGCTTCAGTTTGTCTTACAAGTTGCTACATGGGACTTCAGACATTATTATGCTCAAAAAAGATGCAACATGGGCACAATTCCTCAAAAATGTGGATGAAGAGATTTCCACAGAGTTTATCAATGAACATGATTTTAATTCATTTTAAAAGAGTTTTTTAAAAGAGAAGCTTGATGGTGGTGACTTTAAGTTTGTGTTTTCTAACACTGATAACATCACACGACTCATTTGCTCAAGGATAGCTTTTAATTTCTGGCAATTTTATTCAGCCTTCAGAATCATAAACATTGTGTTTATTTGTGAAGACGATCTTGATAGAAAAATGTGTCTCAAACTTTTGTTCACATAAACTCATGTTTTGAGCAAGATATTGCCATTTCTGTCAAGGGAAAAACTGCACTGACTTGCAGATTGACCTACAAAATGATCTCATCTGCTGCACGATTATAGTTTTGAATAAAGAGTTTCCTTTTGAAAGACATGTGACGTATGGCATGTTGTATGTGTTTCTGTTCTATAAAATGTACCGAAGAGAAGAAATACAGTGTGTTTCAGAAATTGCATATAAGCTATTAAAAAAAACTTAAGCTTTAGCTTTGGTAAAATATAATAACCCTATCACAACTATAATCAAAGTTTGAAGTACTGCACGAAAGGCCATTAAACCAGTTAAACCAAGTGTTACAACACTGACCAATCTTTCATTCCCACTATTTAGATTTAACAGAAGCATCACAGAAGAATAATGCTCATTACATTTCAAGCAAGAGCAGAATTTTGTGGGTTACTCTAAAAATATATACACAATATCAAATCAATATTAACAGAACTTACTTTTTGCAGCTTCCATTTTCCTGCCCTGAACAGAAAGAGAACACATTGAGAGAACATAATGACCCATCACCCCATTTCACTTTAACCCAGGATGTGTTATGTCTAATATTTACCCAGTTGGGTTGTTTTTAAGCCAGCCAAGATGTACTTGATGATGTTACATTTATTGTAATTTCGAGGTAACTGTCATTATTACAATAGGGCATGTTTGAAATCAAATTAAGCTTCTGTATTTACAAAGCTTTTTATAATGTTAGAAACTGTGACAAAAATAAAAATGCTCTGAACTACAAGTTGTCAAGAGAGGCCACACAATTATTCCGAAAATAACCGCAAGGTGGTGCCAAGATACTTATTTTGTTCCCTACAAGCAATGCACAAAAACATTTTTTTTTCTCTGCTGTTATGTCCTGACTTATCAATATGAAGCCTCAAGGCGATTAAAGTTCTATTGTAATACGTTTATTTTAATTGTATAGATTGTATTATTTAGTTTCCTGTTAGTTATTACATTTTTATTAAAATAATTCTGTTTTAATTGCTTTTCATTTGAAAGATAGAAAGCGAAAGTAAAAAAACTCTTTTTTCAAATAAATATTCCTACATTAAAAAAACAGGTTTTCAACCCAATAAGAAAAACCTGGTTTGCTAGAGGCTTTCATGACGACACGTCACCGAAATAAACTAAATAAAGCAAATTCTGCACCAAAACAATACAAAGCCCTTCAGCCTCAAGTCGTTTGACTTCACCCTGCACACACCAGACATATTCATCTGTCGACCAGAGTTTTCCAATTTGCATGAAATTCACTTACCTTTCCTCTTCAAATCTCGTGCTTCAGCTGAAATATCACACTAGTGTATTAAAATGTTTCAATGTTTCACTTTGATCAAAGAACAAATGAACTGTTTCTAAATGCGGAGATTTGCTGTGTGCACCACATCCGACACGAGCTGTAAAAACCAGTCATGATGACGTGATCTCTTTCAAACATACTTTCACTTTTGTTTTTTAGTGCAGAATGACCTCCAGCTTTATAATAGTGTGAGTTGAACTTGTGGGTCTTTAGAAAAGCTACTGTGTGGAGATCTTTGTTTATAGATTTATCCTGTTGGATAAATTCCTTTATTTGACATGTTCTAAGTCATAAAACCTACGAAGTCTCGGTCTCTTCAGAGCCATTGATAGAGAGAGTCGCGTCTTCTCCGTTGACACCAATGGAACAGTTTTTTCACAGTTTCAATAGTTAGTAACGCATGGAGCTGCGACTAAACAGACCAACTGAGGTAAACTGTTAACCCATTTGAAGACGAAAGCCATTTAATAAATAAAATAAAAAGAAATAAAGCATTTAAAGAGAAAACATAACTCCCTGGAACTATCTGAAGGCTCCATGAATCACGTTTTGTACTTTCGTTGGCAAAACTCTCTCTCTCAATGGCTCTGGGTCTCTTGAGCATCCCCGCCATGCGGACAGGATATGAATGCGTGCATGTGCGTCTTATCAAACTATGTAGGTCGTATGTTCTCTGTTTGACTGTGGAAGTGTCTGATCCTTTGTGACTATATTGTTGGTGTGAGCATTAAGCAAGGAAGATGTAAACACGAGGAGACACAACAGAAATATCAGAAAAGACAACTGTATAGCACTGTGTCTCAGTGTGTCAACACAGCACTGCTGTACTGTCAAAGCTGACAGCAAACAAATGGTCGGAGAGGAAGGGGTGTGATTGACAGCTATGCAAGGAATAATTATGGTTTTTCTTTGAGGTTAGTCTACTTGGCCTGTCAGCTCACAAAGGTAAGGGGGTAAATATTCTTGCAATCTAGTTTTAGTGTGAATGTCAACAGCTTTGTTGACAACCGGCTGAAATCAAACAATTAATGATGGAAGATCTAGAGTTATAGCTTTAGCCTCTTACTCAAAACAACAAGATTTAACATTTTGTGAATATGAGAAGATTTTGCCGGATTAAAATACAACCATAAGCAATATACATGAGCTATCATACAGTATAAGGTACCATGAGAATAAATTTGAACAAAGACATAGACGGTTTCATTGGGTGTGTGCACCTGGCATGCGTTAAATAATATTGATGTTTTATGTAATTGCATTCACTCTCATTGTGCTAGTCTGACTGCTGCCAATCAAACAGTTCAAATGGAAAAGTTTGTAATTCAAGATGACAATTTATTTGTGTGACAGAAAAAGAAACTAAAAAAATGCATCATTATAAGATAGACACAACCTCAAGTCAATCGTAGGTTGAGATGCTTTAAAAAAAACGTTATTCATCCTGTCACTGAAATCAAATAGTAAATCACTGCATCAGGACAGTAAACAATACGTCATTTTTACAGAGGTATGAATGAGCAATGTGCCAAAATGGATCAGGTATTTGATCGTGCATGATAAAATAACATTAACATTTCGCTATTTATTTTTCGTTTGCGTAATTAATAACATGCACTTGGATATTCAGATATATTGGAGGAAGAGAAATGAGTTTAGTCTTATTTTCATTTAAAAAAATAACACTACAGAAAATCTTTGTGAAGACATTTGTGCATTGATACATATGTGATTTTATTGTATATTTTCATTTCATTGCCTAATGAAAACATTGTCAGTCTATAACTGGAAGTCAAGCTTTATGTCTTCCATATACAGAATTAAGTACACCATTGGCCGCAGCCAGAAACTGCCAATCGTTATCATCTTTGTGTTATTCTGCTTTATTAAAACAGTCAAATAAATCGTTTTTTTAAGTAAGAGTGGTAGCAAAATCTTTCACTAGGTTATGTATGTCATTGATGGATGAAAGGTGAAAAAGGTTCAGACAACTGTTCAGATATTGATCTGATTTCCGAAGGCTGTAATGTGTTTTCTAAAGATCGCTGCTGCTATTTCTGGAAGGCGTGTTGTGAAATAAAAACTAATCTGCACCACAAGGAAATAACAACTTTCATTAAGTTCTCAACAGTTGGTTTGCACTTAACAGAGTTGCTCGGAGAATAGGGCTTAGGGGCCTGCAAAAAGAGGGTCATTATGAGCAGACTGTGTGATATTCACAGCATCCATCACATAAACAGCCACCACCTGCTTTCTTTTCTACACAGCCAATGTGTCACATGCTGCCAGGCCTACATATTTAAGACTCCTATCCAGAAAACAGACTGATTCCAATTGGGTGCTTTAGTTTAGTGACGTGACGATTAAGAAGACACCGTGCGTGCGCGCACTCGGAGTAGTAAAACTCCGCGTGGATTGTATTCTTGTGTGAAGCGCTTTGTGGGGATGCGGTGGTGCCAAGGGTCGAGACTCTTCTGCAACCATCCATCGGCCAGTCTGGTCCACTTCTGTGTCCAGCAGTGGATGAGTGAGCAGCCACTGCTGCTTTGAGGCACTTGCCTTGAAGGAATCTCGTTGCGATGACTTTCAGAAACACCTCCGTGGATTTATTCTCGCAGTTTTACATCTCGCAGAATTTCTCCACGTTTTTTAATTTCTCGCTGGTGGACGCGATATACGACAGGGGAGCGAGCTCCGAGTCTGAAGCGCACAGACCGACCGTCAGAGCGCTGCTCATCATCGCGTACTCGGTGATCATCATCATCTCCCTCTTCGGGAATGTGGTCGTTTGTCACGTTGTCGTTAAGAACAAACGGATGCACTCGGTGACGAGTTTGTTTATTATGAATTTGGCCATTGCTGACATTCTTATAACTCTCCTCAACACGCCTTTTACTCTGGTAAGTTACTTTTGGAAGTATTATTTTCTTATTTGAGTGAACCGTAGATGGACGTTGTTGTTGTGTTAATAATACAGTGTTGCAGTTACTTTATAACATGCTTTGACTGCTTTTAGAGATTTATTTTTATTTTTATTAGATTCTCAAACGGGTTGCTCTGTTTTTTTTAATTTTGTTTGTGTTAATAGCACATCGTTAAATCGACAAATCTCAGTCGCTCTAATGACTTTCGTCAAAGAAAAAATAGCCTACTGTTATTTTTTAGAAGATGCGCTCTTTATTATTATGTGAGGAGGAGGGGATGTAACACCCATAACATAAAGAAGTAACTCTTAATGGTCACATTAAGAAGTGATTTGTTGTTTCTTGGGTTAGTTACATAAATGGCAAATATAGCAGGGCAATTCCAGCGTTATGGACGTGACATTTTGCGTTATGGACGTGACATAAAAATGCTCAGAGAATGGATTTGTTACGATTATATTGAACCGTCTGTTTATATACCCTTGTTGATAGAGTCTAAACATCAAAAAATGCCAGTCTTTGAAAAAAAAAAATTTTTTAAAAAGAGAAATAAACATGCGTTATGGATGTGACAAAAAAATGACGCGGTTTTTGGGAGACGATAAACTTTGTAGGATTTCTGAAAAATAAAATGCACAATCCTGAAGCAATATTACCCAATGAATGCAGAAGTGATGCCTCTTTATATAACATAAAATGGTTACTTTATATTAATTTTGTAGCGTATATGTATTGTAGCTTTATATTAAAATATGTAGCGTTATGGATGTGACAATCCTGAAAATGGCACTTACCCGACTATGAAAAATCATGCACTAAAAATAAAACAAATGCTTTACAAATTTAAAGAGAGATCTCACATGGGTATGTGAACCACCAAATGTTAAAATCTGTGCTGTTACCATAGTAAACGTGTTAAGGTTGACATTTTCTCGGAATTGCCCAGCAACTGAAATTGTAATGCAAAACTAAGAAATCAGAACAGTTAACATGCAAGACATTTTCATGTATAAAAATATTATTTTAAGGCAATCTCTTAATTTACAATTCAACCAGACTTTAAATTATTGGTAATAATATAAAACAGTGGTGACTATGTACAGTATTTACTACCACTGTCAAAACGTAAATCAACAAAACTGTCAAAGAGTTTCTGAAGATTCTGAACACTTATTATATCCTTTGAATTATACCAAACTCCCCATTCAATTACTTGTTATTCTCATACCATACTAATATTTTTATGCAATTCAAAAATGATGCTGTTTGAAATCATTTTAGCCTCCATGTTTTAATCCAGCAAACGATATAAATGTCTCTTCCATAGAGTTTCATGTAGAATGTCTCCACTAAATGAATAAGAGACTATGGCATGAATGTGATTCAGTAGTTCACCCAAAAATTTAAATTCTGTCATCATTTATTCACCCTCTTGTCATTTCAAACCTGTATGACTTTCTTTCGTCTGCAGAACACAAAAAAATCAATTTTAAAGCATGTTATAAACCGGCACCCATTCATTTTGGTTCACTTTTTGTCATTGGTTTTGTGTCCATAAAAAACACACATAAAAAAAGGCATACAGGTTTGAAATGACAAGAGGTCCTTTTTGGGTGAACTACACCTTTAATGAAACGCATCTCCGGTGTTTATTTGTTGTCTTGATAGTTTGTTTAATAAATTGGTACCGTTTATGCAGCTGGGGTGCATTATTCATCTGTCTGTGCCCAGGTGCGGTTTGTTTACAGTACATGGGTGTTTGGGAAGGTAATGTGCCATGTAAGCCGCTTTGCACAGTATTGCTCCGTTCACGTCTCTGTCCTCACACTGGTTGCCATCGCTATTGATAGACATCAGGTAAATATGGACACGCACACATACACATACTCTCATCATACACATACTTGACATGCATACACATACACACTCATTCATAAACACATTTTACCTTCACGTGCTTCGGTCTGACCACACTGCTGTCCATCAGGTGGTGATGCATCCAATGAAAGAGAGGATGTCTCGGGTAAAGGGAGTGGCCTGGATCGGTGTTATCTGGGTGATGGGATCTTGCTTCTCTCTACCTCATGCAATCTACCAGAAACTCCTGCGCTTTGAATTTATGTATGGATCCATCCTTCACTTGAAGCATTTGTGCCTGAACAGAGAAACAATGTTAACCGCATAAGAGAGATAAGACTTAATGAAGCCTCATGTTGCCTTATTCTGCCCTCTTGTCACTATACCTTCTAGTTAAAAGCATTGTACAAAATTTGACTAGCAGCATGGTTCTTTTACAGCACACAACGTTACATAAAAGAATGAAAATGTTCCTCAACGAATGTCACAGTAAAATATTTTTCTTTTCATCTTTCTTAGCAATAACAGGGTACGGATGGTATGTCTGCCCAGCTTCCCACACCCGTCTGATCTCTTCTGGAAGTATCTGGATCTCACCACATTTGTTCTTCTCTACGTCCTGCCACTAGCGATCATCTCCATAGCGTACCTTGTGGTGGCCAAAAAGGTTTGGTTCCAGAACGCCGTTGGCGATATCACGTTGGCCCAATCGGCCGCCCATCGCCGGAGGAAGAAGACGACCCTGAAGATGCTGATCGCGGTGGTGGCCATGTTTGCTGTCTGCTGGTTCCCTCTTAATTGTTACGTGGTGCTGCTGTCAAGTAAGGTGATCCAGGCAAATAATGCCCTGTACTTCACCTTCCACTGGCTGGCCATGAGCTCGACCTGCTATAACCCCTTCATATACTGCTGGCTCAATCACAGCTTTCGTGCAGAACTCAGAGCTCTGCCTTTAATCGGACGCTTGGCCAAGGTCAACGCCATCCAGCCATCCTAAGGAGGACCGTACATCCTACAATCTATTTTCTTATAGATATCTGATGTTTTTTCTTTTGAACACACTCGAACCCCAAAGTTCTCTCGTCTCAATCTCTGTGGTTTTCGTATGTTTATCTCACCCAAGGAGATATTGCAGATATTGCAGAAGGGTCTGAAGTTGTTTTTTTGAAGTGCTGTATTATACTAGACATAGAAACGAGAAGCTTAGAGGACAGTTTTCATTGTGTAATTGACATCAATTAACATTTTTGAACGGGCTGTTATGTAATGATATTTACATCTGACAGCTATTATTGCACTGATATCATAATCAAGTTAAGGGTTTTATTTTACACTTATTTACTGTACATGATGTTTGTTTATTTAAAACACTTTAGCCAGACCTCATCAAATACCTCATTACATGAGAAATTCTCAGAAAGTACTGTATTAAAAAGTGTTTAATATCTTGTTTTAATGGTTACAGTAAGTTAAAATATTAATAGTGTAAAATGAAGTGAAACACTTCTGTCATAGACTCATTTTTTGAGTCCTGTAAGAGACCCTCTCTCTCTCTCTCTCTCTCTCTCTCTCTCTCTCTCTCTCTCTCTCTCTCTCTCTCTCTCTCTCGCTCTCTCTCTCTCTCTCCCCCTCCCTCCCTCCCTCCCTTCCTTCCTCCCTCCCTCCCTTCCTTCCTTTATCTCGTCATTGTTGTCAGTGTTGTACCAGACACAGAATCTGTCTTCACTGTTCTCTAAATGTGCAAAAACATTACTGTGCAGACAACTGTGCAGGCATTTCTTATGTGAATATGTAAAGAATACAACGGTGAATCTAAAAGAGTAGATGAGCTTGTTTATTGTTTACAGTCTCATATCATTTTTTGAGCTTGAATGTGACAATATAACGTTAACAGCAAAAAAACAATAACTATAAACAGTCCAATAGGTACACAAGTGTTTACTCACAGCAATCTGGGGTGGCTACCTTGTATAAAATTTCACAGAAAAGTGTTTAAATATTTTTAAACATCACATATGTGTACAGTATAATGTTTAATCGCGTTAAATTGAAATGTACCAAATCTTTGTAATAAACAAGTCCGAAAAGTTTGATTCAAATGTCATTTAGCATTCAATGTAAACATGTGTCATATTTTGTCACCACTGCTTATTGTGACGTCAGCTTTATTATTTGTCACACTGAGCTGACGTCTGTTGCACCAACCTGGTAATGCATTTTGATTTCAACTACTGCAAAACAAAAACTTTATATATTATTTCAATTCAGCCATTAGACAACTAAACGTATTTACAGTATTTGTGTCGGATTAAGTCTCTACAGTGTATGTTGCGGTTTGATCTTGTGTATTAAGGGGAAATGTTTGTGTGTGAGCGCAGGTGTATGTTCACATGTTGTGTGTGAGAAATCTGTTTTTTTAGATCTGTGGATTTCCCAGCTGCAGTGTTAAATTTGTTAATTTACACGTGTTGTGATTTATTTAGTTCGCTGGTTTTGGTCCTAAATCAGAATATGTTTTAAAAGATTTTAAAACATTGTCTTTTTTTTCAATAAATATACATTAATGTATGTCTTATTCTTGTTGATGCAAGAAAACCCAGATTGCCTTTTGTCACGTGAAGGATATGTGGCAATAATCGCACGACTGAGTATATCCAAGAGGGAATCTTTTAATAAATCCACAAAGGAAATAAAACAAGCATAATCAGGGAGGACAGAAACAGCTGAAAGACTAAATAACTAATGATGAACGCAGGCAAACACAGAATATAAAACCAAAACAGATTAAAACTGACACCTTTCTTTCAAAAGCTCAGTGTCAGGAAAAAACACAACATTACAATTGGCTAACGTTAAACAACAGAACGGTTTGTACACACTGCTATAGGCTGGTAGAATAATACAATAAAATTAGATTCAATAATTTAGGCAAAATTAGGGCTGGGCAAAAAACGATAACAATAACGATGAGACACCTTTATCAATAACGCTATCATTTTTTTATATAACGCTGCAAACTTAAGATGTAGGCTTGTTTTGTTGTATAAAGATTTACCTTGAAGTGCTCAGAAAACTATACCTAAGTGAGAATAATACCAAAAATGAGATCAGAGTCAGAAAGAGAAAGGTAACGGCATTGTTCAAGAACTCAGGTTTAGATTCTCATCACCTTCCTGATTATTTTGATTCCTAATCTTTCTGTGTATATGGCTTCACTCATTTTTTCCATCCGCTGCCCGTACAGTTAACAGCATTGTGTCATTGCCAGCATGGAGCTCGCCAACCAACAAAGAACAATTGATTATAGTTTGTTTTGCACAGGCCCTCTATTGCGAACATTAACCGGAAGCTTGATGCAAATTGTGTGGCGGAAAGTTCCTGCAAATTTGCTAGCGGGTTTCGGAGACAAGGTGCCCCGATTAGCATTTCCATGAAAGATGCTAATACTGCGACTTATGCCAGAACCACTGCTAATGCTAACAGCGGGTTGGGCATTTTCAATAATGCTACCAGGGTTGTGCGGGGCATCAGTGGCATTCACGCTACTAATAACTTTGTCACGAGGAACACATTCGACATTCTGGACAGTATTCCTGTCTGGGTAACCGCATACTCCATTGCCAAGACTTCTATTACCGCTGATCATGCTAACATCGACTCCAGCATCCTTCACGCCCACATCTTCAAAAGAAGGACTGCGGGCGTTCACCTGGATTGACATTTGTTGTGACGTTTCAGAACAAAGCACTAAAGGAACGTCGTGACCATAAAACAGTGTTTGGGGAATGGTCACTTCAAGCGATTCCCCCCCTTTGGCCTCCTTTTGTTCGGTGAACCCCGGCCTCTCATTCTGCTCAGTTTCCATAGTGACACTTTTCGAAGTCTGATCTCTGACCTTCGAATGCTTGAGCATCACTTTTCCAGCAGAAGGAAAGAAAGTGATTTTCATTCTGCTCACTTTTTGCCCACCCGAGGCGTGTATTACCGAGCGTGCATTTAAACACCTCAACTGACTGTCAGAGTTGTCTTTTTTGGTGACGATTTGCGGTGCGCCCAAAGGTGTTTGTTTTAACTCGGTTTCCTGCATCTCGTTGTCGAACTGCTTTGCCATTGGGAGTGTCCGTATGTAGCAGGGCTCCCGCGAGACTGCTTGAGAATCCACGCCATGTTCAGTCTTGTGTGCGTCAGAAGACTTTAAAGCATTTGTGTCAAGCCCTACATACTCAGCAAGACACTGACAATCTGACCCACATTGTCGTTGTACAGCTTTAACCTCCGTCATAATCACCGAATCCTCGCTCTCGACTCTCTCTGCACGAGGAGATTCCTCAAACCTCCTTTCTTTCTTATCCATTTCTAAATCTTGATCCCACATGTCCACCTTCTCCTCCTCGTCGCAAGTAAAAACGTTCGTCCAACGTTTCCTTGAAATCTCTGGCGTGAGAGGCTGCAATCTCGCAGCGGCGCCAAACAGAAAAGGTCGACTCTGTGTATCTTGTGGGCTTGGGATCAAATCGGCGGAGCTCAGAGACAGTGTGCTATCCAACGAGCTGAGAGAGGAAGTGGTAGCAGACGACAGGCTTGACATGCTTGCCAATTTCTGCGCGGGATGCTTGAAGCGGGTGGGGATTTGTGGCGACTTCCAGAAAGTGTAACGTCGTCGCCTTGGGCCCGTTGCCGAATTGTGCATCTGTTGTTCTGGGCTTAACCCCACGGAGCTCCGAGACTGCTCGATTCGGTTGTCTGTCACAGCAGCGTCGTAGCTAGATTGTCGGATAACAGGAGTGTGCACCAACATATGCGCTTTGGGCGTTGCAAAATACATCATGGGCTCAGAGAGGCATCGATCACGCGTTTGGCTAAGTTTACCGACCCCCAGCGTGTTCACAGAAGCACTGGATTGTGATGACATTGAGTCCAGTGTTCCACAGCTGTACGTTCCCTGCGATGCTGGCGCATCAACATGAAAGGGGCGCGTTCTCCTCTTCTCTTTGAAAGAAAGTGCGGCCAGAGGGAGGAAAAGTGGGTGGACTTCGGGAGAGAGAGGAGAAGACACAATGAAGTCTTGATCTGTGTCTTCTGAAGAGGAGTGTTGAAGATATGAGCCATCTACAACAAAAGAAAAAGCCGTCACTTATACATGCACCTTCATGTAAATTCACTTTCACTGACTTGAAAGAAAGCTCATAGTGGCTTCACGGAGCGCTCTTTATCACATTTTGTCTGTTATTAAAATTCCCAAAATAAATAACGTCTATTATAAAATGCATTACGAATTCCTATTTAAGTAAAAAAACATTTTATAAATTCATGAGTTTTAAAAACGCTCTTCATCCACACTAGCGTTTTCAAGTACGCTAACATCCATGTATTGCGCATGAGTAAAACGTAAAACACTTCAATCTGCGTTCATTTTGTCAGGCGTTTATTTACTTTCTGCCTTTTGTCTTATATGCCTTATATGAAATATAGGAACGTTTTTTTTTTAATGGACAGACAATGAGGTTGGAATGTTGATGCATATACAGTAACACCAACTAAAGATGCAAAAGCAAACATTTCGCTAATAACCAACAACTATGAGTAATTAAATATTCTGTCTCCTAAAATGCAGTTTTGAAGAATGCACGGACGAACATTAATGCTATCAAACTGGAGAACTTCCAAAACATGCGTTGTGAAAACATGCGTCAGTGTGTGCAAAATACTTGGACTTCTGAGTATATAGCAACAGTTTAAAGCCTTTACATGATTATAAATGTTGACGACTTATTAAACATAATAAGTGTAACACTGTGCATGTCAATGCTCTCCACTGTCAAAAATAAGGCATTCATGCATGCGATTCTTTTTTTGGATTAACATGTTAACTCAGAGCAGCTCTTGAATGCTTTCATCATTTGGCAAGCGTTACATTAAATGATGGCACCTTTATTCACGCAAAGGCTTTTAAAAATTAAAAGGTTTTGAAGCCTAATGAATGTTAAAATTGAAAGTATACTTTATTCAATTATACTTCAATGTTGAATGGCTATAATTAATGTTAAAATTAAGAAAGAAAATCAAAAAAAATTACGACAAAAAGTGTGATTAATTAGTTATTTTTTGTATTTTTTATATTATTTATATTTAGCACTACTTATAATCAAAACAAACCATGCTGCATATAAACCAGCATGCTTTGTTCTCCAAGTCATGAGTCACGTCTTCAGTACCTCTGAGCGAATGAGATCCCGCTGGACAACTGTGGATCAGACATTCACAGATGGAAGTATCAGCCATAAAGGTTACGCTGAGTGCATGAACCATGTTTCTATGGCACAGAGATTTGATGGAAACCACCCTTGAGTGGAGGGAGTGTCAGACCGTCTTTAGTTGGCACTCAGATTGAAAGCCAAAACAATTCTCAGGTGAACAAAATTGTCAAAAGGCAAATTTCTTCACTCTGAGAATTGCATTAGGAATTATTCTTAGCAACAGTGATTGGTTGGAAAACGATGAAAACCTTTTCCTCAGGAGAAACAAACATTTTTCTTTGACCAATTTCGAAATGGCTATAAGAGAAGCCTGGGAAACTCCTTTAGTGTCTGAAAGCACAGGTCAGAAACCCATTTAAAACCCGTGCTAAGACAGAAGGACAACAGAGAATACTGGGAGTTATTGTTTTGATTTATATTCAGAGGCTCGGCTACTTGATTTCTCATAGCGCAGAAGATCTCAGTTCTCAAGAGAAACAGATACCATTGAGATTTGCTGACATGCAGATCAATTCGAAAACAGTTTAAATAATAAACTAAACAGAATAAACCAGCAAAGACCAGCAGGTCACAACAATTGACTATTGTTTAAAATGCGTATTATTGCACACGGCATTCAGTTTGATGCTCCCTTTGGTTAAAACTAGAATGTATTATGCAGTATGTGTTCTAAACCTATATTTATCAACATTTTATGCAATTGAATCAAACTAAAAGCACTCCCTAAGTCTGTTCTACAAAATGTTCGTAATAGTTGTTCTTCCTCAATTGACCTTTACTGCTATCACGCCGTATGAATAATCGATGAGACTTGAACATCACCTGTGCATGGGCAGTGGAAATGTGTGTGGGTGTACCGTGAAACGGCACGGTCAGAAAGGCTAATCGCTGTCTGAAATTTACCTCAACAGTCTTCCACGTGTCAGTATAACAAGGGCCAAAGTGCATAACCACACGATTACCTGTTGGGTCAGGTGTTTCCTGCTCTGAAATGATCCGGCTGGTGAACAGACTCTCCAGATCATCTCCAAATACGGCGGGAGTGTTTTCTATCAGGAACTGGATGAGCTGTGCAACCTGAACAAAAGATATAGACCAAAACATCATCAATATGTAAACTTGCAGCGTTGAACCGGAGTTCAAGCAAGCTAATATGGAAACAAAGCAGCTCGCAAAGTTTGTGATTTGTTCAAAGTTTGAAAAGATTAATGCTTTGTGTATTTCCATGAGCTCCGTCGATGAGGGTGGTGTTCGCCAGTTGCCTAGCGCTTTGTTTCTGCCGGTTCAAGAGTGTTTACACATATAGCACCGAAACTACGTAGCCCCCGTGTGTGCGTCTGTTATGTGCATAAATATCCTTTATGCTTGTTTGCGCTTCTGCGTGACTCATTCCTATAATTCAATTTCTTTGAAGTGCTCAGTAACAAAAGCAAAAATCCAATCACGATTGTCTTAACAACGCTACAAGTGAGCCCACAGGAATGGAAATCAACTGCATGATGGGAAAATGTAATCACAATGTACAGATCTGTACAGCTTGCATTGGAAAGGCAATTTCTAATATACACACCCGAGAACTGTGGCTACGATCAGATGATATGATATGCTGTGATAAATCTCCAACGACCGACTCCTGTTGTTCCTTTCTAACAAATGTGCATGGATTTAATATACAACAAGCATAATTGTAGTGCTGGACATGAGGAACCACAAAAACAAGTACAGCAGGTAATCCCCCAAATGGCCAATTTACTGTACATTCGGTACACATTTTTCATGACTGTGTGGTAGTTATAATTATCCGAATGGACCAGGGTCTCATTTATAAATCTGTGCATAGATTTCATCCGTATAGTGTGCGCACACACAAAAGGAAGCTTTTACCAAAAAATATCTCACCATCCACTGGTCTTTTTAGTTTATTTTCCTTTATTATATTTTTAATTACAGATCAAATTGTATTTTCCTTTATTTGTTATTTAGCAACACATCTTCTAATTTACGAACTATTCTAGTGCTCATTGAAGTGAGTTCTGTACAAAATCATTTCGATTACAGTATAAACCAATGTTTCCTTCTTAATTTGTGGCATTTACACTTTTATCTAGACTACAATAAACATGTAAAAATAAAGGATTTTAGACACGTGCTACACATTATTCCTCTGGAGCCTTTCCCCCCAAGTAAATGTTCCATAGCCCCAGCAACCCCCCGCCCAAAATGGATCAACTGACTAATGATACAGAAATATGGGTGTGAAAAGCGCAGTCGTACCTCTCCAGCTCTCAATTGGATGTCAACGTGAAATGACATTTTTGAAGGGTCAGGAGGAAGATTCAGAATGCGTGCTTGCTTATATTTACCCTGCCTCATTCGTGAAAGATTTTCAAAGCAGAATGCTTATTTTGTCAGGTCCAAATCAATAGGTTGTTATTGACCAGCGTCTAATAAGAATCCTCTTCTTTGGTATCCAGACAGCCTGTCCTGCTTCTTTCAATGAATGGAATTACAAACACATACCAGGCAAATTAGAAAGAGCGCTGTTAGTGGATGAAAGAGCGCTGTGATCTCGAAATCAGTTCTTGCGTTGTTCATATCAGTGACTTTGATAGGCCTAGATTGGATTCAGGAGTCTGATTTTGAGCGGACGTGCTATCAGTGCCCTGCTGTAATTCACAAGCCACATGGTTTAAACCTTCTCTCTCTCTCTGAAATTCTTTTATCTCCACACCAAGAAACGTCTCCATCTCTGCCATCCAGACACCCTTCACCTCCTCTGTAGATGGGGTCTTACCTCCCAAAAATACTTCAACGAAGTTGATAAAAACACCAGCCTTCAGCTTTGCCATCATCACTCGCTAACAAACATCAAGGGCTCGTGGTTTCTTTGTCCACCTTTGAAAATGGCCCCTGCTGGAAGCTGCTGTAGCAACACCATTATGTGGGCTTCTTCTGAAGTGGTCTAGCTGTTTTTCTAGTAGCACTATAGTGCATAATGTACTTGAACTACCTCCAGTTATAAAAAGCACTGTGTATGTATGTGCATGCCAAATGTAAAACTCTTGTTCAACGAAACTGTTATCAGTGGCATCTGAAAATCTTGTTTGTTTGCTCCTCCAGGTCTTAGCCAGCAGAGATGCATCACAATGCAGAATCTGCTCGCTGAAAGAAATTATGAGTTTCTCTTGAGGTACGAGATGTGCACATACCAGTTCTGTTGAAGGACGCTCCAGCCGCATCCCTCCCAGAGGCTGCGTGTTTAAAATTCGAAAGTGAGTGCTTGATAAATCATTGAGACCCGTGGTTTTCTTCGGAAAGCGGCCTGTGATGTCTCAACAAGAGCAATAAGAAGCGAGGGGTCTGACAGCCCATCAATAGCATAGATGACTGGTTGAACTCTCGGTTAACACCAGATGCAGTGTTCTTTTTTTACACCAACACAGACTACACTGAGTAACCAGCTATGAGTCTTATGCTGTGCCGAAGCATCACGTTCCTCATTCTATATTACTTGCAGGATTACTTTAGCACAAATTTCCCATTGGAGTTGTATTGAGTTGAGTAGAACGCAAACGTTGGCAAATATCGCACGTTGGCAGTTATCGCACCACACACTTTCCACTCATTTCTACGCGCGGTTCAAATTCACATCTTTGCATCGATTTATGTAATTTACTCACAAATAGTTGAATTCGCTCTCGGTCTGAACAAACGGTGTATATGCTTGATGAAGCAAGAGTAACATTTCTAAATAGCTTCTGACAACTTCATCCTTTACGTACTGTAAACGAAATACAACCAACAGAACATGTGTAACTGAATCCAAATGTTAAAGTAATATCTTTAGGATTTAAAATCTGTATAGACGTAAGATTAAAAAATCTTGCGAACTGAAATCCACTGTAAAAATATAACATGATTATATTGCATTTATACACGAAAATGTGAATTGGTTGACTGGAGAGATCCAACACGGATATATTGGTCAGTTATTTAAATGTTGAAATTCAAGGCCAAACATTTCAATCACGTAATTTCAGAAAAGCATGTCGTAAAAACGTGGACCGGTGCCTTTAACAGCAGGTGCGCTAATTACATTTTCCAGGACAGACAGGCTAACTGAGAATAATAAGAGCAATCTGTTTTGATCACGATTTGTACAGACAGCATGTGAGCGGCATGACAGCAGTGATAATGGCAAAGAAGTGAGCATTTACTTCTTTGCGGCACCAAAACCTAATCTTCAAATCAATAAGTTAATCGTCTGGAAACCAGTTTCACAGCACAGTTTCTGTGTGTAGTTAAGAAGGACAGTATTTATGTGTTGTACATCCACACCTTCAATTGGATTTTGAATTTAAAGCTTATATGTCATTTACCCCTGAAAAACAATTAGTGGTATGAATTCATGTGTTCATAGCCTGTTGTTTTACTCCTTTACCTGCAATGTGCTCTTTCCTTCCAGCTCGGGGCGGACCTGGGATGACCTCCAGAGCATGTTGGGTGCGATGCAGAGGGCTAAGTTGGATGCTGTCATCAGATTTACATGCGAGTGACTGTGTATCCTGTGCAGCACTCCAAACAAGTGGCACAGCAAGGTGAAATTCTCCTCCGGAAGCTGCGCGAACAAACTGGACACATGCAAGCGGTGCCAAATGAACATTACACAAATGCGAAAAACGTACATTAAACAAATAAAAAATACATTTTGACTTCAACTAAAGCAAAGGTAATGTGAAATTCCATGAAAGCACACACATGCCTTGGCCCTTGAATAAGGATTAGACACCGTGAAAGGTTCACTGCAGGTTTGGGAGCCATAATAACATCTATTTTAACTTTTATTATCACACACATCTGACATTAGTGTCTTGGTAATAGCATATCATTGTGGAAAGCACCTGAAAATCTCAGCATGCCAGAGTTTATTTCGTGTCGTGTATTTTAGCAAAGGATTGATATGATCTGCTGTTCTCACCTTCTGGTTTTATAAAGCTTATGCTGCCGATCCTCGATCTGCAGAACTTCCATCCACTCTTCATACAAGTCACAACGCAACACACCACCAGGCAGTTCGCGCAAAAACTCCTACGCACAAAATTGTGTAAACTTATTCAAAGTGATTGTGTGGATGTGTATTCAGAGCAAAAGGTTCAGTGGGATGAAGAAGTACTGACTGTTATAAGAGATGCAGAGACAAACACAGACTCTTCATGCAGTGAAATGCTTTTCCCAGAATTCATTCGCTCCTTTAGAATCCTACAGCTTTTGGCATTCGCAGAGCGGCGGAAGATTCCACAGGTCTCCGGACCCTCACAGAACAGAAGGTACAGCAGGTCCTGGACACATAATAAAGCCCTTTACTGACAAATCAATGACATCAATTTGAAGATTTTAATTTGAAAAGATTAGTAATGTAATTTGTTGTCTTACAATTATGGCTCTGTGTATAAGCAAAATGAGTCATGGACTAAATGGTCATAATAACACAATCAACCTCAAGCTGTGATCACATCACGAATCTACTGGATTAAAGTCTTGATAACACTGCAGCATTGTGGGAAGCCGTAAAATACAGAAATGATAAAACATTAAAATTGTATGTTTATTGAATTCAACCAGCGATTGACATACCGTTATTGGCTTGGGCAGGTTTCCATCAGGACAGATAGAGGAAAGAGATTGGCCGAATAGCTTTTGAGGGGCGTTGTGTGACTCGACATTGTCATCTGATTGGTTAAGGTGTCCTCTCCTCAGGGCCCAATCAATCAGAGACCTCTTTCTTTTGTGTTTAAGAAGACCTGATAGTCATAACACAACAGAGCAATCACATGAGAATGGGAATTGTTATTCTGCAGTTGTTTTTCAGAATAGAAATAAAGAACATCATTTGTATGTGGATTTGAATCACACAGAACAGAATAAAGCTATTTTCATATCAGATCAAAAATGCTAATAAAATGCATTTAGTGACATTTACCAATATTTACTTACTACTTATTTACTTTAGTAGGCTACTAATCATTCATATATTCTCATGTCACGTGTTTTGTTTTAAATATAAATGCCAAAGATAAAAACGAAAAATATTCTTTCAAACATTTTAGGTTTCATAGGCAGCTACGGTACACAAGTGGAAAACTAGCGAGTCGAAGCCTAAATTTATTTGCTAGGGTTGTTAAATGATAAATCACATTGAGAATAAAAGTTACTTGTTCACCGTGTCAACACACGACGCATCAAGGCGATAAAACACATTAGAATCCATTATAATTAAAAATGTTGTCAACACTGGATACGGTGTAGACACGGTGTTAATAATAATTTCAACACATACATACAAGAAAAACAACAAACTGTATGGAAATCAAGTATAATTAAAATGTGTGTGTGTGTACACACATACTGTATATCTAAATACGTAGTACATATATATACATACATACACATAGATACTGTAAATGTGTGTGTTTTCAAATACAAAATTAATATTATGTAAACACAAGCTTCTATCCTGGATGCTTTTAATCGCACTTAATCGTTTAAGAGCCCTAGTATTTTCCAGATGTATAAAATTTGGTTTTATGAAATACATATACAAAATATATACAATACATGTATGTGCACACACACACACAAACATAAAGATATATGTTAAAAAGGAAAATGCAATATCCATTGCACTTAACCAAACGTTTTTTTCACAGCATCATTTTAGTGTCCATATGTGTCCCAATGATTGCAATATTACAGCGACTGGAGAAAATCTATCATGAGCTATTCTCAGAGGAAGAAGATCTGAGAGTAGCCTGCATCCCGTGTGATTACGTCGAATCATTCTCTTCATTCAGCGATGAACGTAAGGGGGGGGTCCCATTACTAATAACTGACCCCGGCTGGCACTATTATGTATAATCAAGAGCTGTATTAAATTACTGATGAATTCTAATAGCTTATTACTGTAGCATATTTTATGAGATAAGATCAGTTTTATGCAAATGAGTATTCTCTAAAACTGTAATCCATCAGATGTTAACTGTTTTCGCTATTGTGTTTACCGAAGAGTTTTCGTTTTTACGTAAAACGCTGTGCAATGGAAAAACAGGTTTGTAGAAAAGATGAAAAGAATAAGTCGTATGTGCTTGCATAGTGAACTGACTGAACTTTCTTAGGCAATTAGCCAGTAAAATGCCAAAGTCACGGGAGCTATGTGTCAAAAAAAGTTTTGTAAAAAGTTACAAGGGTGATGCAAATGATATAGTTGATGGAGTCACATGTCATGCTGACTGCAACTGAATTGTGAAGGATTTAAGTATAGTTATTTGTTACGCAAGTACAAAGTTTCATCATCATCATTACAGTCATATTAACATTGAGAAGGTTTGCAACTGTGCGTGACCGATGGCTTTATCAAGGAAAATGTCACTGCGTTTTTTTTTCAAGGTCTAAGTAACTCTCTTAGAATGAATTCAAAGCATATGTTCTTTCAGAAAAACTGTGAAATTCCTCACAATATGATTGTAATGAGCACCACATGAAAGAAGACCATAATATACAGAGTAGGCCTACACACAGACTGCATACAGTAAATACATCGAAGCTTCAAGCCCAACACATGTCAGTTATTTCCATACATTATCTCAGCAGTAGTGGCCTTGAGCAAAGACGTAGGTGGACGGTCATTCTTTACATGAAGATTAAAAAGCAGTCCCAGAAGCTCAAACATCCATGCTTACATTCTTCAATAAATATTAACCGTTGTTCTTTTCCCATCTGTGATCATTAAAACATCGAAGCTTGTTCTTGCCAACCAAGCGTCTCTGCAAATGGACCCGTTCCATTTCGCTTTCTGCGAAACAGGCCTGTCAAAGACTCTGTAAACCTGGCAGCCCATTATACTAGACAACACTGTTTGCTTCCGTTTCCATGACTTCTTCACAGCCTGTAATTTAAACAACCCCAACCGTATTATTTAAGCAGCTCCACTCTGCTTTGTGTCACCATGTTCAGCGTTTAATGAGGAACGGGTCACTGACTGTTAAGGTAAATAATTAAAAATACCATCAGCGCTGTACTGCCTCTGGTCTGCTGCTCTCCATCCCACCCTTCCCATCTTTCACAAATGCATTCGTGCTTATGCAAATGACCGCCACAAAATCGGTGTAATTTCTAGACAACGGTAGCGCGTGCAGCAGCTTCATACTCATCACTCTTTAAATGTTGGAAACCAACGTAGATAACTATTTCATAAGCACTGATGCAAAATGGTTTTGGACATCAGCAAACGGCTTTTGTTAAGTCTGTACTTAAGACTTTCTGCCCGAGTCTTGTGTTTATATATAATTTTAATTTCATGTCTCTTGTATACTAATGCATTCTAATGCAAGACTCCATATAAGCACGTCTGACTCACATGCATGGCATTAAAGGATCTTTAAGTGGTACCGTACAGCATTTCAAAGTGTTTCTCAAACCTGTAACTGTGTGTACTTGGTATTTATATGTTAGTGGGGGTTAAATTGATAATAAAACATACGTGTGTATGAGAGAGGGGAGTCACACACACACAAACACACGTGTCTAAGTGTGCGCAGTGTGGGATTCCGGTGCACTCACCAGGAGTGTGTGTTCTAGTTTTTAGGGTGAAGTGAGGCGTCTTGATCGCGGCCGCTGTCTGCTGGGAAGCACTAAACGCTTCCCGAAGGTGCTCGCCGGGCATGTGCCGATGCTCTTGCTGACTCTGCAATGAATGACGGAGGATGAAGAATGGAAGCTCATGGCCTGAGACAGACAAAAACACGAAGACAGGAAATTGGGGATGAGATCAAATATACGTCGCAGGAAATTGCACGCTGCAGGAGGCAAAGAATAGCATCATCGTTGTTACTCTTAAATGTCGACATTTGTTGTGTGTTAATGTGTGTATAAAACAAGAGCGAAAATAAGGTTTAATTCGACCTTGAGTCAAGGGTCCGGATTCTCTGTTCACTGTGCACTTTATTTAACACTACGTGTAACCAGTGTCGGGTGTAACTAGATACTAAGTAATTCGGTACAGTAATTTAATTACTTCTCCGTTGAAAAGGTAAAGTAAGGGATTACTCTTTTTTTTGTAATTAAAGTTACTTCTGATGTAATTAAACTTAATACTTTGTGTAATAAACGTGTGTGCAATAGTGGAATTGACATCAAAATTCAAGGTCTAACTTTAAAATCTCTGCTTTAATGTATACTTCTCACATTTGTAATACTTTGGTCAGTCAATAAAACTACTTTATGTAGTTAAATATTATTTATTAGAATGAATTAAAAGGGCCGTTTCTTGTCTATCTTTGAATCACTTAACTAATCAAGATTGATATAGGCTATAGAAAGTAATTAAATACATTTGGAGAGAGTGATTTGTACAGGAATCTAATAACACTAACAGAGTAACTTGCCCAACACAGCGTGTAACTATAGTGTACTAACAGTGTACTTACCTTAGAAAGTACTGAGTAATTTAAAGTAACTACATGGGATAAAGTTAGGTTTAGGGGGCGGGTTCAGGTTTACTACCTAGTTATTACCCAGTTATAATATTAACTATAATAAGTACGCAGTATGTACATGGGAAACAGTTTTAGATTCCATTATCTGAAACGAAACCTCTCATATCCTGTTTCCTTAAACATAAACCTTGCGTGCAAATCAGTCACATTACAAACACGTTGCTGCAGGCTCTATGTCTCCCATGAGAATCAAAACGTTTTTGGTTCATTTCTGTCATTCTCACAGAGAAAAACACTTAATCTAGCCCACGGTTGCCAAAGATGCAACATGCAGACGAAAGGCACAGCGGGGAACCCTATTAGGATGCTGGATGATGAGGGAAAGAAAACATTACAATCCTTTAATTAAATCTGAATGAAATTTTTTTTTTTTAAGAGTAAAAAACACAAAAACAGATCATCTTTTGAATCAGATTCTTCACTGTATACAGTATTGCATTTATTTTGTTAGAGCGCTAATATTTGTCTTAGAGAGAGTATGTAGTCGGTTACATGTTGTTTGTTATGTGAGTGTCATCACCTATAAGGCTGTATGTCTCTTCTTCTTTGTCATAGTTCACACACAGCTGGTAGTCCGAGGCTTCACGCTGCACACAGGAAGTGGTTATTTTGTTTTGGAAAACGACAGGAAAAGGAAATGGCTGTTATCAAAATAGGAAATGCCAGTGGACTAACATTGCACTAGAGTCATTGATGTTTACATCATCAGACAGAAATAAAGTGATTAAAGAAATGAGAACCTAAAATCTGCCAATTCAAGTTTGACAGGACTAATAGGCATACCCAGATTTATTCACGTATCAGATCAGATCCGACCAGATCCAAGCTGATACTTTATGCAAACACAAGCGTGAGGGGCTGAGAGATGGGTTCCCATTTCTATTAACTAGTCTGTCTGTACTTTTTCACTGTTTTAAGGTAAACTCACCATCAGTTTGCACTCTTGCTTGATGTAATGAACCACATTTTCTGCTGTGGTGCTCACATCCACTGCCACGGCGATGGTCTTGACAGACGATAACATGCAAACAAACAACAAGAAAACCATGAACACGAATAAGCTCCACACATAAACAGGGGCATAGTTTAGGTTCCCAGGGGGCCGGGAGGGGCCCGGGTTCACATTAAGCCGAAGAAGTTTGAGTACCGCTGGACTGTCATCATCCGTGTGACGGAGCAGCAGGACGTAGAGAAGAATAGCGCTTGGCAAAACTCTCTGCCTGGCTCTGCAGGTGTGCCTGTGAAATGAAACTCAAAAAAATCAAAAGGGAAAACTGCGAAAATGCTTCGGCGGAGACAGTTTATATTTAGAAAAAAACAAAGGGTGTTTTTCCTTACCACTGAAGAGCTTGCAACCATCTCTCCTTTGTTTCTGAAGAACTTTGAATTGAAGGGTGAAGGAGGGAGAAAGAGGGAGAGGGAAAGAATTACACATCTATTCAAGAACGATGTTTTCAGATAAATGATACTGAGTGAGAAGATAACAACATGAGGTTGTGATATAAATAAGTGAGGACGATGGTTTGTATGTCTGATGAACCTTTCTAGCACACTTGGTAAAATTGAATAAAAACCTGAAGCTGTGGCTCAATCCAACATTGTGACCATGTAAAATGTCTGGATGGTGCTATCTTGGCAGTTTGCGAATGATAAATCTAAAGGGTCAACTCATGACATTTGGGACCAGTTTTACTGGTCAGGTTAAGCCTTAGTTATATAATAATATTTAAAGGGATGATTCACTCAACAATGAAAATTCTGTCAGAAAATACTCACTCTCTAGTTGTTCCAAACCTGTATACATTTCTTTGTTTGGTTGGAGCACTGATCTATATTAATGACTGGATTGCGCCTTAAACCAACGGCAGGAGGTGAAGCCACAGGAAGCAAAAGCGCCGCCATCTTGCTATTCCCAACTGACAGAGAGCGCCATTGACTTAAGGTCAAAATGACGATCTAAAATAACTTGTTTTTTAGCTAATTTGACGAGCGATACCTTTTTAGTTCACATGTGTGTTACTTCTGATGTTTTTTCCAAGGTTTATGTTTATTTTGGGCAGAATTGCGACGTAAAGAAATCAATGTATAGAAGGTGAGTGTGTATTTCACACTGTTGTAATGGCACATGTGTAAGTGTTTAGAAATAAAGCTTCATGACTTAAAGAACATATACAGCCGGTTTTATATGTATTTAAATGTCAGAATAAGCACATTTGTCATATTGAGGTGTGTCCATAGTCTGCTGATCTGATATATACGCTACTGTCATGAAAATGAACGTAACTCACTCTATATCTAATAAGACGGGAAAATTCCAGACTTTAAATAATTATCCATTAACATGCTAAAGACATTTGCATTGTAAGAATGCATTGTGAGACTTTAGATATAAAAAAGGGAACTGGTAAGGTACTGTTTTATCATTAATATGTGATAACTCCCTAATAAGTTAACAGACGGTTTCATCTTAACAACATAAACAAACGTTACTTCGCATGCGCACTTTTGTGACCCAACTGAACTTCCGGTACACATTCACAAGCAATAGAGTGCCTGTAGATTATTTTTGATAACAATGAAAAGAACCAATAATAAAGTTTCTTGGCTAAACTCGTCTCTTCAATAATTCGAATTTAGACTGCGATACCAAGCTCAACAACTAGATGTCAATGTACCATATGGTTTGTTTAAAGTCCGGGTAAAGTGAATTATGAGAAATGTTTCTAAACACATAGTAGATGTTAGAAATGTATTGCTGAAACAAATTACAAAGACTCAGAAGTATGTATTACTGAATTGTGGATTTCAACCGTTAAACTGTTTTTCACCAATTCTCTGTTCAATATTTTTTAGACTTTGATAACTTATTTTATTTACTTTGATGTTTTTTATCCATTCACATTTGGCTGGGTGGTTAATAACATACTTTTCTGTTGTGTGACAAACTCACAACACATATTTTAATGTCACTTTACTCGGACTTTAAATGTAACCCATTCAACAAATTGTGGTTACACTTTATTTTACAGTGCCCATGATACAGTGTAATTATACATTTAAGTACTGAGTAATAAAAACGTATTACATGTACTTACCATAGAGTTAGGATTAGGGTTTGGTTTGGGGTTAGTTACGTGAAATTATGCATCATTTATAGTAAATACTATAGTAAATACATGTAACGTGTGTAGCAAGGGCATTGTTGCTGTCCTACATTCTTCAAAATATCAACAGAACAAAAATAATTATAAAGTAATTTTCCTACTGTGGTAGTCAATGGGGTCCAAGAAGTGTTTGGTTACAAGCATTCGTCCACATATCTTTCTATGTGTTCATCAGAACAAAGAAATGTATACAGATCTGGACAGTTTTTATTTTTAGGTGAACGATCCCGGTCGCTTTGAAAAAATGCCTTAGATAAAGCATCACTGCATTTTGAGACAAAACAATAGCACTGATTTTGTTTATTATTTAATCACTCATCAATAAAACCCAAAGGAACTTGATGCTTTAGCATCTTTTCGCTAGTGGAATCAAAACAAATGAACTGGCCAAATTCAGTAAGCTAGTAAGGAACAGAGTGAGAGAGATATTTTTCGTTCAGAATCAAAGGGATAGGGAAGCGATCGAAGAAACACAGCAGCCAAAGAATAATCAGCGTTTTCAGAAGAATTTTCTTTACAAGAAACCTCGTAAACAAAGAGTGAGTCAGTCATATTTGTTTGACTGAGCAAGGCATATTGAATTGACAAAGATGTCATACATGTATATGTGATAACTACGACTTTGAGTGTTTTTCAAAACCAACCTAAAAGTGGCAACGTAATTAGTGGTCGGCCAGCCAATCACAAACGAGTGCTTGGAGGTGACCTTCCTGTCTGTGATGTTATGAATACAGGATGCCAGCCATATGTCTGAGAGGCTAACACAAGCCTTCAGTTTTAGATATAAAGACCTGTAACAGATGCACAAAGATATCTCATATACTGATGCACATATTAATACACACACACACTCACACACAAAAAAATATTGACATACTTCGTTTTGGCGATGATAAGAGAATCTGTGAAAAGTAGCAGAAGTCTCTCTTTTGATTGCAAGCCATTGGTCAAATGAGCATGGGCTTCCATCAACAGCATGGCATTCTGGGATACGTGACACGCTTCATACCTGTCGCTGTAGAAGAACCAACAACAGAGATATGTTATTTGTCAACGTGAATGTGTTGTGATGTTTATTGATACAAATAACACTCGAGCACACATATCCCATGAATACTAAGGAACAAAATGCTGCTTTTTTCCAAATTTACCTTGATAGTGGAATATTTTATAATCGGAATCCTGCCTTTTTTCAAGCGAAAAATATTTGATGAAAAGGTCACAAAGGTTTACTAAGTGCATTAAAATTGAACTACTCTGAGCTTGTAAACACGTAAATGTTCACTCCATTACACATGAAGGGGTTGTTTTCCATGAAGGTCACAACCTCTTTCTGTAACCCTGGACTGCGTCGTAATGTGAGAGCTGAAAAGAAGCGTGAATATATGTTTTATGTGTGTGCGTTTCTTTTTGGGTAGAGCGATGAGGGTTGCAGTGTGATAGACTGAAGCTCTTCCTGAATTTGCATGTAAAACTTTGCCATTTGAAGGCTTGATTCACAAAGTATTGCGTATAGAAGTTGCCAAATAACTGATGGGATGCATACGATTATACTATTATGCATTTTTGGAATCTCCAAATATAGTGAAACATAAAAAAAGTGTTTGCTTCAAATCTATTAGCATAAACAGGACTATGTGAGGGTTATGGGTGAGGTGTAGTAAATATCCTCATAGCAGTATGAAGAGCATGAGAGGTCTATAGCTTTAAGCGTCCGTGTGAGTAACATCTGCCCTGTCATCTTCCCGAGCGTCCAACTCTCTCTCCTTCCTTACGGTCTGAATGACGCACATTAGCTTTCGTCTTCTAATGTGTGTTTGCATTCCTGACTATATAAGGCACAGTGTGTTTCCAGGGCTGTACCAAGGGATTGTAAACAGTGCATGAGTGTGTGTTGTGCATGACAGAGAGAAAGAATGAAAAATGATTCTAGCACCTTGTCTCAAAGAATAGAGAATCGTGTTCAATTTTTTTTACATTGTAATCAGCCAAATCTGAGAATACCACACATGTATGAGGGGAAGGAAAGAAAAAATCATTTTGAATCAAAGTCAAAGGAACAAGCAAGACAGGGGAAGCAATTAATGAATATATGTGTGTGTGAGCATGTGTGCATGTGTGTATGTGTGTGTGTGTGTGTGTGCGTGTGTGCGTGTGCGCGTGTGCGTGTGTGCATGTGTGTTGTGTGTGTGTGTGTGTGTGTGTGTGTGTGTGTGTGCGTGTGTGCGTGTGTGCGTGTGCGTGTGTGCGTGTGTGCATGTGTGCATGTGTGTATACGTGTGTGTGTGTGTGGAGAGCACAACTGAAAAAAGAAAACTACAATTACAATTTTCGCAGATGATGCTTTAATTGCACATTTAAAAGAACATGCATTACAAGAAGAGCTCTTCAGAAAGTCAAAGCATATGTGTGTGTGCGTGTGTGTGCGTGCGTGTGCGTGCGTGCGTGTGCGTGTGTGTGCGTGCGTGCGTGTGTGTGTGTGTGCGTGCGTGTGCGTGTGTGTGCGTGCGTGTGTGTGCGTGCGTGTGTGCGTGTTGCTTGCTTATACCTTTGTCTTATTTTGAAAGCTTTAATAACTGCAGACCCAGGTTTTCTTCTTGGAACTGTGGACTTCATGTTCTACAAAACAAAAATAAAAAATCCATAACACACCGGGTTGGAACACTGATCAATGGAAGAAGTAAGAGAAATCAACCGTATAGTAGTAACTATAGTAACAGACAGATTCATCTGAACAATGAGAGAAGTGAGTCTGTTCACGTCTTTCGTAATTTGCCTCCACTGCCCTTTCCATGATTTTACAAAAGAGAAATGGCATGTCTTACGTCACAAACTGTAAAAATGCATCTAATATTACAATATGCAGTATGGAATTGCTTTACAATCATTATTCGAATCCTTCAAAGATCAAAATATCTTCATATCGGAGTATTCCTTAGTTGGATTTGGGGAGCAAAAATGATATTAGTGTGACTGTTCTGCTAAACTAAAAGGGCACCACTCGGAGTTCATGACGAATCACATTTACTGACTTTCCACTTTTATAGTGGGACTGTACCTGTCAGTCTGATCCCGAACAACAGATCTTGAGAAAATGTAATTGGCTGCAGAAATAACCGGCACCTCGATATTGCCTGTTCAGTTCAATAATGTATTAGCTGCTTAAATGAACCCATTCACCTACTAAGTGACAGTACACCTTCCATCAAGAGTCTAGTAGTGAGCGCAGATGACGGCAAAGAACATATCACGAACAAATTACCTGGAAAATCTCTGCTGTGTTGCCTGGGGTTACGATGACGTGGTTCACAGTTTGATGGGACACGGCTATGTTAATTATATAAGGGAAATAACGCTTGCATTTGTGACTTTAACAAGCCTGAAATTAAAAGACTTCTGAGAGGATCTTTCTCAAAGCATTTAGTAAACTCATTTTAAACCAGAAATAATGAGTTTAAGATCATACCGTACTACTACATGCAACCCAGATTTTAGCAATTTTTCCCTCGTATACGGTTGAAAGGTTAATGGGTTTTATACACAAAACAGTTGCTGCCTCTAAGCACATTCACCTGTTGTCTGAAGGCCTGGTCACCGGTCCCTCGCTGGTAGATTGAAGGTCAATAGGATTTGAAATCCTCATTTTCATCCATCTCCCTCAGTCATTTGTCCTCAGCAAAGCTGCTGTTAATCTTCTTATTTCACAGGAAGCAAAAAACAGGATCAATTCCAACAAGGCGGGAATGACTCTGAACACAGTCGTTTTACGTTTTTTGACCTTCTCAACCAAGATGTTGTGATGAGGAACTTTAGCCACCCATCTCCCTCTCCCACAACTTTTCCACTTTAATTTTCTGTACCGTCCCCTTTCTTAGCACCCTCCCTCCCTGGGAAGGGCTTCCCATCTCTTTTTCCCGTCCCTGTTTCCCTTCTCTCACTCGTTTGGCTTTCTCCCTCTCTCTCTAAATATGGACATGGAGGTTCAACGGTGGCTGAAGTTTCCTGGCCCCCCACTGGATGCTTTCATCACTACAGAAACGGACTATTACAACAACGGCAGCCCTGCAATCAACAGCAATTCAGGGCTTCAACAGCACCTTTCAAAGTCCTTGTGACGATATTGCAAAACAGCTTCACTCAAAACTTTCAATGGCCACAATTTGAGTGTTCTGGATCTAAATGGCCAACAATTTACGGCAGCTTTTTCAGGGAATCAATTTATCATTTATTCGGCACCCACAAGAGTCAGAAGTCTTAGTCACACAAGCAGTTATCTGTTCACTTTGCTTTTGTACGGTACGGTAGCAAACATATGTACGTAACATGAAAAATCAATGACCGACAAATGACAAGTGAAACAAAAGGGCTTATATATATACTGAACTAATGAAGAGAACAAGCAGAGAACCAATAGAAAACAGAACTACAAAGGACTACAAAATATGACAGGACAGGAAGTGAAATAAAAGTCCACAATGCGCACAGAAAACACTGACTGGATCATGACAGCTTTGTAGAAGGTGCTGCACTTCATCACAGACTTCTGAGACTTTATAACACATTCTGTATTTTGAAAGAGCCATATGCTTTTGTTTGCACTGATGCGTTTAGTCTTCGCCAAACGGGGCGCTGTGAATTATGGCCAAACATATACTTTGATCTTGTCTGTCCAGAAGACATTGTCGCAAGTCTTGTGGTTCGTTGAAGGGACACCCCACCCAAAAATGAAAATTCTGTCATGAATTACTCCCCTCCAAACCTGTATACATTTCATCGTTCTGTTGAACACAAAGAAAGATATTTGGAAATGATGTCCCAGAAATGTCAGTTGCTAACATCTTTCCAAACATCTTTCTTTTTGATGTTGACAGGTTCGGGACAACTTGAGCGTAAGTAAATGATGACAGAATTGTTGTTTTTGTGTGGAGTTTCTCCTTTAAGATGCACATTTGTGCACACATTTTAAAGCTTCGCTGCCGCTTTCTTTTCATCTTTCTCCTAGTTTGTTCTTAATCTTTTGGTAGTTGCGTGAACATTTAACATGCTAACTGAGGGAGTCTAAGAAGAAGCAATTGGGTTTTTCTGTGAGCATTGCACGAAATGACCTTGAATGACTTAGATGACTTCCACGATGATATATTATTAAAAGATAATGACCAGATACGGACCAGATAAATACAGAATGATCAAGAGAAAGAAAAATCCCCGCGGAAATTAAGGAGTTTCTCCTCCCAACTCAGTGTGGGGGTTTATTCATCTCCATTCATCACATCAGGTTTAAACGTCACACAGTAAGCACAAGCGGTAAATGTTGAACACTTTGGTCACATCGATTATTGTATTATTCATGTAAAATAAGTCATTCACTAAACTTAACAACTGCCGAAATCAGATATATCATTGTACTTACTCAAATTAAAGAGATCTAGGGGGTCCATTTAAAGGTTCACCTTCATGTCATTCCAAACCTGTATGACTTTCTTTCCTCAGCAGAACACCAGATATTTTGAAGAATGTTGGAAACCAAACAACATTGGATCCCATTAACTTTTGTCTTCCACAAAAGGAAGAGCCATATGCAGGTTTTGAATGACATGAACAATGACAGATGTTTTATTTTTGGGTGAACTATCCCGCAGATCCCTCCTGAAGTTAACCACTATACATGCAGTTGCATTAGAAACAAAGGTATGTACATACTGTAACATATGTCATGTGTCTATACAAACACATACACTGCACTGAAAAAGGCACGTAGCAAAGGCTGATGAAAAACTTGCTTAAGACACGTCATGATGAAAGCCAACTTCCCCTTTAAGACCAACTGAATGTTTGAATTTCCCCTTTAAGAGATGGGCTTTAGCTGGTCGAGTGTTGAAATGGTGATTGCACACACATCAGATTATTTACAGAGATACTGAAAGCTCTCTCACACCATGCACGCACGGTCATCACAACCTCACATTGAGCAACAGAACCCCTCACTTTGTCAGGCATTAATAAGCTCAATTTATTGAGCGAAACACACCCAGCAACACATAAATGATATACTTACATGGCAATTTGTGACGTCAAGATGCTATACGCACTCTTCAATAGTCTGACAGCAGCTGAAGATGTTTAGCTCATGTGAAGTCCACGGTCACACTTCATGAACGGTTCCATAAACCTAACCGTGAATTATACTCCTTTGCACTGGTAGATAATAGCACAAGGTCATACGTTCTATCCAACCAAGTGCATATATATTACTGACTGAATATACCTTACGTACAGTAGTGTAAATGTTAGCTGTGCACGATGAAATGAAAAAGCACTGCTCACGCCGTATGTGGAAATGACTTTGTGGAAAAGCATCTGCAGAATGCATTATTGTAAACAAACCCCAAAACCTGCGGCCGTTATTGGATTCAAAGCAAAACTTGATTTTGACGATTTATGCATCTCTCAAATAGCGACGACAAGTCTTCAATTTTTTTGCTGCATACGTTTTGCAAACACGTACACACAGTTGGGTAACACAGTAAGTGACGTGTGCGTAGCAGCAAAGAAATGCATTTAAAACACAATGCCTAGAACAGATCTATGCATTACACTATATATCTTTGTAGTCAATTACATCTGTGTCATTGTGTACGTGTGTGAAAGAAAGTATCTGACACGAGTGTGTCATCATGACTGGTGTGGTTAGAAGACTTCACAGATCTTTATCTGCACACACTTCAGAGTCACTGTGAAACGCTGCAGCCCAAGACCCAGAACCGGACCGAGTCCGGATCACTCGGTCCAGATATATCTTCCCTTTTCTCTTAATCCCGGCAGGTTTACAGTCTTCCATTTTAGCAGTACATGCTAACTACATGACCAAAAGAGAGGGCCGAGGTGTCTCTTCGAAGGAAGTGCCTTTTTGCTGTGAGAGCTGTGAGGGGTTTAACTGAAATCGTTTCTGTGAGAAAAGAAGGGCCGAAATATCGCTGGCATAGTGACACGCAGTCAGCCGCAGCGTGAAAGGTGGACGTCGGTGAAAAGTCATGCTTGTGAGTCAGAGATCACTCGACTCAGAATATTAGCCTTGACGGTTAATGAGGAACAGGAAAAAGACATGGTGTCAAGTTCAAGAGTATTTAGACTCTTTACGAACACTGTACGCCTATCATTTGAGGGTATGAGTCACCCTGCACATGTCTGTCTGTTCTTTCCCTTGGATTGTCGTTTTGCTGTTTCTCGCAGCTTCTGCTCCTTTGGTCTCACAATATGGAGGCAACTACATATTAACATAATTGGTTTCCGCCGCGACACACATTCTTATTCGGAAATACGTTGTCCCAAAACACACTCTTCAATTTCTTTTATTTTCTTTGTTTGTTTACCTTCTAGTGACGATCTAGAATGTTTCCAATCTTGAATAACAGAGGATGACCATGCACAACCCTACAGCACCCAAAAGATGCACTATACATTATGCTCTCAAACTATGCATTGTGTGGCCTACTCAACATCTATCATTGTATATACTAACAGCGTACTCGGTTTCTCAAATGCATGAGCGAAATTGCGTGGCAATCGTGTTCATCTGAGAGCCGACAACACTTACTGCTAGGACGTTATGTATGCAACAGTGTTCACTTACAAACCAACATTCTGGTAAACCACATCGAGGCCTCTGAAACAAACAAAATGCTTGTTTGCGACTCAAAACTAGGAATCCAAATATCGTGTGTAGGTTTTCATTCAAATGCATGATCCTACAGGTCTAGATCAATTGTAGATTTGAATTAGGTCCTGTCATTTACTGTCTCGTCGAGTCTGTGCTGTGTTGATCCATAACTGTCTGGTTTGGTTCAGCAAAGAGACTACAACGGACAGTCAGAACTGCTGAGAGGATTATTGGTGCCCCCCTGCCCAACCTCCAAGACCTCTACACCTCCGGAGTGAGCAAAGGTGTTACGAAAATCACTTTGGACCCCGATCACCCATCTCACGCCCTCTTCCAACTGTTGCCATCTGGCCGGCGCAGAACAGCCAGACACAAGAACAATTTTTTCCCCGAATGCTGGACTATTAAAAGCTCTTACTACACAGTCCGTCACATTGCACGTTCGCACATAGCATCTGGAAATTGTACTTTGTGAGCAACCATACGACAAACCTGTAAATAACACATCTGCACATTCCTTTTAAACAATTATATGTTGTTTCTTGTCTATATTTTTCACTTCGTATATAGTGCATTATTATTATTATTTTATTTTATTTTTTCTATCTTATTGTTATATTTAATCTCTTTCATCTATGTTTGCACCATGTGTATACTTTCTTCAACCCAGAAGCTCCTGTCGCCAAGTCAATGTTCTTGTGTGTGTAAATAAAGCTCCTTCTGATTCAGATTCTGATGGACGTTCTGACTAAACGTTTGCTATATACATTTAGGCCTCCCTTATCTTTTGATTATTATCAAATAATACAAGCTGTAGTTTGTCAAACACAATATTAACCCACACATCTAAGACAAAGAAGAAAAATTGAGGACGCGCAATAATCACACGATGACAGCTTTCATATGATATTTACACGGTTAACACAAATGTTTCTAATTCAGACTAGCATTACGTTTATAATTCACACTTCAGCAAACTCACACCAACGCCTCAGCCAGCAGCAGTGAACACGGGGTGTCAAAATTTTGTTCGACCTCAAGTCTCGCTTTTAGTTTTGTCTTTTATACCCACTGCACTTTCATTTACAAACGAGTCCATACAGGTCTGTTCTGTTGGAATGAATTTGAAATGAATTTTCCAATACAAGCAAGTTTCTATCAGGGACTCAGAAAACTGCTCTTGGAAAGTGCAGGCAAATTGCCACAAAAAACTGTTGATCTAGGTCAAACTCAACAGGTGAAACAGGGACATCTGAGCTCTTTATGAATGAGGGTCGCCGTTTCCTGCTTTCTTCATTTGACCAGAATACCTGGTGTGATTCTAATAACACACCTTGCCCAAAAAGTGAGTATGTGCTTGAGGTTTGGAAGTGCGCGTGTGTGTGATAGCACTCACATTTTTAGGAATGAAAGAAGATACTTTTCATGCAAGGCCTCCAAATGCACCTCCTTTCCATCATGCATGGATACAGATGGCGTCATGGAGCATTTCCCATTTCCAGGCGCTCATCATAAGTTGGAAATTCTACGAGCTCTTAGAAATGAGCGTCATCTGAAGATTTTGCAGCCCATCACACACATGCCGGGCTACAGTTTGTGGAGTAATTTGGCGGGAGAGTTTGCGGCTGTTATTGCAACCTCTGAGTTGCTTTTTTTACATTTCACAACCACTTTAACACACACACACATTGTTGTCTCTTAACCTTCAGATATTTCCTGCTCTAATGCTGCTGTGTTATCTTCCTTTTTTTACTTCCTCCTGATGCTGTTGGCTTATTAGTGAACGCTCACGCTGTCCGTTTCATACAACACACTCATCCGCGTCTGATACACACACACCCAGGAGCCACGGCCCCACGCAACCACGTTCCACTGCAGGAGCCCTGAGGACCGGAGAGATCCGACAGAAACTCTGCCTACAGGTTTGAAAGTGTGCTTCTCTAGACTAGAAACACATTGAGGCTATAGAGATAAAAGAAACTAAGCTAAAGAGAAGTTTATAAAAGGGCAAAAAGAAAGAGAAAGAGACCACCGGGCATAAGAAGGTACTTAATGAGAAGAGAGATGTGAAACTGCAGTAGTTTTGTCCATTTATATTAATTCGTTTGTTTTTTGTCTATATATTGTATTGTACCACCTAGTTTTTTTCTTTCATTTTGGTGCTGTTCTGGCTACACAATAACTAGCTTTATTTAGTCCAAATAACCAGAAAATATGAATAATTAAGATTTATTGATTTATGTTTTCATCTCTGCAGGTCTTTCCGCCCCGCGAACTCTCTTTCTCTGATATAGACTCTTCTCTTAGAGTATTTGACAGACTGTGGTTGACACTCGATTTAAGGGGGTGTCAGTTTGTCAAATACCCCAAGAGAGGAGGCACGAGTCTCCAAAGTCTTCGACCCAAGCTCTTCTGTTTGACGTGTATCCATGTTTGCAGTGTCTGTGTAAGTTTACTTTTGAATGCATAATAGAGAAATAAAATCAAATGAAATGGGAAACTTGTCATGCACAAAACTAAACACATTGTATATTATAAAATAGTTCAAATAAAAATCTATATGTAGCGCAATCCTCGTGGATAGTTGAATAATTATGTGATTAAAAAGATAAGGCAGCATTGGACATGTTTCAGTTATGCATTTCTGTTTACTGCGGATGTACCAGGAATCCATCTTCTGTAACCTAAGTTTTACATACTCAGTTTGAATAAAATCAGCCATGTTTGGCACATTGTTCACACTAACATATGCTGATAACTGTTTGAATACACTACAGAAAGCTGAAGTATAGTTGTGAAATGTGTGTTCTGTGTGTGTGTGTGGGGGTGTTTTTTATCTGTTTATTCAATCTTACCACATTTTATCTAGCTTCAGCAGCGCTCTTACTATGTATAGATCCACATTTCGTTTAGAAATAAACCTGGTTAAAACTGTAGCTACCTGAAGCTCGGTTGTGAGAGTATTGTGTTGGCACTGCAAAGGTCAAGACATACTGATAAATGTATATATACTTGAATGCAGTGTAAGTTGCTTTAGATCAAATGCATAAATGAAAAGTGTGTAACCTTTATGTGAGCCTATATCTGCATAATTAAAATGGTGCGTGAGAGTTCAAGCAGAGCTGGCACAAGGCATAAGCGAACTAGGCGGCTGCTTAGGGCCCCGTGGCCACCAGGGGGCCCCGAAGACAAAAAAAAATCTTGACCTCGTTTTTTAATGTATAATGTTTCAATGGATATGGGTAATGATACAAAATGCATTATTCAATGCAAAAAAAATGAGATGGTATGTAAAGTTGAGTTAGTTTGTCTAAAATAAAGTGTTTATTTTAGAAACCTATTTTCATTACAATCGTATTTATTTTTCATATAAGAAGGTCCTGTTTGTATTTGATTTTATTTGTAGTTGATTAATATTCAGCTTTATATTTTATTCTTGAACCACCTTGTTACAGATCCATCTGATCTGTTCATGTTGTTATTATTTTATTATTTAGTTTAATATTGTCCATTGAAATGTATTTTTTTATATAAAAAGATATTGTTTATCTTAAATAATTTTATTTGTAGTTGATTGCATTGCACTATTTGCACGTTGCTATTTTTTCTAACCAAAAGTAATTTAAGTGGTTAACATGTATACAGTAAATGCATTGTCTACTGGTTTATTTGGCTATTTTTCAGTATACCACATTAAGTATGCCAATTGGTACTGCAAGACTGTGATGTTAAAGTGCATATTAACACCTGACCACTCTTGTGGGTTTGCTACTGTTACAACTACAATCCGTAGAAGGGTTAAAACATTGATGCAAGCAAATGAACACAGCTACAACAAATAAAATGGATAATGGGTGTTTTACATCTATAGCTACCTTGTAAGTACTGAACCATGGGTGTAAAGAAAGTTGTTTTTTAGTTGTGAGTCTGAGGTTTAGAGTTTTGCTCCAGGACAAATGAAATAGTCCAATTCTCAAGTTCACCACTAGGGGTTAACCAATACGTTTCACCGTAGCTCCAACATTTAACCATTACGCATTAAACACTGTCACCTTGCATGTAACTCACCCACAATAACCAAATATAGGTGGGATTCAGTTTAAAAGGGATATAGGGAACATTTTAATTCTTTCATCTTTTATTCATACTCATGGAACTCCAAACCTGTATGACTGACTTTCTTAGATATATATTTTTAAAGTCGTTGGTAACCACACTGGTTTCCATTGACTTTCAATGTATGGACACAAAGTCAAAGAGACATTTCTCAAAATATCTTCTTCAATAGTACTACTGCTGGAAAATGTTTGTGTTGAGGTTGATGTAGCCTACTGTAGCAAGCATGTATGGAATGTGAGCCACAATCAGTATGTCATATTGGATTTAAAATAACCAAAAATGCATGTTCTTAGAAGTCAACTAATTTGACTGTGTAATAAATGACATATTAATCATATGTGTGCGTCATTGTATCATTTGCTGCTCTGCGCTTCTTGCTTTCCTCTCTGATCTTTGATCTCTTGGGGAACTCGAACTGTCATTCCATCCATCCAGCAGTCCACAGTCACCTGACACCCCAAACGAGATCTGAACCAATGACAGAGCAGAATCAGAAATCATTCCCAAAACCATCTGGGAAGTGAATAGATGAAGATCATCCATTTCGTACGTAATCGTGTGAAGGAAGTCATCTAAAGGCCTTACGTCTTTGTGAGTCCATAAGCCAAATCCAGCATGTCAATTTCTTCATCCACCACTGGCTCCAGTTTGTCATAAACACTTTCTTCAAATATCCATGTATCACACTTGGGGAATTAAAGAAAGATGCTTTTAATTTGAATAGAAACAATGAACTAATGTTTAGACATAAATATGCACAACGCATTTTTTTAACCAGTTTGTCCCGTTTCGATTTTCTACAAATAGATGCAAATAAAAAGCTACATTTTAATTTGGAATTTGGGAGAAATGTTGACACCAATTTACAGAATAAATCAGAAATTCAGATTTTACTTACTTATTTCGAAATCATTTTTTGCAGTGGTCTCTTATTTTTTTCCACAGCTATACATTCAGACATATACATAGACATTTAGAAGTAAAATATAGTTTCTTTACCAAATCCACTGATGTCAAGATTTTTCTTGATGACAGCATCTAGAAGACTCTCCCCCTCTGTAACAAAGACACTGCTTTTCATCCCCGACTGATTTACAAAGTGCACCAACACTTTCGAGCCTGAGGAACTGAGAACACACACGATCTCCTTTTATTACACGGATGCCTTCTCACCAATAAAATAACAAGTTAAAAGTAAACAAATCGCAACATAAATAGAAGAGTTGATGAGTCAAATGTCACGATTGAAGTAAAGAACCAAACAGCTGGAGCTCTTGTTTCCAGAGGAGAAAATGCAATGAACCAAGAGGGAATTTTAAAGAAGACAAATCTGAAGGCTTTAGTCTTTCTGAACTCTGACATTTGAAAACAATATGTGAGAGCAATGCGTTCTTCTCACCACGCTTATGATTTCTGGTCTTTTATAGTTATGATAGGAAAAAAGGCAGAAAAAGATCTCACCACTGAAAAAAATGCAACTCCTCAAATTTTGAGAGATACAATGTTGGGGCTTTTTAAAAGTTGGCTTGAGGCTTCGAATATAACTGATCCAGTGTGCAAAGATAGAACGGACAGACAACCAGAAGTGGCTGATCTTACTCTGATTGTAGCACTTCATAATTCAGGAGTAGCAGTGTTGAATGTTTAGATTAAAAAAAAAGCATTGCTTTTGCATTACATTTTAACACACAAAGAACATAAATATGAAAGAAAATTAGGTTAATATTAATTTGTACTCAGGGAACATAAACGTAAATTCAAACAGTTTGAATCATCAAATGAGATTGATGAGAAACTGAGAAAAAATCGTATTTAACTTTGTTTTCATAAGCAAATGGCCTTTGAAAAGTTTTCTCAAGGAATCTTTCTTCGACAGACTGTTATTAAGCTATTTGCGATTAGACATCTGCAGATCTAAATACGTGTCGTGATCATTTAATTGAAAGAAAATCTTTGTGTGTGTGCTGTTAATGTGTCATCGCTAGCCGACAAATTCAATATTCGGAGGCGTTCTTTCTAGAAACACAGAGATATGGGGATTATGAGTCATGTTTCATCAGTGCAGCGGTGATAAGCAACACCATTGATTGGTTGAACGTTTATCTGGTGTAGGTGGAGAAAAGGAGTTTTGATCTCTGTGGTACCCTGGTTGCGATGGTGTGGGTTGTGAAATCGGTCCTTATCAGCTGACTTAAAAGGTTTTTAAAATGCAAACATGTTACCCACTCTGTAAGAAAACTACTTCCTAAATAATGTAAAGAACCTTCTGTGAAAATGTAACTTTGACATATTTAAAGGTCCAGTGTATGAAATTTAGCAGCATCTGGTTGTGAGGTTGCGAACTGCAACCAACGGCTCTCTCCGCCGCTCACCCCTGCCTATCGAAGCATTACGGTGGCTGACACAGAACTAGGATGATGTCACATCATAATGCTGACTGAACGAGGCCATGTCAAAGATTGAAATTATAGGGAAATTAATAGTTGAAATCGAACTTTGATGCTTGTTATCTCAGAATTCGATTTTCACACACTGGCTCACAAATCTGATTCTCTATGTGTTGCACATGATGGAAAACATCTATTATTTGAATTGCGAGAGCAAAGCACTTCGTGATGTTTTTCGAGTTATTTATATTTTACATCGTTAAAAAAATGTCAGTCACAGTTGAACGTCTTCATATAAATCATGGGATTCTCAGTTCTGTCTTTCATAATTATTCATGACACCCCATGACCTTTTCATGTCAGGCAATGAATTTACACCGAGCTGAGTACCGAATCGGTCTTGTGAGGCAGCCTCGGAAGAACAAACCTGGATGCAGAGCCATTAAAAGAGAGAGTCGCGTCAACTCCGTTGACTCCAACGGAAAGTTTTTTCACAGCAATGGTGGTTCATGGAGGCTCTCAATAGTTCCTGGAAGTAACTAGTAACGCATGGAGTTGCGACTAAACAGACCAACTGAGGTAAACGTCTAACCCACTTAAAACGAAATGTGGTTTAAAAAAATCTATCCTGAAAAGTTATTTTCTACTTACTGTCTACTCTGTCTTTAGCACTGTCCATTTGTTTACATGTGATAGTTGCAAATAGTACAAATAGAGTTTTGGTATTAAAACTATTTCTACAATGTGCAAAGGTATGCTGTATGGTTTTACTTTTTTAAGGGCGATGTGTTGGAAAGGAAAAGCAAGATGAAAGCGAAGACCGGGAGCAGACTGGAAATCGTAAGAGGAGAAGCAGAAGGCTGGAAACAGGCTAAAAGACCGACAGAATTCCAAGGTGTTTCATTTTCATTCATGTGGAACTACAGACACGCAATTTCCCAAATACACACACATCATCACTATCCCTTGGACTGTCCCTTAAAGGTCACCGTCCTGGTACTAAGCAAGATTAAGCTCCTTATATTTTTGTAATTCTTGTCGGTGTCTTATGCAATAGCAATCCTGCATGACATTTTCGAAATGTCATTTAAGAAAAACTGCAGTTTTTAGTAAAGTGTATGTACAGTAATGTTTACGAAGAAAAAAGTGCATTATAAGTGCAGCTATAATTCATGCATTAAATCAAACGTACAAATACAAACAAATAAAGATAAAGCCTTACCCATTTTGCTGGGACTGACTGCAGAGTTTGGGAAGTGTGTGAAGAGGTCTCGTGAGCATCATCGCAGATCTTGGGTGGACCAAACTTGAACAGATGAAGCTCCTTATGCGAGCACGATAGGCCATGCTGTGTGTGTTTGTGATCCGTTCGCCTGTCTACAAGTGTGATTGCGGAGGCTCAAATCTCATTTCTGAATGTGTTTTTTTTGAGGAGCAATCTGAAAGCTCTATGAGGTGGTCAAGGTTGTACACACACACACAGAAAATAAGAAATATCAAACCTTGATCTTATAGGTCATGGTCATGTTAGAGAAAATAAACAAGTTGGAGAAAGCTCAAACACACATGCACTAGTTTTTTGTAGTGTGAAATTTGGTTTTAAGGCTGTCGTTGTATTGTCTTAGTCACAGTTTTGTAGAGATAAAAGATAGAGAGAGATCATAGAGAACATCAGACTAAACACTCAAAATGACTGCACAGTGCACTCTAACTGAGCTTATCATGTTAAATCCGTGAAAAGATATGAAAAATAATGTCAGTTAAAAATTGTGTAAATCTTGTAAAATAAACACACAATTATCACGTTTTAATGGACACCACCAATTAAATGTTTCTCACTATATATCTTAACACTCAACAAAAAAGCACATTCGTTTTACATTTACCTGTGGCCGACATTTTATCACACAGTTGGGATCCACAAAAATATCCGAAACTACAATTCAAGTGACCACATGAGTTTTGCATATGTGAAATTCATAACTACACATATACTGTATGTGCCATTAAGCGTGTTTGGACTTAAAGGGCTTCTTTATACGCAGTTCATTCTTCATGTGAGCAGTCATCATGCTTTCGGCCATTAGCGCAAGTCTACAAATGACACAAAATGACACACATTCAATCGTACATTCTTCGTTCGCTCTTAATAAAGGGTCTGATATAGGAAGAGGAAATTGCAGTTACCGGAATTATACTTCGGCACAGTGTCATTAATATAATTAAAGTAATTGTCTTTCATTTCATTTCTTACGCAATTGCAAAGTTCATCACCATCAACCATCAGTTTGTGGTCTTTGAATGGAACCAATGATTTGGGTAGTTAAATCCTAAGCCTTCATTTCATTAACAACATGTCATTTAATTATATTTACATTTAATGTTGGGCGAAAAAAGGCCAAATTCAAGATTTGCATTAAAATTATAGAGGCTTAGAAAAGGTGATGGACAATTATAGAGCATAAAACAGCCGGAAAGAGCTTTGAGGCTCACGACAGTTCTCTTGACCTGAAAAAAATTGTTCATCTTCATCTCACACGCAGCAGACTCGATATCTTGTATATCTACATGATATATAACATTTGATATATAACAAAAGTTCACTTTTTAATGGAAACTCCTGGTGTTTTTGCACATTTCCTCAACCATACACTTTCTTGTTCTTCATAAGTTCTTTCTTTCGAAATGAAATCTCATAAAATTCTTCAAACAACACATCAGGTCGTTCTTGTTTCCTGAATTTTCGGAACAGTTCCCCACATGTACACCGTCACAGAAGGAAATGCAAACCATGAACAAACATTATTCTACTCAAACATTTTACCAGTGATTAAAAAAACATGTAGTCGGAGACCAAAAATGACTTCTTTCAGTATTTTAAATGTAGTAGCTCACTAGGGAAACCTAAAACCGTGCAATATAAAGGTTTAAACGAAGGCCCGAAGAAACACTGTCATTGTAATGCTGCCCATTTAACTTGCATTGTTGTCGGCATAATACATTTTTCTTCAATTGTTCTTACCTGTCTTGAATCAGACCTGATTTGTATTTTTACGTGTCTCTCATGAATTGCTGTTATAGAAAGTCACATACATTCTGCCAGTCTGTTCTCAGCAGGAAATAAGTCTGTGATGTGAAATAAAGCACTTTCCGGCTTCTCGCATGTATAATGGCGGCCCTTCACATTTCTTGAATGTCTGAGAAATAAGGAAATATGACGAACTACATGAAGCGACAAAAAAAATCTTTTACAGACTGAGGGATCACTTCAGTAAGAAACCTTGAGGTTAGTGTACTACTACAAGTCCATTATAACAGTGATGAGAAGAAACCTTTTGAATGCATCACAACGAACAACAAACTTGCATGTGGGCGGTAAAAAATCATTTCTTCAGGATCCTTTTATTAAATACCTGCCTGGTGTATGGTTTGACGAATAAACAAATAGACAGCATTGGCTTTGTGGGCGCCAGAGGCTTCCTCAAGGCCAAAATGACGGATTTTAACCTTCAGTTGATAACAGTGGCCTTCAGTCGTCTAGAGCGGTGGTCGGGGAAAATCCTGTGGCTCGCCAGGTACCCTTCACCATCATTTGATTGTTAAAACTATCATAATATATATATAAACTTAAGGTTGTCCTGGCCAATACACGCATGCAGTGCTATGCGCAAGCAGGTCAAACATTGTTTCTATGGTAACCTCGTGCGCTCGCAGCCCATATTCCAGCAATGGCTCAAGTTTAGAAGAGCGAGCGTTATGCTTTTATTGGAAGTTGCTGCTCTCTGTGGCGTATGATACAGAACTCGTTGCCTCGCTATCTTCACATGTACAAAAGTTTTAAAAACACACCATGCAGCAAAGTATCCGGTAAGCTATGTTGGCAATCGGCGCGTCCGTGCATAATGTAAAAAACATGAAGGGATTGTTGCGATGATGTGTTGTGTGCTCGTGCTGTACGTTAGTTCCCCCTTTGCCTGCCTCCATCAGCTCTTTTTTCCCCGGAAATAAACCTACAGCTGTATCTCTCTTTTATAAATTTGATTCAAACTAAATACCGTTCGAAGATACGACTTATGCAATACTACTGTATAGGTACTCAAGATTAATATGAGATTGGCAGAAACTGCATGTGTCACCCAATCTTGAAGTACTTTAAAGCTTATTTTTAACGCAATATTCCATGAAGAAATCAAGTAAAATTACCTAAATTATTTAATCACATGTCTAAAAAATAAAGAAGAAATACTAATTTTTGAGCATTGGAGTGAACTTCTTGATCTTTTTTAACTTCAATTAAACATTTATTAACATATATGATGTACAGGTAAGCTGAGAGATGTCTCCGTACTGGAATTAGCACCATTACTGTTCACTAATGTGAAAAAACACATCTATAACCTATGCCCACGCATCACTCTTCTGAAGGATGGTAACTAAAGACTCAAAAACACAAACAGAACCTCTTCTAAATCTTAAAGACAACTGAAGAATAAACACTATCAAGTCTTTCATTTTATTGCAAAGCACATAAAATAGCACTTTTTTCACAAAATTACTATTCTATTGCTTTCGCATGCTATGCATGCTGGGAACTCCAAATTCACTGCTGCTCAGTTAGTGAAGTAAACTAAAAGCATTCAAGCAAAGATCCGTTATACAAGTTTAAGTAGTTTGAACATGATAAAATTAAGTTGAATTCATTTTCTTAAATTTTGGTTACAACAAAACAACACAATTGTTTTAAGTAAACTTTACTCAATTAATTTCATGAAATCTCCTACGATACAGAATCACTTTTTAAAGTGTTGCTGCTGATGTCATTCCTACATCAAACTTCTTTTTAAAATGTCCGCCTACCATTTGTCAAAATGACAGATTTTTGACAAATGTGTTTACTTGTCCTCTGTAGAAATAACACGTTTCCTGGCTTAGTCACGATCAGGTAGAGAGTTGTTTTTCAGTCCAATAAAACTGCATTAATATTAACATTTTATTTTTCTGCTCTCTGTACGGCTGTTTATACGATGATGTTTTCAAAATTTAGTTTTTGTTTGATATATGGAGAAATTGAAAGTGAAAGAAAAAGGTGATTTTCCTGAACGATATACAAATGTGAGAAGGATACATTAAAGCATATATTTAAAAGTTACAATCATCCTTTTGATGTCATTTCCACTATGTAATATATCACACAGTATTTAGATAAATTACATCAGAAGTAACTGTAATCAAATTACAGAAAAATCTGAGTAATCCCTTCCTTTACCTTTTCAAGGGAAAAGTAATTAAATTACTGTAACTCATTACTTAGCAATAGTTACACCCAACACTGGTGCACAGACCCAAGTTTAAGCTTTATTAAGATCCCTTGTGGGCAATTTGGATTCAATGGAAAGCTGAGATAACAACAGACTCGCACAATACACAATACAAAACATCTATGGATAGAATAATAAATTGCTTAAAAAATGTCCACCAGTTAGCAACGGGATTGCACAAGGGACAAATTAGTATTTGCATTGATTACTTCTGTCTGTTGCTGATCATAGACAACAAAATACATTCTCCCTGCTTGAGACGCTGACAGATTGTAAAGTAAACTGTAGGCTAGATCAGTGGTTCTTAAACTGGGGTCCATGGCCCTCGAGGGGTCCCCCAAGATAAATCCAAGGGGGCCACAGACTTTGTGGAATTATATAAATATAGAAATGTATAATCAATTTTATGCAATTAAACATTAGAAAAACAAGGCCACCAACCTGAAGTATTGATGTTCCAGCGTTGTATAACAGGATTTGTTTAAGGTTTTATTAAAATTCTTAGTTCATGATTCTACGTTTTTGTTTGGGGGGCCACAAAGCGATGCACTCTACACAAAGGGGGCCTTACAATGAAAACGTTTGAGAACCACTGGGCTAGATAAACAGTCATGTGGAATTGTGAAACACTATGTTCTCTGCTATTTCCAGACATCAGCTTTTACTTCTCATGTATAACAAAGCATGTGCTGGGTCCAAAATAAGAACCTTAAATTTTCTATAATCTATACATACTTCTCTAAAACAAATCATTATACAGAATTGTAGTATTAAGATCAAATAACTCTACAGTTCATTGACATTTACGAAGTCATGATAATGCTGCGTTTCTGACAACTAAGATTCACTCTGAAATAAACCTCTGGACCATATGTGGACATCTGAACTCGGTCAACCCCGATCTCAGGGAGACGCATCATTTGATGTTATTTGTGTGAAAATGTAAATAAACAACTTACAGTTTTTCAACAACACGAAAGGATAAAAAAACAAAGGCTCTCCAGTAGGTTCCATTAATAAATTAAAACAAAAAATATATTTTGATGCATTTTTATGTGCCGTGACACGTGATTGAATGGACATTTAAACTGGGACGTTCAAAATGTGATCAAAATCGATCTGATATTGATCCGACCCTCCTCTGCATCATCATAGATGTGGTGCACACTCGGAGTTATTGCTTTTGACTATCTTTGTTGTAGTTGTCGTTCTTTGTATGAATGTGAGATTATTTCATTAGCCCAAATAACGTTACTTCTATTTGTGCCCAATACAGACATAAGACATTTTAAGGGGCTCTTTCCACAGTTCGTTGACACTGGAACTAACTTGAATAAAGCTAAATAGTGCCCTCTGCTGTTGAATTAAACTAGACAGACTGGAAATTGGAGCCATTATTTGCCATTTTTTGTTTATATTTGATGATTTGTCTGCTGTAAAATCAAAATATTAAAATAACTAGGTTGTAAACAGCTGAAATCACGGTTTAAACGGCACCCATTATATTCTAATGAGTATCGTTTTCATTAAATGGAATCTGCTCATGTCTGAATAAAACTTTCTTGAGGATTTTTTTAATCCTGGTGTGGCTGGTATTAACTTTTTAGTTTATAGAGAGATTTCGACAAGAGATATTTATTTCCGTCCATATTGGATTAGGGTTTTTTTCGACACAGATAGTGCAATACGCTCCACAAACAACACTGGCCATAAAACTGACTGACTTTAATATTTTATTGACAGTTGCGTTGAAAACATGATAAGCAGCTTTTTTCTGTGATCGGCTGACGAGGAGCCAGCTGCGGCCGAATGGCGGGAAACGTCCAATTCTGAATGATGTCACGTCACCCAGGTAACAAGCTCTATATGATAAGAACAAGCATAAAAGAAACCTCTGTTCTTATATATCAAAACAGCTCAGATTATTCAAGTGTAAGATCCAAATAAAGAATGAATCCTTCAAAAGCAGCCAGGGACGTCATATTGCTTCAGTGCTGCATATCGCCGCATGAATAAAAACGAATGTAGATTACAAAAAAATCAACTAAGGCACTGCCTACAGGTGCGGGGCTACTCGAAAATGTGTTCACTCTGGGTAAATACTGTTCAGACATAAAGGAAGAAATGTTATCCCAGAAGATGCTTAGAAGTGTCTAATAAAGGATCCTTCGAAATAATACTGCAAAAAGCAATCAAATGCCTCAAAAAAACAATCTCTTCTTTAAGAAAAAAAGCTTAAAATAAGAATACGATTAAAACTAAACTAAAAATACAGTTTGATATTTTCTCTTCTCTTCAGTGAAAAGGCTCAAACAGGGAGCGGCCACATACCTGCAGCAGTGAGAAACTATAACTAAACTAAATTTTAATAGGAATCACAAACTCCACACACTCTCTCTCTCTCCCACACACACACACACACACACACGCGCACGCAAACACACGCGCACACACACACACTTTTGCTCTCGCGGGCCACCTGTTTTGGCTGAGTGGTTCATTGGCAGCAGGTAGCAGGTCTTAAGCATGTGTTTTAATCAATACTGTAGTTTTCTAATTAGAAAAGGCACAGAGATGCAATGTTACAGCAACTCATCATAGCTAGGCTATTACACCATTACAATGGCACTGTGTAGTTTAATAAAATGTCAACTTCTTTGAATTACGGTCCTGGTATGCTGGCATACGGTTGGTCCTTCCTCTCCGGAGTGTGCTTTCTCAATCTATCCTTACAATGGAATGTTTATCTACTTCAATGCTCAGGCAAATCCAGTTCTGCTCGTCCTCAATTTGAATGAATGAAAACCCTTTAGTTCAGCCAAACAGCAAACCGTTAATATGTTTTCTAATAAAAGAGCTACATCTATGTCAAAACACAAAGCAAGAAATAAATCTCCTCTATCATGATGCAGTAACCCAAACAATGCCTCTGAATTAAAGGGATCGTGAATTGTGCAGCATTATTCTATATTTGGCTTTATTGTTCGGCCTGTCTGGCTGTTGGAGTGGTGCGTTGTGGGTACTGTAGTTTCTCTGCAGATATGACACGCAAGGCAGGCTGTAGTGCCCCCTGCTGGCCGACCGTGGTAAATTACATGCACTCAAACTCGTCGATTCGCTGTTTGGTGTTTCCAGAGCGGATCTGGCGAAGCGTCTTGTACTTGTCGCGTCCTGCTCGTACGTTCTCTGCGTGGATCATGTCGTTCTGGGTCTTCTTGGTCTCGTCCCGAGCGTTGGCCAGCTCAGAAGTCAGAGCCTGCGAGAGAATGAATAAAGAACGGTGACGACTCGGTGACAAGAGTGTTTTCTGTGTGATTGTGTCTAAGTGGATTTCCTTCTCACCAGGAGGTGTTTCTGCACTCGTTCGTTCTTCTCGGCCTCCGTCATGCGCTCCTCCTCGCTCCTGTCTTTGTAAGACACTGCAGAGGAAAATTCGGCACTGGCCTCCGCGCCGCTCTCGTCACCCTCATCGTTATCGTTTTCGCTGTGCACGGGCTCGGTCACGTGGGTCGCCGTCACTTTATTTCTCAGCTCCTCTTTCGTCTTCTCCAGGTCCTCCTGCACTACGATGGCCTGTAAGGAACATGCAGCGATCCATTAAAACAAAATTTCATCAATGTACAATCGAAAATTGAAATAATAACATGCGTTGTATTTTTCATAGTGTTTTATAATCTCTCTTCTTCTATCATCACTATTTATACGTACGCATTTCACTAACAAAAATGCACGCTTTGATTCAGAGGATTTTCAGCTTGTACTACACAGTCTATGGCAACAAATACATAAATGGAGAGGAAAATATTTTGCATGGTCTAAAACGCTTTGGGTGTACAGCAATACACAAAAAAAGTGCTATATAAATGCCTCATTCATTCATTCATAGTTCGCCCCAGAATGAAAATGATGTCATCACTTACTCACCCTCTTGTCATTTCAAACCTGTTTGACTTTCTTTCTTCCGCAGAACACAAAAGATATTTTGAAGAAAGTTGGTAACCGAACTTCTATTGTATAGACACCAAACCAATGCAAGTGAACGGGTGCCAGTTAACAAAATATCTACTTTTGAGTTTGAAATGACAAGAAAGTGCGTACGTTTTCATTTTTAGGTGAACTATCACTTTAAGACATCAAACGTTATGTGATCAGATGTAACAGTTTTTTGCTTCCGTCTGTGTGTTTGTCGTTAGCTTTTTATAGCAAGCATCTGCTAGGAATGACAAGTAACCATGTTTACCTTCTGTTGCCATTCTGTTGCTTCTTCCTCTTTCTTCTTTTTGGCGTCTTCAAGCAATGAGATCTTCGAGGTTAACTCTGCCAGTTCAGTCGCCTGTCCGAACACACAAACAGACCCACACGTTCTCAGAGTTGCAGAGGAACACGCGTAATTGCGGTTACCTTACATTCTGTGGTCAGGTGATGTTTGGAATTGTATTTTTTGTTACTATGGCAACGGCTTATCCCGCTCTGTGGGGTCACCACAGCAACCTACTGCATGTGGAGCACGTTGTTGTGAAGTTGTCATGGAGAACGTTGTCGCCATGGTGGCTGATTCTGTATAAAGTGGTTGTCATGGAAACTAACCAGATGCTCCTGGTTCTTCATCTGGTTCTCGGACTGCTGCAGCAGAGTCGCTTTGGCCTCCTCCGCCAGGCGGCGCTCTCGCTCCAGACGCTCCGCCTCCTCTTGAGCGCTTTTACGCTCCTGGTCCAGCTCAAGCGCCCGGCGGGTCTGCTCCTCCAACTCTGCGCACAAAAATGAGGAATTATTGATTGAGTAATGCCAAAAAACAAAGATCACGTCTCACTCTGTGCACTTCACCTTGCTGAGCTATTCTGGTTTGTTCCTCTATCACTTTGAGTTTCTCCATCAGCTCCTCCTTTTCTTTCTCAATCTTCTCCTTCTCTTTTTCTGCTTGTTCTCTCTCTTCTTCCGTTCGTCCTCCAGCATTGCCCTGCGACATGTGTGAGTGCCCGTTAGGTTAAACACAAAAACAGACAAGGAACTTGCCCTTCGAAGGCACTGTTTAGCATCAAACTATGAAGGATGAACAACAAACCACTTATCAACTAAAGGAACATTACCGTGATAGCTCAACCGAAAATGAAAAATGTGTCATTTACTTACCCGTTTCAAACCTTCATGACTTTCTTCCGCAGAACACAAAAGAAGATATTTTGAACAAAGTTGGTATTCACTTCTACCAATGCAAGTCCATTTAACAACATTTTTTCGAAATATCTCCTTTTGTGTTCTGAAGAAGAAATAAAGTCATAGAGGTTTGAAATGACAAGAGGGTGAGCAAACGTTTACTAGGTGAACTAAGAATGTCCTTGATGGTCATGCCGGTTTTTATGATGCTAATTGTTAACCCTAAACTCTAAATCAACCCGTCTTGCTTGCTCTCTTACCTTTCCATCTTCTTGTGGTTCTTTTCTTCTTTGGCCTGTGCCTTCATCTGCTGGACCTCGATGGTGTCTGGTTTACGGCGTCTCATGTACAGCTCATGGTTCCCCATGCACAGGGCCAGAATCCTCTTATTAATGCGCAAACGCTGGGCATAGAAGACAAAGTCCTGCGGGGACAGAATGAGAAAAGTTATATAAAAAATGAGATCGTTTGAAACTGATAGATGGCGCGGTCTTCGCTCTTCGAAGATTCAACGTATGTAAAACTACTGTATAGGTACTCAAGATTAATATGAAATTGGCAGAAACTGCGTGTGATACCTGATCTTTAATATTGCAACTCTGACTCGCGTCTACACCAGTGTACCATTAGAACCCATTATAATTTTCATTTCTCAGAAGAAGGGCCATCTGTGACTAAGCTGATCCTTAAATAAAACGCAACGGAAAGCTTGTGAGTTTAGAGACGGCCGTGACCGTGAGTGCCGAACGCTCACTGTTATACCACTGATAAGAGACGCACATTCCCATCTACACTCTCATGTGTGACTGTAAAAAAGACAAACAGACCAAACGTGCTGCTCCACTAAAAAACTCTGATATATTAAATGTCAGTGTATAACATATTTCAACAGTCTACTGCTTATCAAACACAGTAATAGATTCACTTGTCTAGCCACAGAAATAAGAATGTAAACATGATAAATCGCACAAAAAGCTTAAGGTGGTCCTAAGTGGTTTAAACCGGTCTAACTGGTCTGCCAGTCTAGTCAAGTTGGTGTTTAACAGGTTTCGCCCTTTGGCCAGTATTCTATACTGACCGTCCGTCAAGTGCATGAAACAGGCTTGTCTGGTTGTGTATCTAAGATCCAAACTAGCTTCATACCGGTTTAAAGCTGATTTTATCTTAACAGAGGTGGCAGAAAAAGATTTGCATCACCTACCGGGGCTTTCTTATCAATGGGTTTGATGACAAACTTCTTATCGTTGAAAGAAATGTTTCTGATCTCACTCCAGGGGAAACCAATTTTAGGTGTCATCCTGAAAAAAGCAAAATAGAGTTTGATTTGATATTTCTTGAAGTTTCGCCATTCTTCTGAAGTGAACGCCATACTACGAAATGAATTTCTACACAAACGTACTTGTCGTTCTGCTCGTAAATGTTGAGTCCCAGGGCGTCGACTCCCAGCCAGAGCTCAGATCCTTTCTTATTCTTAATACTGAAATAATTCACCCCCGTACATCTCCAGATCCTGAGCTATCTTCAGATACTCCATCATCGCGTCCTCTCTGAAACACACACGTAGTCGCGTTATCGCCCGGCCGCTGCGACCGGTGATAACCCACAGAAAGGGCAAGAGCACATTCCATCGGCTGGGTGTATGTGTCTGTACCTCAACATGCCCTTGTGCTCCTCGTGCCAGACCTGAATTCTTTCCTCCCACTGCTCTTTGCTCAGCTTGTGTTGCTCCAGAACCCTGCGGAAAAAAGATTGGTTAGAAAGTATCTGAGAACACACCACAAAGTGTGGATATTAAGATCCACACGCACCTCTGTGGGAGCAGTTTCTCGCCAGACAGGTATCCGGGCGTGTGAACATCTTTGTTGTAGTCGGTGTATTTGGCCTGCACTGCGTAAGATCCCAACAGCACTGCCGTCTCGGGGGGGCAGTAGATATCGTCATTGAGAATCCCCTCCTTCACCTGAAACATGCAACAAACAATGGATGTTAAAAGGAGGCATTCAGTGCAATTCCCCTGTTGACCACCAGAGATTGGGCTAAAGCTTGTTTTTATCACTCCACAGCACCCGGCATCCATTTCGGTTTACTCAATGTAACATATGTTCTCTGTGAGTATATCTGAGACCACAGCACATGTTTGGCCTTGGCTTTGACGGTGTTGTGACGTTTATATAGTGGATCTCAAGAGACTATAGATCACCAGAAAGTATTTAATATCAGTTTAAAGTGACAATGAGCCGTTTTCTCCTATACGACATTATATAGATATCTGGAGTTACCGAAGATTCAAAAATATTGCGATTTTTTTATATCTAGTGTGTAGTTAGTCATTTAAAAATGCTGATTACTTAAATATTCTAGTAATATAGTCATCTTGAACTTGAAATTGTGTGTTGAACTAACGCTATTGTATATTTAATTCTTTAAATGAAGTTGAATCTCAAAATGTAACCCAATAGTATGTTATAGTATAGTATATATGTATAATATATAATAAAGAGAACACACACACCTGAAGGAAGAAAAGTCTTTGAGTGGCCTCTTGAATCAACTCCTCGGAAACATCTTCAGGATAAAACTTTGCCCGGAATTTAAACAGCAGAGGACTCTCCTTGCGGACGTCCTGAGCCGTAACCTAGGCAACAAGGAATAAAACCGAATGATCACCTGGGTTTCACATAGCCATTCATGCCACCTGCCCTCTGGTCTCCATCATCTACAGTACAAATGAACAGACCTTTCATCTATTTTCTCTATTATTTTTTATCAACAAGACACAAAGAGCTAATATACTGAAAGTCTAAAAATGGCTGATGATTGTTGGTTTCACTAATGGATAGCTTATGGAAGAGCTTATAAGCTGAGCATTCATGCGCTTACACACACACCTTCTTGTTGAGTTTAAGCCAGGTGGAAAAGCCTTTGGTGTCCTGGTACTGCAGTCCGAAGAACCAAACCTCCCTCAAACCGATGGTTTTCACCACCTACAAACATACAAAACACACATCTTATACCCCTATAAAATAAAAGCACATCTTTAATAAAAATGAACCCATTGAAAACACATCCATTAAACAACATTTCACAAGTTTATATGACATGGAAAAATATCTTAAGTATGCTGTGAAGACTAAGACCAGGAGCTGGTTTGTGCTAGTCTGGTGCATGTTTTTGTTTCTGGTAAAACTTTTCTTAAGACTGTGCTGTGCCTTGAAATGATGTAAGATGGTTAAACAGAAACAGAAAAGGCAAAAGAGTTAAGAGCAATTGCAGCGAAAAGGAGTGATAGATGAAGAGGAGTAAAGGAGACAGCTGTGTTTATATGTGATTTGTAAACAGAGAAAGCGACACCCCTCACTAACATCTCCTTCTCTCTCTATTGTTAATAGCACCATGCTATCCGCACAGCTGGAAGATGAGCACAAGAGTTTAAAGACAGACAGCAGGAAGTTGGATAAGCATTAAGGAAATACATTAAAACCAAAGTAAAATACTTAAAGGCGCTTAATTGAATTAAAGGAACAGTACACCCAGCAGTATGCCGTTTTTGGTTTTATGAGACCAGGAACTTCAGGAAACGTGATTAAAGTCCTTGCTGTCAGATGTAATACCTCTATAGTCATTAAACATAAAGTTGCATTTCATCATCCTTACATATTTCCACTTCTGGAAGGCAAAAATACTGGTCTGGAACAACGTGAAGGCGAGTGATCTGTGGGTTGAACTATTGCTTTTAATAACCCTTCTCAAAAATCAGCCCCATCTCATCCCCAAAAGCTCAAGCTGAACGTCTCATTTCTGTTAAAATATGCGACACTGCAACCTCCATAACAGAGAATAATCGCTCTGTGTGTTTGTATGAGAAATTAAAGGTTGCTCAGGAACAAAGCTGTCTATTATCGAGAAAGTGTGGCTTTCTGAACACAATGGACAGAATGACTGAACATAAGAACAAGGGGAAGATACAGGATTACACCCTGCGGAAGAAATGGGAAGAGCTATGACAGAGAGAGGCGAGAATCCCCCCCTGAATATAGACTTCCAGTACATAATAACAAACGCACACGAGTTCTCGAAGACCCGGCGTCCAAAAAAGACAGCAAGAAACGTGTGTCGTGTTTGTTGTGAAAGGATCATAAAAGCACACCTGGTCGAATAGCTGTTTCCCGGTGGTGCTCGGCTGGATGGCGAACTCCAAACTCTGCATCCATCGTGGTCACGCGAACGCTGATCTGAAAAATACAAATTAAATCATATAAGCCAAAGTACAGCGCAAGTGGGAGAATTAATCATTCTATTTTAAACTTTCAATGTGTCAAAATCCTAAACATCAAATTTGAAACAAAGTAACATTATGGCAGTAAAATCAGCGCTATTTTTGGATCACTAATCAAACATGCAACATTGTTACTCTGACTGTTAACTCTGAAAGATTCACAAGACATCTAAAATGATGCCGAGATAACATGGAGCAACATGTTGGGCGTTCGTGCCAGTCCACGTTATCATTATAACAACCCAGATATACCACCTAAAGAAACTGTGGACATATGTGGATTTGTTTTTTAATGATACCCTTTCATTCAAAAATGCAATAATAATGATTTTATTTAACAAGACTGAATTGGGCAATTGAAATTAAAAAAAAATCTCTCGCTGTGATAGACAGCTTTAATAGATTCAATTATCTTGAATTGAACTCTTATCAAACACCACAATGAAAAAATCATTACTGGAGTGTGTAAGCGTTCATGCTTCTACAATGTGTGTGTCAATGTGTGCTCTTAAGTGTGGCTTGCTATTTTAACATGATGGATCGTGCTCTGGAAGTCTGGATAAGATAAAAACAATAGAAGGAAACAGCAAGAGGGAAGAATGGAAAAAGATATCCCCCCTTCTCCCTTTCCCCAACACCATCCCTGCCTCCACCCCACCGGATACTGATGACCACACCTCCAGTAACCATGTAGAAACACTAACCAATCCCCACTTCCTCTTAGCTGTACAATTACAGCCAATCGGATCACAGTTCCTATTAATAACAGATTAATCAGCAGACGATAACTATGGTACGTCTCAATCAGCTTCCTATGTTCTGCCACTTTATTTTGTTATATTTGCTGCCTAACATCTAAACGCTATTGTATATGTAAATAATCTGTTTTGCGTTAAAAATAGGCATGCATATACTGTATTAAGTAACAATGGCTTTTAAAAAGCACATAATATATGGATTATGCGGTTTATAATCTGCAACCTCATGTTGGAGGAAACAGAGTCATCTCGAATTTTAAAGATATAATGATGACCACTTCGGTTTCAAGTCATGTTTACAATAAACTGTACTGATGCACAACTAAGCAAATAAATTAGAAAGGAAAGTTAGACGGCTATAGTATTTCTCACGAGGGGGCACCAAATTCACCAAAAAAAAATTTATTCAAGCAATTGTTTGATTTAGTTCTTATCAAGTACTACCTGCAGTTCTGTGAAAACCTTTATAAAATACTCTCTATATTTTTGGTATATTATGAGAGCCCTATCAAGATGATCAGAAAATTAGCATGAACGGATAGGTTGTCCCTCTTAAAAAAAGTAGTTTATCATAGGAGTGCTCACAGAAAAACAAACCAGTGTGTGAGATACAGCTCAGTTTAGGGCTGTACCTTCACGCTCTGCTGTACCCATAATGCCCTGCTTTATCCGGCAGCTGTGAGGCTGATCTCTGTTCATGTGCTCCGACTGTCAAAAACTCAATCTGTTTGTATTTGGCTCATAAAGAAGCTCACACAAAGTTGTCATATGGCTGCAGAAGATTTCACAAGATCCAAGAGAAAGTATAAAAAATGCTAAATGTGTTTTTTTTTGTAGGATCTACTGACAGAAATGCAATATAATATACATAACTATGTCTTGTTTTTTATTACTTAAGAATGAGCTGTTTCTATCCACCTACACCGGGGTTCCCCCCTTGCATGGAATTCGCCACGTTGTTTCTACAGTAGCCCTAAACGGAGCGCATTTCGTAAACGTTATATTCGGCAAAAAAGCCAAAACGTGATGACATCTAAGTGCTGTGTTTCGAAAGGAAGGGGCGGAGTTAGCTGTTGGTTGCAATTCACAACCTCACCACTAGGTGCCTGCCACCAGTGTACCAAATCAATCCACTTTAAATCCAACTTCTCACCTTGTGCCAACACGCATCCCTTATTCATTCATACACCCATTCATATATACTACTTCCTATCCACACCTCACCTCATCCCACAAACTGAGTCGCTATATAAGAATGTGAGATGTTAAAAACATATCATGCTCAAAAAGTGATATTCAAATTGTGAAATAAGTCGGGTTGTGAAATGGCTGAACTGTGAAACTCTTGAAACCCAGGTGTCTCGTGCGTGGGGTTTTCAGAATGTGTGTGTCGCTGTTGGTAACTACCATGCACTCTGGGAATGACTTTAGTATGGGGTGATTCATTTGGTATAGTCTTTCTGTGTGCGCGCGTGCACCCTGGTTCTGCTGTTTCACAGACTTACATCAGCCAGTTGGAACAGAAAGAGAACAAGTCGAACTTTCTCAACGACTGCCGCTTTTCTACTTTCTTTTTCCACTCCTCTTTGAGTGCGAGTTCATTTCATATACGCGAGCTCCAATATAATACACCTCTTTCAGTACTGGCAAGTTTGCGAGGAAGTGTGGAACAGTATCGGTAGGGTAATGGACTCTCTCATTCCCGGATGGTCTCACAGTGTAAAAATAGTGCATGGCTTCATGAAACAGGAACCAAGAATGTGTAATTCTGCCTGGTCAGGGCGTGTGTGATATGGGTGTGGTCTTTACAGTGGACCCGGCGTTCTAGTGTTTCTCTATCACTATTCTTAGAACAATCCTAACTCAAGACGCACTCAAATTGCTCATACACATCCAGGACAATGACATCTACACAATGACACACAGAACCAGTAAAGAATAGGCTAAAGATAGTATTTAGACATTTGGACAAACGTTTTCTTTACAAATTGCACATTATATTGTGTCATAACGGTTATTTTAGCAGCACATAGTGATAGATGCTAAACGAGAATGACTGCTTTGCTTGTGTCAGGCCATAATTATCGTTATTATAAATTTCCTTAGAGTAAAATCTGCGTAAGTCATAATTACAAGTTTCTGAAACTTTAGTTATGAAAACTGAAACTTCTCGCACCTGACCGTTGTGACATGTCAAATAACCTAAACGCCAGTAGTATCGACAATAAAAACATTTAGCTAGTCAGTTCAGATTGTTTTTTATTGTAGCTAAGATGCACTTTCAAGATTTTGGTGATTCCATTTGTCACAAGTGTTCCCATAGAAACTAACATAACTAAAGCAGGATGTGAAGAACTCAAGGAAGATTCTGAGTTGTCATTTACATTGATTTATTTTATCCAAAACACTTGACATGCAATATTTTGTCTTCAACAAGAGCTGACAATAAGCATATTACACAAAGCTAGGTTATAAATAGGATTAGTACCATGCCCTGCCTATGACACACACTTAAACACTACCGGTCAAAATTTTGGGATCACTTGACCAAAAGTTTTTTTCGTGATCTTAAAAATCGTTAAATCTGAAGGTGTATGTTTCAATGTTTGAAATTACTTGTGTAATGTGCCAACCAGTGGTGCAACAGATCACGGCGGTTCGGATCATTTTACGGATTTTGGGTCACGGATCGGATCAGCTAATGTAAATGCTCATCATGGTTTTATTATTGTATATTATAGTAATGACTATAATAACTTGTTTTTGCAATCAATAAACTGCTAAAAAGTAGGGGCGTTTATATAAGGGGTTAAGTGATTTTTATCAAAATAAAGATGTGAAAGTACCCTGAAGATATCAACAGATTAATTTGACAGATTATTTAACATCATGATTTAAAAAATAACAGCATGTATAGCAAATCAATATGATATAAGCGTGCATTTCGAGTAAACAGCTGACAACTGAATCTCTAGAGATTAGTAAATGTGACAGGTGGCGATCATGAAGTATCTCGACCAGCTTTCTCCCGTCTTCTTGAATGCGTCACTGAATCATGAGTGGGCGGCGTGTCAAAATTGTGAAGTGGTGCGTATTTGGATGCGTTGAATGCGAGTCGTTTGCACTTTGACCACTGATCTATACAAGTGACTGGATTGCGCCTAGAACCCTAAACCAACGGCAGGAGGTGAAGCCACCGGATGCAATCGCGCCGATGCCCAACTGACTAGTGCGCCATTGACTTACAGTCAAAATGAAGATCTAAAATAACCAGTTTTTCAGCTCATTAGGCGTGTGATAAATTTATAGTTTTCATGTGTGTTTAAATTAATTGTTTTTTTGCCAATGATCAGTGGCTTTGACTCAACACAACATTGCTGCTTACGAAGCAGTTTATGTTAAGATGTACACGAGAATGCACTTTAATATTGTACTCGCCCAGAAACTAAATTTGTATTAAAAACATTTTTCTTTTAATGGATTACCTAACTAAATAATGAATAAAAACCAGCCAATAAGGGTCCAGCATAGATATGAAATTCTTTACTGTTTTTAAAGCGTTCTAGGTTGAGAAAATGCCAACACTATGATTTTGCAAAGAGTTTTTTTAAAAATCTATTTTGAATAGCATAATTCCCAGCTAAAACTCTTATTGCATGGTTTTGATGAGTTTACTATTAGTTTAAAATGTGGAAAAAATATAAACTAAGATTGAGTGAGTGATCCAAACCTTTTGACCGGTAATGTATTTTTTATTATATCGTTTCCACAATTTGTTAATACGCGAGCGCATTTTGCTAACTCATTTACATAGAATTAGCAAAACGTATTAACATATTAATAAATCGTAGGAATAAATCATGGCCATGATGCAACTATTTTGTTTGCATGTAATGTGCGATGCTCCATAGAATAAACTTTCTTTTTAATAAATTGTTAGCATTGTTCTTCAATGAAAAGTTTAGGGTTAAGAATTGCCATCTTGCAATAACGATAATTCTGGTTTATATAAAGCCAAGATTTGGCTAATCTTAGCATTAGACGTCATGAATTGTTGACTTAACGTATGATGCATGAAGCAAAAAAAACCCTGGAAGCTTTGAGATTTGGCAAGCATACACGCCTCAAACCCCTGTATTCATTCTGTTAGCCAGACACACCAAAGCTAATTAACAAGCCTACACATCACACTCTCACGCCCTGAAAAAGACTTGCACTTGAAACCGGAACAACCCATAAAAACTAATTACTCCAGAGAAAGAGGAATTAAAGGTAATTTTTTAACTAACACATACAACGCTCTCATTTACAAACTAACTTCAAAATTGTATTAAATCTCATTCACACACAGACTCTGAGACAAAATGGCAACCCATCCTACCAAGCAAACAAGATGAGATATAAAGCTAACAGCTAGCAACCGCGTATATTACCGTTACCCAAAGTTAACTTTAACCACAAAGTAACTGTGGTCCCTCTCATTCTTCGATCCTTCTTTGGTTAACTACACACTTCCCCCCCGAAAAATGATTGTGACAGCAGATTTTGACTGCATTTGCGGCTCGATCTTTGGAACAGAACAATGATCATGACGACACCAGTAACATTCGTTTTGCATTTCTTTCACCGCTGTTAAAACACTTGTATGTGCGCAACAGAAACCTAGAAATGCAAAGTATGCAAGTCATTCAAGTTCCCGTAAACATTAATATAGCTTCATCAAAATGGGATTATGGTCATTTCTTCGCCACATAACACATTGTAATAAAAAAAGAATGACCTAGCAGGAGACATTATGCAAACACAGTTTAGGTGTTTGATTTCTATAAATGACAGGGTATGTCAAATATGATTATATGGATAATACATTTTATATAAAGCAACATATGCAGAGGATTTCGACAGGGACTCCATCTTGTAGAAAACAGAAGGATTTGCATGAATTACTCGATTAGTACATTCCTTCTGGTCCAAATCTCCCTTATAAAATCCTATTCACAGACACACTGCTATGCATTCACACAAATGGCTTATTGGGAACCTAAAATGCTGACGTTTTTGGAGAGAATTTTGTAAAAATATACCACTAACCACGGTTAAATCAATGCGAAATGCAGAACAGAGTTGCCGTTTCCAAGATGAGGCAAGCTTTCAAAAACACGTTTGAATAGAAGACGTCATTCGGTTGAATAATCAGCAAAATCAATGTTAGACCAAATGTCTCTGCCAGTATATAACTATAGCTACTCAACTCTACAGTTTAAGTATACTTTACAAATCGTACATTAGGAAACATTAGGTTTTATTTTCGGTTTTTTATTTTAGGTTTAATTCACTAATATATATGAAGAGTTTGGTTCCAAAATGGGACAAATCAGTTTTTTCAAACTGCAGATGGTTTGTTTTGATTAAAGCCATAATAACTCTAAAAATACAGCTAACTAACACATGATAAAAAACCTGATTTTTGAAAAGAAAAAAAAACAGAATTATCTCATTTCGGAACCAACTCTTCATTAATATATATAAATATATATTTATTTATATACACTCACAAAAATTGGACTTACAAGTTTTGAAGTGAGATGTAGTTCAATCCTGCCGTTTTCCTCCATCGGGATGTGAAGTGTTCGACAAACTCTAGAACTTTCCCTCAAAACCCCCTGGAGCTTTACCTTATTAAAGATCATTAATCGTTCCCTGTGTGTGCGTGTGTTTGTAGTTAATCCTTCCCCACCTGACACATACCAAAGACCTCCAGCCCTCTTTTGAATTCACAATGGACCGGTCATGTATAAGCAGTTCATAAATAATACAAAGCCATTGGTGTACACTAACATTATCATGTTTAATTTCTGAATTCTTTATGGCTATTAGGGGTGTAACAATACGCTCACCTCATGATTCGATACAGAACGGTGGTATCACGGTATACTGAACAAGGTGTTATAATAAATAAAAAACAACTAAATAATTTGTCAATAACATTTTCGTTGTGTTTTGTTAAAGAATTGACAGCATTCAATGTTTAGCTGAACCTTCTGTAGGTAAAATAATACAGATCCGTTACTGAAAAATAAAACAGGATATGTTTACGCTAGTCACATTCACAGCTCAACCAAAAGTATTTATTAGATGCTACACTATATACCCACATATTGTATTTTTGTGTCACAATATATCATGCCACACTGTATCATGACACCCCTAATGTTTATAATAGGCAATATTTATATTTTGCTGTGACTTTTGCTGTGTTTAAAGTAAGTTTAAGGCCAAACGAAAAGTTTTAAAGTGATTGCAAGAGGATTACCATGTTAATGTGACCTATGATAAGTCGCTCACGTTCTCGCCTGCTCACTCCTTCCGACCTCAACCTACAGAGGTCACGTAACTCCCACTCGATACACTGAGAGGAACTGATGACTGTCGATAAATGAATGTGTGAGAGCAAGTGAGCAAGAGAGAGAGGGGAGTGTGCTAAGTCTAAAAGAGGCCATTTTGGTACATTAGCTTTGATAAACAGCTGCATTCTAGGCAACAGAAATCTGCAGCGGAAAAGGGGCCTGTCCTCACTGCACAAAGCTGTGTGTGTGCACGCTGCAGTTCTGTGAAACTCCAAATAAGGTACTAAGTGGCAGCGTCAAACCTAGCTGGCCCAGAACAGGAAACGTACAAACAGGAAGTGATGTAAGCACAGTCTAAGCACAGAAACCTTGAGTCATTATCGGAAAAAATACTCACGGACTTGTAAGACACTAAAAAAAAGTTCAGAATTCTTTTACAGGCCAATACGATTCCAAACACAGATCCAAGGAACCTCCAAAATAAATATCACGTCCCTCCCTAGTTGTAAGACTCATGTATATTTCCAGATTTACTGTTCTAGTATGTGCTCCATTCATCCCCCCCCCAAAAAAGTGTACCCTATCTAGTGATCTTTGGAAACACTCCTCCCAGACACTCTTCATTTTATAGTATTATCTACCTAATTTGTTATTGCACCACTGCCATGACATCAGCCAGACTTATATAATGTATAATGTAATATAACTTATATAATTCAAATTCAATCTCCCTTCAACTGAGCTTGTCCTCACTCTGCAACATGAGGAGACTAGTGAAAGGTCAACTAAAACCATCCGGTAAAGCATCTGAGCCTACCATACAATGACTACATACAATGTGTAAGCTATTGCATATAGGCGTGATGGAGATATTTTGAGATATTCGAGAACGACTCTTAACACGTCAGGTTTAAATTACTTGAACCATCAGCACTTTATTCTTAAAGGGGTCATATGACACGGCTAAAACGAATATTATCGTTTGTTTTAGATGTAATGCAATGTGTATACATGATTTAAGGTTAAAAAACACTGTATTTTCAACACAGTGTGCATGTTTGTATCACCTCTTTGCTCCGCCTCTCTGAAACACGCAGATTTTGAACAAAGCTCATCGCTCTGAAAAGCGAGGTGTGCTATGATTGGCCAGATAACCAGTGCGTAGTGATTGGTCGAATACTGCAAGCGTGTGACGGAAATGTAACGCCTCTTACCATATTTGGAACATCAGGTTCCAAAGCAATTATACTGACAGGTACGCCCACCTTACTTGCGTATACATTTGAACGGTCTTAGTCAAATCATACCACAAAATGACGTAGATTTGTGGGGGTTTGGTTACACGAGGCGTTTCCGGCAGGTCTGGGTGAGCATTCGCTTTTAAAAAGAATCCATCTTTTGTTCCGACACTTTCATTTGTGCAATTTTACGTGTCTAATACATGCAACTTATAAAAGTCACAGAAAAACACGTGTTCGCGCCCTATGACCCTTTTAAAATTGCTGGTATTTAGAATCTGCCTGTCACTGTGTATCATAACCCAGATGTGTTACATTTCATAACTATGTCTCTAACCTTAGTAAAAATGTAATTAATACAAACATGACTCTACTGCTTGACATACCAAATATTATAATCATACAAAATATATAGGGCAGGCTACATATTTTATGAATGTGTAAAATAGCGAACTTAAAGGGATCCTTCACCCAAAAATGAAAATTCTGTCCTCATTTACTCACCCTTAGATTGTTCCAAACCTGTATACATTTTTAAGCTTAACACAGAGGAAGATATCTGGAAGAATGTCAAATCTCACCCCCCATTGACTCCCATGGTATTTATTTTCCCTACTCTGGCAGTAAATGCTGGATGAGATCGGACATTCCTCCAAATCTCTTCCTGGGTGTTCAGCAAAACAAATCTATTCAGGTTTGAAACAATCTAAGGGTGAGTAAATGATGACAGAATTTTCATTGTTGGGTGAAGTATCCCTTTAAGCTCGCTATTTTAATTATCTCTAACATCATTGATTCACGTCTGTAATATAGACCAAACAATACATTACAGTACGATTATCATGGTTTTACTTTTAAAATCAAAACATAGCAGCTCGTCATGGTGCTTATTTTGAAAGTGACTTTTTTAATTAATAAATGATCTATGTAGTTAAGACGTACCAACTTATATATGTGAATCTTCGGATCAAAGACAAAATTAAAACGGAACGGCTTTATTTATTTATACACTGGCACGTAACTGAACGTTAAGCCGAGACGTTGAGAGCTACATGTGAGCCACGTGATCAGAAAAAGACGTGTCGGTCTATCCTGTTTGACTGTGGCTCTTAAACGTAATCCACTTAAAGAGTGATTCACTAATTGCGAGGTGTAGCCGAAGAAGAGCCTCGTGATAGAAACGCGCAGTTAGGTCGGTATTTGGGTGAACACCACGCCTCGGCGTGGAAAATTGCGCCATGAGCTCGTCCGGTCCTCCCATAGTGACGGACCAGCTGGACCCACCGGCTCAGACGCGTCTCATAGTTTCCAGTCCCGAATCCTTATCTAGTAAGGATCGAACCCGCGGCGCCACAACCGGCAGCACGGAGGCGCTAAAATGAACTAGACGCGGTCTATTCACTAGAACTTGACGGAAGGCCAATCAGATTTGACGACAGTGGGGGGTGACATGTTGTCACCGAGTAACGGTTCAGCCCGTGTACAACACAAAACGACACCGCCAAACAGAACTGTATACAACAATATATTTCGTGTCTGTTTGAATAAAAATTGTATAAATAAAATTAAAAGGTTTGAATGTTATACGTTTCATTGCAACACAGAGCGATTATATTAGAGTAACTGTCCGGTGTATTGGCAATTCTGTAGCGAGTTCAGGTGAAAGCTCGTTGTAGTTAAAATCGATAATCGCTCAAAAATAGTGGATCGCGTTCGGCCTACTTTTCATTGGCTGGCAGAAATGCCAACTGTTTTCCAGCAAGTGAAAGACCATCCTCGCCCCTTCCGAGCGCCTACGCGTCGCTAGCGTCTCCCGTTTCACCCCAAATGCGCAGCGTTAAAAAGCACCGTGAAATCCCTTCGCTTTTGTTCGCTACACAATACACCCAGTTCGATTGTTTACGTATCCCACGGGTACTCACCGTTTTCGGCATTTTGACTGTATTTTGTGTCTCTCTCGCGCGGATGCCACAAACTGAGCTGATACAATGAAGTCAAAAGACAGCCAAACTTTTCCCCAGCGGCTAATGTCCACGCCAACGAGCGAACGTCCGTCACCGCTCTTTTGGAAAACCTACTCCTCGGATCTCTCCAACAAAGTTTCACTTTTCGCGGCGTCTTTGTCGCTCAAAGAGAGGTGCTAGCGGTCCTTGTCGATTTCCTGCTAACGGAACTGAGTTTTGAAAACCACACCCAGCCTTGCCGATGGAGGCACAGCAAAGCGCGTTTGGCTAAACTCCGCCCGATCTGCACAGGCCCCGTTATGTGCTGCTTTGTGTCCCGCGGACGACGCTGAGCTCGAACGCGCGCGATCTGGGAATGCGAGGAGGGGGTATCCCACACAATTCCAGCTCTGACGTCATTTTGCACAGAAATTCCAGGCTCTTCTCGGCATCCCGGAGCGAATGTCAGAGCTTGGTACGGGAAACCGTACGGCGTACTAGACTATTGGAGAAAAGTGATACACAGCACTGTCCCAACAATAGTTTGAAGTTCTTTACATTTAAAAAAACAATGAAAGAAAATTGTTTAACTTCTTAACAAATAAAGTATGCTCACAGACTACCATAACAATTATTACCTTAAATAACAGAAACATGACTGATAAGAGTTAGTAAGATTACATAATATTGTTACGTATGCGTAACAATATGCAAAATTATAATCAGGTAACACATATGCAATTTATTTGCTCACACTAGGAAAGTATGGAATTAAATTAGAAATTGCGATGAACAATTGTTTTGCTCTGTTATGCGAAGGCTTGCATTTGTTTTATTCCACATATATAAATATGTATAAATAAACCCTTAACATCCACAAACCTATAGTAGTACCATGTACTTGGTCAAAGTGCGTTTTAGCTGCTTCATCTTTTTTAAAGGAAAAGACCCACGGCATGTACGGAACCACTGTAACCGCTCCTGCTTCTAGAGGGACCGTTTATCCTGCTGCACCGCTGGCGGGGCGTGTGTAGGGAAAATATATGGTCGTATATTTCGTTCTTTCCGATTTGAGTTAAAAAGCGTTGGCTGCCCCATTGTCTAAATATTACATGGTAACTTGCATAGACGCTTAGCTCAAAAGATGAAGGGGAAACCGGCAAAGAAGACGCGTCGCGTCGTGGCCTGGATGAACAAAGCGGAGTATGATCATGTGTTGGAGCATCTGTACTCAAGAGACCATGTGTTGCAAAAACACGCAGTGCACAGAATCTCTGCCTGGAAGGGCAGGTATGCGGTGTTCTCTCCCTCTCTCGCTCTCTCTCTCCCTCATTCTCTCTCGCAGTGATGACATTAACTATTTAAGCATTTCTGTTGAAACTTGGAATGTGTCCAAAGTTGATGAGATGAGAACAGTTTGATAAATTGAAAAGAGCGTCACATTTTCTTAATGCAGTTACATTTGTTTATTAAGTGAAATGTAAGAGTATGTATACGAAAGAAATGACTCTGTCTGTTTCACAGGTTTGGACAAAACACACCAGTGGCTGTAGCGAGCACAGCAGATCTGGTCCGGTGTCAGGTGCTGGATAACACGGGCAATCTGGAGGCCAATGATCTGGTGCTTCTCTATGGCATGGCACTGGTTCGGTATGTTTTTCATCTCTGATTATTTCATTTGGGTGCTAAAATCTGCGTATTTTACTTTTTAAAGGTCAGGTCTCTGAACAAGTGTGTTCGTGTCTTTCAGGTTTGTAAATGTCATCACAGAACGGAAGACAAAAATTGCCAAGCCCTTACGAATTTTAGCCAGAAATGTAAGTCACACCGTTCACTTGCTCGGTTTGCTTTCTGTCATAACTGCAGTTCTTACCACAGTTTATTTCTCTGGCAGTTGAATATTCCAGAGTGGGTGGTAAACCTCAGACATGAGTTTACACACAACAAACTTCCTTCTCTGAAGTGGTGCAGAAAAGGTGAGAGAACCTGTAGACAGCTCTTACATTACACAGACACAGATTTCAGATATCATATGTAACAGAGGCAGCGAGAGGGAGCTGTGCAATCCCCTACTACTTGTTTAACATCAAGATGTGGGGATGGATAGGAGTTTAGGTCATGGGACATGCATACAGGCTTTTTATCATCATATGTACAGTAGGTATTTTAAGATCAGCTGCCGGTATCTGAATCCATCTTTGTGTTTATGTGGTTCATTTATTATGTTCGTCTCAGGTTGTGAGTTTGTGCTGGACTGGTTGCATAAGGAGTATTGGTCGCGCCAGCTGGGCGGTCAGCTGACGGAGGACTGGAACCACTCGGAAGAGGAGGATGAAGAGGACTGTGCTAAAAGACAAGAGGAAATCCTGCTCGGCAGAAAGAAAGAGATTGAGGGACACAGTAAGTATGAGTGAGGTCAAGAGAGAACAACATGACAGCACAATTGACCCTTCGCAAGCAGTTTGATTGACAGGCGATCTGACCAATCATAACGCCGATATTATGTGCCCCCGTGAGTGACCGCTGTAGTATTGTAGTAGAGCTTTGGTGATTAATATGAACAAAAAAAATATTATTCGGAGTAAATATAAACACTACACCACATTTAGCTATGCATCCATTTGTGTGGCAGTAGCCTATTGCATCGCGTGAGTTTAGAATTAACGTAACAATGTCGTCTGCTGGTGTGGCTGATATAGGTATAATTATTGTTACAGTTATCTCAAATCTTGAATGTGTCCCTCGAATGCATATCGCAGACCTTTTAGTCTGAAATCAGCGTGTCACTTTGCCAGAAATTCTTCACTATTTCCCCAGGGAGTGCACAAATTATACTGGGGGCGCACTGCTGATATTGAAAGCTTGTCGGACATTTTTCATTTACATTTTTGCGTTTGGCAGACGCTTTTATCCAAAGCGACTTACATTGCATTATACTATACATTTGTTTCTGAATATGTGCAATTCCTAGGACCTTGGCATTGAAGACAACATTATATAACCACTGAGCTACAGGAAAGCTGTAGGAACGAACGGAGGCAGGGTTTTGCGAAGGGTCAATTGTAAAAAAAATATCAAGATGCATTGGGCCCAGACATGGTTTAATACTAAATGTACATCATATAAACAGTGTTTCTAAGTGTTTAATCTGCATAACACAATATTGAGTAACATTACCGTATATAATACATTTCTGGTTTGTGCAGTTATGCATATGTTGAGATATTGATCTTTGATTTTCAGAGAAAGTCAGAGAACTTCTCATCTCTTATGAAAGAGAACAGTTTCAGGTAAGTCTTTCATGAGTGCTGAAAAAATCTTGCATTCCCATCTGTCACCTCTAGAGGGCAATGTAAGCTTGTTTTTGTGAGACTCATGCAGCAGGATGACCAAGCGGTTACACAGGATTTGCACTTGGCACATAATGAAATTAATCAAAATCATCACAAAGACTTGCATTGAGGGTACCTTGGCCATATACAGGGACCAGAATAACCTTGTACCATTATTCAATTTATTTATATAGCGCTTTTCACAATGTGCATTGTTCCAAAGTAGCTTTACAGGAGAAAATAAGATACACAGCACAGTGCATGGTGTTTATAGACCAAGCAAGATCATTCTAATAAATAATATTAAATAAATGAATAAATGCAGTCTCCCGGTGAGCAAGCCAACATTGCCCTGCTGTGGCGAGGAACCCAAACTCCGATGATGAATAAATGGAGAAGAAAAAAACTCGGGAGAACCAGGCTTAGCCGGGAGGGCCAGATCTCCTCGGACGTGTCACAGATATTTTGTTGGAATCATCCATGAAATGAAAACCCCTTAGCAACTGCTTGGCACTGCCCTGGCAACCACTCTCAGCACCCTAGCATTGTGAATGCACAAACAAACACTATTTACATTTTCTAGTCGTTTCTATTAATGTGTTCTGATAATTCTACATGCTTGTTGTTGTATGGCAGGTATATGAAGTGCTGGAAAAGCAAGAAGGGCAGCGTGGCGTGTGGCCGGAGGCCAGCGCTGATCTTAGCTGGATCTTGACCCAGATCAAACATTTTGCAGCCGATTCTAGGTATGTGTGCATGTGTGCTCAGGTGTTTATTACAAAATGCTAAAGTATATGTGTTATATCAATATGAGACCGTTATGTCTCTGTGTTTTTAGAGAGATCCTTGTTGATGTTTTAGTTCAGGATGGATTTCTTATTCCCACGGCAGAACAACTAGAGTGTCTGGGTATTGACCCTTCAGGTACAAACACATACATGTTTGCTTAAAGAATAGTTCACCTTCAAAATTAACATTTTGTCATCATTAACTCGCCCTGTTCTCAGGGAATTGCACATACTTAGAAACAAATGTATAGGATAATGCAATGTAAGTCGCTTTGGATAAAAGCATCTATCAGAAATAGCTTCCTTCTGGGGACAGAAGAATACATAAGTCGGTTCACAAAGGACAAAGTAAATGCTCACATACATTTCCTCTGTCTCTCTGCAGAGGACTCTGTCGACGTCTTCTCCCCATGTCTTCCTCGAGTGTTCCACCAGTTCTGGTTGCCTTTGTTGAAGGTCCTGAATTCGTCCGTCTTTATAAATCTGATTCTGGACAGACTGTTCACGGAGCTCTCGAACGAGCCGTCCATTCACAGAGCTTATTACATTGCCTCTTGGATCTCAGAAATTTTGCTCTGCAACAGCAGAAGTAAGTCCCTCAATTACACCTATTTTATCTATGTTTGGCTATAAGAAGTATTTGGACACAAAGATGTTCAAAAGTCTTTGCATATTTTTGGTGGAACATAGGGATGGGGAGTCGACTCCAAAAGAGTCGATTCCTCGACTCTTATTGTCCCTAAAGTCGGATTCGACTCCAAGACAGGAAACGACTCTAGTCGACTCCTTTTCTACTCTGTAATTTTGGCGCAAAGCAACGAATAACATTTAATAACCAATCATGTTTAAGGTAAACGTTTTGTCTAGCTTCCGTCATCTCTCAAATGCGTCTGAACCGGCGGCTTGCCTTTGCGCAGATGACGAAGGCGTGTTGTAAGTTCCAGTGAAGCGTCGACTCTGGCGGGAGCTTTCGTCTTCGTCATTTACCGCAAAAACAAGCCTCTGGTTCATACGTATTCGATAGATGACGGAAGCTAGACATCAACGTTAATTACTTACTTTAATAATATTACAGTGTGGCCTATGAGTCTTTTCAGGGCCAGTGTTTGAGTAGTAAATTTGAGGGTGTAAAAATTCTTTCTGTGGCAGGTGAATTGAAAGCTCACAGGCAGTTGAAAACATCAAAGGAGAGGATCTTCGTGAACCGATTAGGGCTTCCGTGGCAGGATCTCGTCTCTGCTTGTGTGAATGCGCCATGTCCAGCTACACCATTCCTGCTACAGCAGTGAGTACATGTACAAAGAGAAAGAGATGCACACAAAGCTCAGGTGAAGGTTAACGAAACTTTATTTCCTTTAAGGATTTTGAGCGACATGGATAAGCCCCTCCCACCGGACACACAACAGAACCTGCTTCAGCTCTGCAGCATCTACACGCAGGGTTACCATGGAAACTCCTCTCCTGAACCCTCAGACCCTGCTCAGCCTGTGCACACCCTACAGAGCCTTCAGGAAAGGCTCAAGGCATCACAGAACAGAGACGCTCACTCATCGAACCACACCCCTGCATCTCTGCAGGCTCCGCCCACAGAAGAGCTTCAGGAAAAGCTGAGCCCTGAAGTTCTACAGGAAAGAAACTCGGCGTTGCGAGGATCAGCGTGGAGTGTGTGCACAGGTGACATACAAAAACAAACACGCAATGAGAGGGTTTAATGTCTCCGGCCATTTGAAATGAGAATTCGTTTGGCCGTTATCTACTTTATGCAGTGTGACATTTTTCGACCACTGGTGGTACCAAGTGGAATTGCAAAAATAGTCCTCGTTTCCAAACGTACTCCTGGAACTCGTCTCAAAAACTCGCTTGTATTTGTGAAACATTAAAGGGTTGAGATGTGACTGATGTTCTTGTGTCCTTCCAGATAAGGTCCCGTGGAAACGGTATCCATTAGGAAAGGTTCCAGGGCAATCGGAGGACACCTCCTGTTTTATGGTGGAGTCATATTTAACGTTAAACGTGTTCGACCAACAGGTGGAGCTAGATCAGCTCCCACCGCACCATGGCAACAGGAGGTGAGAACTTTGTATTGTCACTTACAAACGAAACATTTTGAACAAAAATTATTCTACAGTAATATACTTACAATGGAAACCTAGAAGGCAACACGGTCAGTGGGTTAAAAGCAGAGTTATTTGTACATACTTTGTGAAAATTCTGTATCGCAGATAATTGTGTCATGTGTGTTAACGAAATTGTATCTTTATCGACAGTGTTCCACTTCAGAGCAGAGGTGCAACGGGATCAGATGGGCCACTTTGGACTCACAGTGACCTCAGCAAACTTAAAGCTGGACTCAAGCTATTCTAACACCTAACACTCAACTGAGCAGCAGTCTAAAGTTACTGCCAACCCTGGACTATAAACCATATCAGGCTAAAAACTTTGGGAGCTAAGCTGGACTGATGGTCTTCTAAATACACATGCAATATTCCAATCCTTTTACTCTGCATCTGTAATTCAGAAAAGATACGTCTCCGTGTGAATGACTTACAATTGGCCAGCCTCTTTGTTTGTGGAATTAATAAAACAATGGTTTGTTTTGTTTAATTGGGTTGCACATTTCTGACGGGTCTTTTAACCTCTTTGCAAATCTATTCTAAAACTTAAAATCACACTGAAAAATGAAGGGATCTTGTTAAAATACTTGTTGGCTAGCCGTATTAGGAAAAGGTCCACAATGCTGCAGCCAGACAAACTGGTACAAACAGTAAATTTCCTCCATATCCTTCCTCTATATTTCTTTTAGACCTCTTAATGCAAACAACACCGGTTTTTAACATGTTTGAACCAAATACAACCAACAGAATATTTATAACCAATTTTAAATATGTTTAAAAATGAATTTAAAAAAAATATACTTGCAAAGTTGTCTATATGCCCAATGGGATTTAAGTATCAGTTTTATCTTATTACTTTACTAACTTGCAATACACTAAGTAGTATTGTTCCTTTGTTAGTGTGGGTGGTTGTTAATAAATAAGATTTGCGAACAAGCTATTTTAGCTTAGTTTTAACTGTAAACTATAAGTTTAACTGTATTAAAGGACTAGGGAGTATTACATGTTCGCGTTTTTCAATAAATGTGCTTAAATTAATTGATGATATAAAGGGCAAAATATAATGTTTAGTACACTTTGTAGTCTACACTTCTGCGTGGTTTGTGCTGCCGTGTGTCTCTGATTTGGAATTCAAAAGTAGCCGGAACTATGCACTTTCTGCACTTTACTTAGGATATCCCTCCGCAGTAACGTTCACGAGTGCATTCGGCACAAATATCATTCCGCCGTAACGGCTGACAGGATCAAGCGTTTCAGAAAGAGGTAAGGGTGCATGTTTAAAACATGTAAATATCTCAAATTATGCCGACATTTTGAGAGAATGCACTGCGCATTCTCAAAAAAAAACAAAGAATTTTGTTGAGAACAGTAAGGTGATAAAAAGTACGAAAATACGCCTATGAATTCGTGTCAGCAAAGATGACCAAAACATGGCAGTTGACCTTTAGGAAAATTAACCATGGCCTTATTATAGTAAAAGTATAGTAACCCTGTTTTCAAAGATTGTACTAAAGCGTACTTTAACTACAAAATAAAACATATGTATAATCTGTATTTTTATATATTTTTTTTTATTCTGTGTAGTGTTATTTGTGTGCACCATGAGTCTGAGAGGAACGCAATGTCAATCCTCTGTATGTATGTACTGTACATGTGGCAGAATTGACAGTAAAGCAGACTGACTTTTTTACTTTGACATGCTATGGTCATGTGGTGAGTCCATAGTAAATGTGTGACTATACAAATAAAGGAAAACTAAAAATATGGTAACTACAGATAAACCAGGGTTAATTTTTCTAAATGGCTTAAAATAATTTCTTAAGTACTGTGATGCAGATAAAATTGCTAATCCAATCCTGGGATTCTCTTTTTTTGGACACCATTTAAATGACTGTAGTTTACCTATGAATATTATTTTGTGGTTCCTTTAGTGAGAACATTTGGGGTTACTATGGTTATGGTTAAACTATAGTTACTGTAGTAAAAACATGGTCAATTTTGATAATGGATGTGATGGCTACATGAGGCCCCTGGTTGCCTGAGTCTGAGGCATTATGAAGATAACTATGGGTATTACTGAACAGATCCAATTGTATAAATACAACCTATTCCGTAACTAACTTTTCTCCCAAAAGGCCTAAAAAATAGTTTGGTAACCTTTGGAAAAAAACAGACGCACGTTGAACAGTAACACATAGAAACACAGGCATAACAGTTAACCAAATAGAGTCTGGCTTTATTTACAGGAACAAACACCTTTTGTCATTGAGACTTACATTTTGTTTGAGCCCAGAGACCCAAAGCATTATAAAGTATTTCCACCCTTTTCCCACCTTTTTTTCTTTCTTTTTTGGTTCATGTTTTTGTCATATTTAAAACAAGTTTATAAGCAACATGTTTCATTCTGTAGAGAGTAAAACATACTATTGTTTGTCATCACGGCACGAGACTCAAAAGTGTTAAGACCACTCGGTCCACCTGCGCGAAAAACCCACGATACAAGGGGGAAATGTGAAATGAACAGCAAAACTTGAATTTATAAACACATTTTCAAGATCATCCACACTACTTCACAAATCGCCGCATTTAGCATTTTATAAGAGCAAACATCAAGGATACTGTCTTTCAGAAACGATCTGAAATAATAATACATTTGTTAGTTCCTGAGAATCAATCTGTTTGTGTGAGCGTGTTATACTGTAGCTGGTGTATTCAATATTGAAAACATACATTTAAATGTACAGATTACATCAGCTCTGTAACCGGCGACAAAAGAAACCATCTCTCCTGTTCACTTTCAGACGATGCAAAGAAATCAAGTTGTTTCCATTCAGGATTGTTAATTGTCCTTTGTGCATTTGCCCTGCGAGTTCGTTTTCCTGGACGTCCTAAAGAAACTTCACTGAAAACCAGCAGACCGTGCAAGCTTGTCAAATTTAAAACCAGGTTGTCCTACTTTAAAAAGACACCAGTTGGACTGTACAGCAAAACATCCTCTTCATTTTATCATTAGGATTTTTTGATAGGAAAAAAAACAATTGGCGCAGTTTGCAGTGCTGTACAGTATATGCTCAGCTCTCACAAACCAAAAGTAGTACAACTGTAAGGCATGTACAAGGTGTGTATGTTGGGTGTGTTTTTGTGGACATCTTTCCGTACAAGATTCTGCTAAAGCTCACGTTACTTGCGAGATAATGTGTGCGTGCGCAGTCAACTTCAGCTGATCAAACATGCCTATTTGCTAAATACTTTAACAAAACTGTGCAAATTCCATCAAACTAAAGTTTCAAATTTTAATCTGGAACGGCTCTGACTGTAGCAAGTATACTATGTTACAGGTGAAACGTTTGTGAATTTACCATAAATTCACACTAGTGCACACACAACAGTCAATATTTTTACATTAGTCATCTAATGATAGCGTTTGATCGCCTATGCCGACCGTGGTTGTCAAGGCAAACCAACCAAGTCTTAGTGAGAGTATGCGAGAAAGTCCTGCTCGGATAAGCTGGTAAGAAGTCTTCGTGTATGTGAAATGCACTAATACTGTGCAAATACAAGAGGTTTGACATTAATTTGTAATATTTACAAAGAGAAAAATATATTAGGAGCACACTCATAACATCGGAACGTGTCTCTCCTGTATCTATACCTTTAACAGAGACAGAACAGAGGTGGAGTAAATGATGATATATAAAGTCACGCCCCCCGAAATCCTTCAATGAAACAGAAAGGAAGTTCAGCTCCACGGAGATTAACATTAATCTACAGAAAATCTACAAAAGAATTTACAGATGCTTGTAATCTGCATTTGTAGTGTAGCACATTACTCACGGTGGCGTGGGAAAGTAGATGAGAATTCAGAGAAAGAAATGAACGAGAGATCCCTGTCTGTAGTGGTCTGCCCGGCAGGAAATAAGCCATCTCTATGGGCTACTCAAGTGACACACGGTATCACTGACATTATGGCATTATATTTCTTTATCCTTTTTTTTTTAAACAAAACTAAGCTTTTTTTAAATATATATAGATATATATACTCATAAGTGATACTGTACAGCTCAGAAATATATTTTTACAATCAAGAAATAGATACAATTTGTATCAACAAGCAAAAGGTCGTTTCTGGACATTTGATGTGTTGTTGCTTGCTGCTCAAATGCTTTAAGGAGGGTCTGAACCTAGAAGCATAAGACAGAAAAGACATGGGAGAACATTTCTAGAAATATCTCCTTAATTTTTGCTTCCAAGTTCAAAGAAAGGAAAGAGAAACATACAAAACTTTTTCGTGCGTATGAAATATATCGCAACCAAAACACAAGCACAAATTCCATTCTCTGTGTTGCCTTATGGGCCCACACGTTTTGCTGAATTTGGTACTTGCATGATAAAGAATGTTTTAACTAAAGGTAAATTAAATTAAATATTACTTTACAAAAGTTAGGCTAAACAAGACAATCATAATATAAAAAGATAAATCATTGGTGTGATGAAACCATTGGTGCTACCACTGGTGTTTAAATTAGCTAAGAGTTTGAGTTTTGTGTCTGGGGTAGAAAGGTGGTGGGGAGGCAGCAAGCAAACTGTCAGCCAAATGTCAGAAACAACCCAACAACAGCCTGGTGTTCCGTGTGTGTGTCGCACAGGAAGAGACAGATAGGCAGTGTGTCACACCTTCCCACGAGCAACAATAACGGGACCCCATGGGGCCACTCCTGTGCTCGTGACAAAAATGAAGGAGCAATTTTTAAAGTTTTTTCTAAACACCCAGAACATCTCTGGACCAATAACATTCACACTCTCTTCAAGATATGCTAATATACAGGGCGGAACAGATGAAAAGGGGTGGTCACTCGGCACCAATCAGGAAATAGATGCTGCTTGTGAGCATTTTGCCGAAGAGACGCGTTCTTTTCCCCAGTTCGTGAAAACTGGCACAAAGGTATTGACTCATGAGCCAAACATAAGTGGTGCTCTCTGTCAAGCACAGTGCTAACATGCTGTCTGGGATATACCAAAGCCCATGCTTCCTAAGCTTCCGCATAGCTCTCCTAAAACTGTCTTTATTCTACATAACAGCTAAAAAAAATTCAAACAAATAACTCCAACTAGGTACTACCTAGTGCTGTCTAAACGGATCTTGATCAGGATAACCTACACTGATTATCTTTTTGGCTCATTGTCAATCCTAAAATGGCTCCATCTTTTTCATAAAATACACTGAAAGCGAACAGACGTCACGTATTACAATGAGCAGGTTTGACCCCTTGCAGTTACAAGTCCAGCTAATAAAAAGGTCAAAACTAAACTTCCAAACTGCTGAATCTAAACCTTCCTCTCCCAGGTTCGTCAGCGAGCCCAGAAACTCACTTTTATAAAATAAACGCAAAACAGCGACCTCCACTATTAAGCACGATTCACATTAATATATGTGGTGAGGTCACTCCAATGTAAGGCCATAAAAGTTCAAAGTTCATGCTTTGAGGTACGCAAGCGTTCATTCTCATCTTTCTGAAATCGCACAGGTCGTCACGCACACACACAGAATAAAGTGTCACATCATATTTACACGCAAATGCAAGTGAATACACATATACACACAATACTGTTCATATTGTGCAGGATCATCTCTGATCAGTTTACCAAAGAGATTGCTCTCATTTAACTCCTTTTCAAAGGATAAATGTTATCGTCACCCACAAAATAACACATTCTCAAGATTTGCCATCTAATTTGCGAGCAGCGCTGCTTTGTCGATTCTGAGTCTTTTTGGTGATTTTATTTTTCAATGGCCAACATTTTTTGCCACTCTTCTCAGGTTGCCAAGGCCTTGTCGACAGATTTCACTCTTCTGTGACAAATTATGTTTTCATACAAGATTCCGGCTCTTATATGGCTTAACAAATGAGATTACAACCGATGCAGCGTCAATGCTAGCATGCTGGCCAACTTGCTCAGAATATTTCCAAAAGCAAACCTATTTAAAGGAATGGTTTACTTTGCGTAAAATGAAAATTCTGTCAACATTTACTCATGCTGTTCCAAACCTTTATGACCTGTTGTACTCAACATATTTAATGCAATTGCAATGCAATAGGTATCGAGGTTTATCAGCTTCAAACCATACACAAAAGCTCAATAAAAGTACCATATAAAGTACCAAAAGGGTTGGCATTTATTTAGAAACTTGAAAACCTCAGTCCTCATGCATTGTAATCACATAAAAAAAAAGATGAATAAATGATGACAACATTTTCATTTTTGGGTGAACTACTACTTTAAATATTGTCTGGTTGTTTTGTCGTCACACAAAATACTCATGGTATTCAAGCATTTCTCATTCATCAAACTAGTATGTGGTGTTTTTTTGTTAGCAGCCATTCATGATGTGCTTAGTGGCAAGAACGTAATTTTGTGACTATGACGGCAGCCAGCTGCTGGGGATCGGTCATGTGAGGGTTCTTCTCCATGACTGAATGGACCACATATGCAGGGAAGATGTTACAGAGATTTCGGTACGTTTGATACTGGTGTTCTGGAATAGGGTGCCGCTCTTGGGGCTCCCCCACCAGCCCACGAGTGGCGGGCGATGAAAGTGGCAAGCTATCCCATGGGGACCTCCATATCTGTTCCATCTTCTCTGGCATGCTGCGGACCATCACCCTCTCGCAACAGGGCATAAGGCCTCCTGTTAACCCATAGCCTCCATAACCATAGGGTTCGTTACTGCATGGCAGAGGATCCCAGCTGGCATGCTGCTCTCTGCAAAGCGGTGGTCTGCGTTGCCGCAGAGGGTTGCTCTCGTAGAGTCGCGAATCGGAGATGCTGTCCATACGAGTCATGCCTAGAGAGCGTCCCTGTTGTGCAGGGCTGGCGGAAGGCAACATGTTCTGAGACAGAAGAGGGTAGTCGCCCGGGCAGCTGGATCGGGCTCCGACAACTGGGTGCTGGGAGTGGGGTACCAAGTGAGCTGAAGACTGTTTGCGAAGTCCTGGTTTGGGTTCATCTGTACTGTAGCTCTGCACACGTGTCAAGGCCTCATGGTGGAAACCGTGAGCGAAGGCTTGAAGGCGTGTTTGCGCCGAAGGTAGCGACTGCGCGGGTGGCCCTTTCAGGCTGTCATCCAGGCTTCCCTCCATTGAGCTGAGGTACATCTCTCCACTGTAAGACGAGAAGGAATCTGACGAATGGCTTCGGCCAGGCTCAGGGCACATGCTGGGCGCTCTGCCAGGATAACCTCCTCCTCCGCCCACTCCTACAGGTTCTGGCTGCTCCAGGCTGCAGAAACTGTCTTGGAGGCTGATGGTGGAAAAGTCACTGACCATGGAATAGTAGCCGTGGTCACTTACCACAGAGTCATACTTGGGGAACGGCTCGCCGTATGCCACGGAGGCGCCATGGCTGTTGGTGACCAGGATGGGAGGGTACTGCACGCTGCCCGCATGTTCAAGTGAGCTGTGGGTAAAGTGCATGGACCCTGGAACGGGGCTGCTGGCCGAGCGCGTGTTCAGAGCTCCAGCAGCGTGACTTTTTGTTAAGGGCATGGTTGGAACGCTAAGCGCTGACACCAGAGATGGTACAGAACTTGCCTCGGCCTTCCGCGCAGGGCAGAGTCTCTCCTCCTGTTCGCATGCTACTGACCGGATGCTGGGGTCAGACTGGCGCTTGGGCGCCACTCGCTTTGCTTCCGAACTGTCCCCCTTGAACGAAGCACCCGAGGTGCCACATTTTGCAAGTGCCCCTTCGCTCATCGTCTTTACAGCAGAGAGTTTGGCGAAGGCTCGAAGCTCGTCTGCGACGGACCGCTGTGGTTGATTGGCTCTCTCTGGGTGGTAGTACTTGCACTTATGACCGTATGTGCACTTTTTACCTGTGATGGAAACAACAGTGGTCGGTTTAACTAGAACAATGTTACCACGGTACATTGTAAAAAAACGCACCTGCTAACATTTAAGAGTTTACTAACAAATTTCAGAAGCGTTGACAGTGCATGAAGGTTATGCCATGTTTATATTGCACTTACAATGGCAGTCATTTTGCATTATAGTAATAAGCTGTGGTTTTGAAATAAAGAAATTAATTTCCTACTTTTGCTGTACTGACCATAAGGACACGGCTGCTTCTTGTGTTCTGGGACGACTGGTCGCTTGCGGAGAAAATTCTCCAGACTGGGTCCGTGTCTGCCTAGAGGATCATCAGGAGGCATAAACCTACGAAACATACAGACAAATGCACGCATAACTGTGAGATCACTCAACCAGCGTTAATATAGTTGTTTTTGGTTTGGTTGTATTTTTTTGGTAACACTTTAGTATAGGGACCAATTCTCACTAGTTGCTTATTAAATGCCTATTTTTAGCATATTGGCTGTTTATTAGTACTTATAAAGCACATATTCAACATAACCATATTCTACTTCCCTAATCCTACCTAATATCTAAACCTAACAACTACCTTAATAACTATTAATAAGCAACAAGTTAGTAGTTTACGGAGGCAAAAGTCATAGTTAATGGTTTATTAATACAGAGAATTGGACCTTAAAATAAAGTGTGACCATTGTTTTTAGTGCCTCAACTTTCTAATCAACATTTTCAATTTCCACTTAGTTTAAGTTTTTAAATAATACTTTAACTAATACAACTTAACTTGGGCTGCTATTTTAATTGGTTATAATTAACTATGTTTTGATATTTTTTGTTTCCGTTTTAGTAAACTTTAATAATCTCGCACCATTTCCAAAACTACATTCACTGCATTTATTTGTTTCTATCATTCAATAAAAGTGGCATTTTCAAAAATCACGACTGATCAAAATGATGGGGTTCTAATTCCTCGTCGCTAGAAATCAACCGTATGCAAACAAATCAGTAAGGAAATTAAGGCTTATATAGAAAACACAACCAGTGACTTAACAGTTGACACAAGTGAGAAAGCAAGGAGGAGTGAAAAGAAAGCGATGCCATAAGGGTGCGAGGGTGGAGAGCAGAAGACACAAATGAGTGAAAGAGAGAAAACCCCATCACCACGGTAACTGTGAGCGAGCATACTTGTCGTTGACGAAGCTGTACATGAGGAGTCGTTCCTCTATAAATTTCTTCCACTCCGGTTTTTCATTCTGCAGGTCTCTGTAGTTATCATTGGACACAATGATTCCATCTGAATCGCAGGCTAGCTTAACGATGAAGCGGTCGTCGTAGCAAACCACTCTTCGGCCCTGGACTCTGCGAGACGGAGTGAATACGAGGATCTTTTCCTTCTCCAGCCTCCGTAGGATCTCCTGATCTGAGGACAAGGGTGACATCACATATCATCACTTCCTGTGACCTCACGGACGGACATACGCAAACTTGTATAAACATCACAGCACAGATGGACGATCTCACTGGACACATGGCAGCTCCTCAGAGGAGTTCATACATGCAAATAGAAACAGTTCTTTGTGGTAACACATGCAGAAACCGAGATTTACATTTTTGACAGACGCCATTGATATGTATTAATATCCATGATTTAAAAAATATAAAGCTATAAAATGTATAAAACCATTAAATATAAAATACTAAATTAAAGATTAATATAAATTATAGTATTACTTTTTTTTTTAATACATATCACAATAATATAGTTATAGCGAAATATCAGCCACAATAGTTGTGTAGTAAAAAGGTCATATTGTGACAACCAAAGTCACAACCAATAAAACAAATGTGAAATTCAGTGCAGGTTTCCATTTATTTTCCTTTGTTATGATGACAATGTTATTCGTAATATATTTAAATAAGTTATAAAAAGCAAAATAAAACCATATCACTAGTGGTCTTAGACTTTGGAACCTCAGTGTACCACGTACAAACAATCTTTTGAAAATCGGATAAAGGAACAGAATATTACGCCGTTTCATGTGTTACCTTTAATTGGTGCGTCAGGTCTTGACTGTTCTTTCCGCCATGCTGGGACGAAGACTGTGATGTCTTTGTGGCCCTTCTCCAGGAACCAATCAACAGCCAGTTGGATGCCCAGGCATGAGAAAACCTCTTTGTTTCCATGACTACAAAATAATATTAACAACATCAAATTACACACACACACACTAAATTCACCCACTGATTGGATATGGAGAGCACACAGAGCATTTCAAAACAAGAACTTTTCCTGTTTCACAAGTCTTCTTGCAACAATTAAAATGTCACTATTTACAACCGTAAAACGTCCACTTTGCAACCATTTACTCCCTTAATGCACATTATTGGTTTTAATACACATAATTCATTGGTGCTTGTTATTCTGAATACAAATTATGCTTTTATAATCTTACATCTTGCTTTTTTTTGGCTTTGCATCACGAATGCATCTTACTTTTACCCCTTCAACCACCCACATAATCACGTCCCTCCCTATTTTTGTTCCTGTTCACTTCCTATTATTTACCTCATGGCAACATTGGATCCATCAATCACGATTGGTCGGAGGTTGTCATACGTGTCTGGTGTGTCCTCCTCCAGAGATGCCTCAGGACTTACGGCTTCTTTGGCTCCCGTTGCCCGCGTTGCTAAACTGGCAATGGCCACTCCTCCTTGGCTCTCCGGTTCTCCTTTATTCCCCAGCCGCACCAGCTCAGCTAACACATCATTGATTAACGCACTGGGTCCCAGTTTACTCAACACGGATTCTACCTGCTCCCCAGAATAACCCAGTTTTAAAGCAAAGTCCATTTTGGTTTGGTAGTCTCGATCGCTGGTTTGTCGTAAGGACGGCTGGACTCCAGTTGTGGGGGGTGCGAGCGATGGCGCTCTCTGCGAGGGTTCGCTGCGCGTGTCATCCACACGTAACTCCTGCAAGGTGCTGCTTTGGCTGAAGCTGGGCCGATCCAAACAAGGTGATCGACATAGCTGCCGGTGAGGTTTGGTTGCTATGAGCGGCTCTCGTCTTCTTCCTGTTGCCCCATCTCCTCCTGAACCTCCACTCTGCAGTCGTGCTTCTCCTTCGCTCTCCGAACTGCTTCCCTCTTCTCCAGCTTCTTCGTCCTCCTCTACCTCTTCTTCTGGAGTGTCATGGCCGGCAGTGGCAGGCGAGGGCTGGGGGTCACGGCAGCCGCGGTGCTCCATCTTGAGGCGCTGCAGCATAGCGCATGCAGCTGTTACCTGCGCATGACCTCCCTGAAGCTCCAGCGCATGGTCCCTCACCTGCACCACGGCACAACTCTCATACTCAATAGCTGCACGCAGGGCATGTAGACGTCGCTGAAGCCACAGCGTCAGGCGCTCTCGGTGCTTGTGTACAGGACTGATTAGGGACACAATGTACTCCTGGTAGAGAGAAAAACATATGGTCAGAATTATCTAACTGTCAGACACAAGACTGTTGTTTCACTTTTGTCATTAAGCATGTGGATCTGAAATGGGTTCAAAACACTTTTCAAAGATTGTGACGCAAAGCATGCTGGGACAACTCACTGTCCCCACATGTAATTGGCTGAACAGGAAAGGATGACCTATTAGATCAGAGCTAACCGGTAGCAACCAGGGGTGTAAGATCACACTAACAATCCAATGCTTCAGATTTTCAAATGAAAACTATTAAGATTTTGTCAATTAAGATAATCTTAACACACAAACACGATATTTGCTATTTTTACAGCCTAAATACCTTCACCAGAAGTAAAACACTAAAATGAGGCTATAAACAGACTACACTATGGCATTGTCAATATTAACGTCACTACCACCAAGCCTCTGACAACCTCTTCAACTTAAATTGAAAAAAAAATGTAAATAAAAAAATGTTTTATATATTGTACTGGAGTATGATATAATTCTTTACGATGTATGGTGCATGGTGTTTATAGAACAAGCAAGATCATTCTAATAGATAATATCTAATAAATAAATAAATAAATAGATGCAGTCTCCCGGTGAGCAAGCCAACACTGCCCTGCTGTGGCGAGGAACCCAAACTCCAAATATTGATTAATGGAGAGAAAAAAAACTCGGGAGAAACCAGGCTCAGCCGGGAGGGCCAGATCCCCTCTGTCGTGTCATAGCTGCACTCAGTGACCCCGACCAAAAGTCACCGAGCAAACATCCACGAGAAAGAGGGAGAGCCCACTGGCCGCGACCCAGGTAATCCCACTCGCCAAAACCATGCATGTCCAACCCGGTCCCACTCCACAATCGACACCAGAAAACAGGAACAACCAGGAAAAATAGTAATGGCATAATGGAACCTTATTCCTCTGCTGTCTGACATCGCCCACAAAACAAGACCAAACCAGACCCACACAGCCCCAACAAATAAAATCCCACCAACCACGACCAACGAGCCCCCCCACAAACACCCGCCCAGCAACCTCCAATCTGGGCCACTGAATGCAGCTATAACTTCAAACTGCTGACATGTGATGTAGCTTAGCATTAAATACCAAGCATTGTAACATTTAGAATTAATGTGACAAGTAGTCCGTCTTTGCTCTTGGTTGGGGATAGAATGGTCTGAGCTGGGATGGTCAGATGGTCGCCTTTCTCTTGGGTGGTAACAGAATTGCCTTAGATGGAGCTGGGATGGTCAGTCAGTCTGCAGCTGGCATAATCTCTAGTTCGGGATGGGCATACGACGTCCATCTGGGCCTGGCGGAATCTCTCCCTACCTCGGGATGGGCATCCCAAGGCGGAGGCAGAAAGAGAATAATTAGCATAGCTGCTGTTCATTTACTATACATTAGTGAAAGCTTGGCTGAAAAGATTTCTTTAATCTAGATTTAAATTGGGAGAGTGTGTCTGACCCTCGAATAGTATCGGGAGAGAGTTTAGGTGCTACGTATGAGAAAGCTCGACCCCCTTTGGTAGATTTAGTTATTCTAGGTGTCAGATATGTAAATCATATCTGTCACAGCAGAAATCCTTATCCCATCCACTATGTTGATTGTCTTAGGCCCGCCCATCTCGGGCACTCGGGTATCAAAATTATTCCCCAACTTCCCAGTGGGAAACGCATCAGGGAGCGTTCATGTGCAATTTTTACCTCATTTTACCTCAAACTCATATTTCGGATAATTCCGAGAGCATGTGAAAGCAGCATAAAGGCCCGTTCAGATTGCCCGCGAATATTCGTCGCAATAACGTTCTAGAACAAAAACTTAGATTCTTATGAAGCCTTTCATATAGACCGCGATAGCATATTTTTCATACTATTGCCGATGGTGTTAAACTAATCCAATATCGGCCGATTAATATCGGTGACCGACACATGGGTGCATCCCTCCTCTAAGCTATTTTAAATGCATGAACCCATTAAATTAGATTGGATTTTGAGTGGCTGTCAATGTTTTACCATTCATCAGCTGGAAAAACATGAAAGTTATCGCAACAATACTGTTCCTCTGTATTGTATCGTTATGGTTGTTGTGTGGAAACCTCTATTCTCTTAAAGGGGTCATAAGACACGGCTAAAAATAATATTATTGTTTGTTTTAGATGTAATGCAATGTGTTTACATGATTTAGGGTTAAAAACACTGTATTTTCAACATACCGTGCATGTTTGAATCTCCTCTTTGCTCCGCCTCTCTGAAATGCACATATTTTTAACAAAGCTCATCGCTCTGAAAAGCGAGGTGTGCAATGATTGGCCAGTTAACCAGTGCGTAGTGATTGGTCGAATACTGCAAGCTTGTGACGGAAATGTGACGCCTCTTACCATATTTGGAACATCAGGTTCCTCTTCAATTATACTGACAGGTACGCCCACCTTACTTGCGTATACATTTGGGCGGTCTTAGTCGACTCATACCAGGAACTGACGTAGATTTGGTTACACGAGGTGTTTCAGTCAGGTCTGGGTGAGCATTCGCTTTTAGATTGAATGCATCCTTTGTTCCGACACTTTCATTTTTGCAATTTTACGTGTCTAATACATGCTTGGGCAACTTACCAAACAACACACCAAAGACACAGAAAAACACGTATTCGCGCCCCCTTTAAATTTAGAATAGTTATTAAAACTTCATAGTTATCGTCCTTCTTGCCATTAAATGCTTTTTTGTTTTATAAAGCACTATTTATTTGGTCTTCTGGTTTGTAGCTCATTATTGTTAAGTCAGCCAGTTTACAGAGGAGAGAATATTCTTAGAAGACAATCGCCATGACGCACGTGCCCTTATGCCACAAACTGTCCCACGGTATGTAGTGTGACTCATGGCAAATATATACAGCATACTGAAACAGAAGACACACACATGATTGGGTCCATCTATAGCTTAACTCATCATCACACTAGGAATAACGCAAGGTTGTGGGTTCGATCCCAGCGGATTGCACATACCTATGTATAAATGTATAGGATAATGCAATGTAAGTCGCTTAGGATAAAAGCGTCTGCCAAATGCGTTTGTAAATGTAAGTTTCAGTGATGTGAACAATGTAATCATGACAGAAAAGAGAACCTAGTTTTGGGCAGGTCCACGGCTGTACATCCCTAAAGGGAAATGATACCGTGACTAATGAACTTGTTTTGAAGCAAACACACACATGACATTTTGAACCCCTGAATTTCACATCACCACTAATAAACGTTTAACTGTAACAGATCGCTAAATTATGTTAACTCCCACACACACTTTCAGCATGTACTCTTCTGTATAAACAAAATAAAAAAAAAACGAGGTTTTTATCCAGTGCTTGCACAAACGCGTGTATGTGAAGTGTGCGACAGTCTATCTATGCGAACATGCATGTGTGTTTCCCAGTTTGTTTTCATGTGGGGTTGAGGGATGTGCATGTGTAGGTTGAGAGTGAGTGTTTGTGTGGCTGTGTGTACGTACGTATGTATGCGTGTGTAGAGCGAAAACCGATAGCACCATCCAGCTACGAGAGGCTCCTCTGCGCTCATGACACTGGTTGCCTAGCAACGCAGCCCTGTCATCGGCTAACTGCTTTTTAGCAGTCACGACTAACACAACGCAGTGTTTTCTGGGAAAGCCAAATGCATGCAAACGCACAGCGCACGCATTACATTTAAACTACACGAAACCGTGCCGAGCTTCATCTGCAAAGCTGCAACGCACGTAGAAACAACTGCACAAGCATGCTCCACTAATAAACACCTACGCAAGCAGAGCTACAGCTTTCCTCACGCATGCTACGTGGAGAGGGCGATGAACAGCAAGAGTCTGAGTGTTATAAGTGTCGGTTTGTTTGCATTAGAGACGTGAGAGTCACATAACATCACTTTAAATTGACAGTCTATCTAACTCTCTCTCTCTCTCTCTCTCTGCAGATGTGCCGAAGAGTTTCCTCCCCAACGTGACATAGCTGCCGCTATGAGTCGTGACGCTGACTCCAGCAGCACGTCCCCCTGGGCACTGAACCGCATCGTCTGCACTCGCAAGCCACGGGCCTGGGATCACATCTTTAACAACTGTTCTCCGATAAGCTGCATTACACAGTCACTGACAGCAGTCCACCAATGCATACTGACCTGACGCCGCTGACCAGAGCATAAACCTTCAAATGAGTGTTTGCTACCTAAAGGCTGAGTTCACACAAATGCTATGTCCTTGTGTCATTTCAAACCTAGACTTTCTTTCTTGAGATTGCTATGAGGGTGAGTGGATAAGAGGTATACTTTTACATTTACATGTATGCTTTTATCCAAAGCGACTTACATTGCATGATACTATACAATTGTTTCCAAGTATGTGCAATCCCTGGAATCGAACCCATGACCTTGGCGCTATGCTCTTACCGCCGAACCTTAGGGAAGCTACACCTTTGAGAGCACATATAATTGAACACAGTAGCATACTAATGAAACGACCCAAGACATTAAAGACTTAAATACGTGAGAATGTCTAAATTGAGCTGCTCGGTCGTACACGTCTGACGTAAATTTACGCTTTCTAAACACACGACTTGGCCGTATCTAGAACCGAACGGGGAACTGCTGCTGAGTGGGTGGGAGAAGTCTGTGTGCGCGGTGAACAGGAAATCAAAAAGAAGAGAGCTGAAATATTCCTCTATGGGTGAAAAGGTTTGAATCCAGAGTTCTGTAAGAGCAGAGGTTGGTTACAATCATTCTTCGACGTCATATAAATCATAAAGGAGTGGATGAACAAACACAGCGAGGGTCCGTACTCTGCCATGCCGAACACTTCCCTCACTGCAGGGAGACAGCTGCAGCATAGTGAGCAATAATGCCCACCTCACGGACAAACAAGAGGCCGTCATGTGGGGGCAGGTTTTTTGTGAGCCCAACACGACTTTTTTTAAACAAACGGGTCATATCTCAAACTCAACGTACTACACAATATGCCGTGACTCCAGCGGCCGGCATCAAAACAGCCGAAGTACACCGAACTGACACCGGGAGAGAGTCAAACTCCTTCTCCTTTTCTTTCGCCGCTCTTCCCCTTTCATTTCTGCCTTGTTTCTTCTCTTTTTGCTTTCTCTTCTCCTCACCTCCTTCAGCAAGGCCACCATGCACTCACGCACAACACAGGTCTCAGCTAATGAAGCCAATTTAAAGGGCAAGTTCATTGGATTTTTGCCTCCCCACATGACGTTTGTTTCTCCCGGCATCTTCATAAAATATATTTTACATCCGAGATTTCCAGGGCTCCTCGTTGACATAATGGTTATTGTTGTTGTCAAGGTCCAGAAAAGTACTAAAGAAAATTAGATCCATCGCTCGTAGTGGCTCGTTGAATTTTTTTTTAAGGCGACGAGAATACTTTATATGCGAAAAACAACCACTTCGACGCATGGGCATTCGGTGGGGGCAGATGCCGGCGTTCTGACTGACAACCCAGAAGCTGAACTCCGTGTTTACAAGCAGATGCACGCTGTATATAAGCTTTCGATATTGAGGAAGACTTGCACTTTTTTGCCCAACCGAATGCGCACGCGCCGAAGTGCTCTCGTGAACACACACCATAGACTGACAGAATATATCGATTAAAGTCGTTATTTTGGTTTATTTTTGGCGTATGAAGCATTGCCGTCGTTTTAAATAAATTCAATTGAGTCTCTACGGATGGACAAATTTAACAATGTCTTTAGTACTTTTCTGGACCTTGACAACAACTATAACCATTATGTCTATGAGGAGCCCTGGAAATCTCTCGGATGTCACCTAAATATCTTTATTTGTGCTCAAAACATGTTTGACGTCATGGTGGCGAGTAAAAAATAAAAATCACACAAATTTGATTTTGGGATGAACTTACCCTTTAAGGCCCATGGTGCAGCTCCAAGCTCGGGAACTCCGTGTAACAGACCCAGTGGGTTGATGCATCTTACGGTGCAAATAGTCAGCTGGAGATAAAAGCATGCAAGCACACAAAGTACCCCAGAGTTGAATTCTAGTTTTCGGAGAAAGCCCACTTTTGATTCTTCTGATTAAAAGAGCACAGCTGAAAGACAGGGGGATGCTGCACCATCAATATGGTGCCCTACTCACATCTGCCACCGTTGAGACAGGGGCTTTGAACACAATGGCAAACAATTAAGAGGTCGGACAATGCAACTGACTTGAGCGTTGAGCTTTGTCTCCTCGTAAGGCCACTCGTGCTTATTTTTGCTACTTTAGCGATACCACATGTACCACCTGATGCTCGTTAATACTAACGAAGTGGATAAAGAGCAGAAATAAGTTTCATATTATCTGTCTAAAGCGGTCAACAGGCGAACTTTTGAAATGTTACGCAGCTTGTCAAACTCCATTCAAAATCTGCCTAAAAAGTGAGTCGTGAGCATCACTTATCCGCGTGATTTAAGTATCAATTTGCCACACACGCAAACATCCCCACGGCGCCTTTTTACCTTTTCAAAACACTAACAATAAACAAAAGCTTCGTTTCGCACAATGGCCGGTAAAACGGTCAAAATGGCACTGAATGAACAGCTTGCACGAGCCGGCTCGCTCCCGCGACACACACACATACTCACTTTAGCTTTAGTGCAGTCTTCTTCTTTGCCGTCCTCGATGTTTACGATGATACCGGAGCCGGCGTCGGGGCTGTCGCAGCTGGACTCGGCTGTGCTGCAGGTCACTCTGACTCGGAAAACCCGCTGGATGTGCGGGATGCAGCGCTGGAGCGCAGGGCCTGCACCGGCGGGCGCGGCGAGCTCCAAAACCATTTATCAGACGGATAAAGAAGCGGTCACGACGCGCTCCGGAACACTTCCACGCATTCGCCCTGCGTCCTGCTTCATGGGTGGAGCGGCGGGGGGGAGAAAGAAAGTCAAGAGAGGATGGAAGTTTGTCTTCGGCCGAGCATAACGGCAAACGTGCGGGACGCGCTACATAAGCATCTATCATCCATCTCCATCCCTTCTTCTCTCACCCTCCCCTCTCTCTCTCTCTCTCTCTCTCTCTCTCTCTCTCTCTCTCACACACACACCCTCTCTCTCTTGCTCGCTCTCTCTCTTCCCCCCTCCCTACAGCGGCCCCGACTGCACCCACCGCCTGCGCTTCGGCAACACGTCGGACGCCCCCTGTCGCTGCGATCGGACGGGTAGAGACGCAGAAAGTGCGTGTTTACTGCTTCGGTCTCAGCGTTGAGCTTCGGAAACACGTGGGTGGACGGGACTCCGGTAATGCAGCAACTGAGAGTTAAAAATACATCGGGCTCGCCGAGAGTTAACGGGAAAAGAGAATCGCGCTGTACCAAATCCCTACAATACGCTTTATAAAAGGCTTGCTTGGTGTGTTGTCTGTATGTCATACATAACGCCGTATCCACCTGTAACCTAAGAATAACGTATAATAACCGTGCGCCAAGCACTTGTTATTGGGTGCACTGTCCCTTTAAGACCCGGTGGGTTGTGGGGAATGTAGTCAACGTCGCGTTGCCGTTGTCCACAGCTGGTTAGCATTTCCATTGTCTTTTTTATGAGAGTAGTATCCGCCACTCTCTCTACATCCTAATATTCCACACAAAACTCCTGCGGGTTCGTAGTTCACCATGTCGGAGGAGCAAGAGATAATGTGCAAGCTAGAGAACATCAAAGAAATACGGTAAGAAAAACGGAAATTGACCTAAAGAGAACGAGCTAGCCCGTGTTCAACATCTGGCTAATTTCCACTCGGAAAGCGGCAGGTTTCTTTGAATCGTTTGTTTGTGTATCTGAAAATGATGCACGGAAATCCTCGTTTGACATCTGCCTTGTGTCGGTCGTGTTGCTAGTTCAAAACGGATAAACCATATTAAAAACGATGGGATTTTAGATGGGGAATAGCCAGCTAAATCTGCATTAAGATGCATTTTTAAGATGTGTTAGTTTTACACGGACGAGTGTGCAAAAGCATAATCTCGTTATTAGACACGAAACTGCAAAGAAAACGGTTCATTTCCTGCAGAACAGTTAACACACACGACGCGTTTAAACAGCCCGTAAACACAAGCTATTGTCTCGTTTTAAGCGTTACTGTTCACACATTGATGTGTTATTCATGAAACCATTGGCACCAGTAGCCATAGCATTGCCATTGGATTTTACGCACTGGTTGTCTTGTTTTGTGTGATCGTGTAGAAATAAAACCATTCAGATGGAGAAGATCAAGTCTCGGCTCAGGAGTGAGTTTGAAGCCCTGGAATCGGAGGAGAAACATCTCAGAGAGTACAAACAGGAAATGGATCTTCTGCTGCAGGAGAAAATGGCTCATGTGGAGGAGCTGCGACTTATACATGCTGATATTAATGTGGTAAACCGAGAAATCGCCACACAAATCTTTCCCTGTCTGTCTATCTAAAGCAGTGCAAGAGTTCTGAACTGTTTCCAGGTCAGATCCTTAGCTATTAGGTTACCACCATTGTGAATTATGGAGAGACTGTATTTCTTTCCCCAGATGGAAAACACAATCAAACAGTCTGAGAGTGACTTGAACAAATTGCTGGAGTCAACCAGACGGCTCCACGACGAATACAAACCCCTGAAAGAACACGTGGATGCCCTGAGGATGACCCTCGGCTTACAGAGACTCCCCGACCTCAGCCAGGAAGAGGAGAAGCTGTCATTGGAGTTAGTAACGATGTTCCTGTGTGTGTGTGTGTGTTCAAATAGGGGGACTCCTCAAAATGAGTCATTTGAGAGTAGGAGTGTGTGTTCACAAGATTCATTCTTAAAACTGACTCGGAGAGTTGTGAGAGAGACAGAGAGCGTGTTTGTGTGTGGATACAGTAGATGCATTGGTGGGAGTTTAATTGTGTAAACGTGTGTGTGTTCTCTTATCTCACCTTTTAGCTACTTTGAAAAGCAAAAGGCTGAATGGCAGACAGAACCCCAGGAGCCTCCTATCCCAGAATCCCTGGCAGCGGCTGCTGCTGCAGCCCAGCAGCTTCAGGCTGCTCGTAAACAGGACGCCAGGCAGACGGCAACCTTCAGGCAGCAGCCTCCTCCTATGAAGGTGCTCTACGCTTATACTTTCACATTCGTGTTTTTGGATTCACTTCTCTGTTTGATGCAGCAAAAGAACACTTGTATTTTCCGCACAACTGTTGCCGTTCGACTGGTTTTTAAACAACAGTACCAGAACGGAGCAGATACCAAATTTCAGGTTCTGGTACCATGAAATAAAATGCAGATTCAGTAATGGCTTGTAGGACTTCAGTCCTCAGCCTTTTATTTCTGACAAAAGATTTATTGTTAATACAGTTATGGAGCACTATGCTAAAAAAATTGGAAAAGTGTTAGATACACTTGGTAATAAAAATTCACACTGTTGATAAAATCGGACTTTGCTGAATTGTATTCACATTTCTGAACAGATACTGTACGATGATATCAAGAGAAATATTTTGATTTAATTGGTTGTCTGCTCTTAGGCTTGCCTGTCCTGCCATCAGCAAATCCACCGGAACGCTCCAATCTGTCCTCTGTGCAAAGCCAAAAGTCGTTCACGCAACCCCAAAAAACCCAAGAGGAAGCCAGACGAGTAACGCACACTCCTACACTTGCAGCTCCAACCGCGAACAATTTACTTGCATATTTAATCGCATAAACACACACATTCACGCATGCACATTACTTAACACACGTTCTTTAATCATATGATGCCAGTATCTGCAAATTAACACATAAACACACAAATTTCCTGAAATAATGGACCGTCTGACCTCCCGTAGTGATACTCATCCCGTAGTTAATTTGTCTTCCTGTTTCAGTGGACGTGAGATCTTAGTTTTTCCTTTCCTTTTGTATAAGAGAAACATTGGTATTGTGTTTGTACGGTTCCTGTATTTAGTACGTAGTGGAAATGGATGCTGGTTTAGAAATATTGAAGTGTACCAGTGTGGGGTTTAATTGTTGTGCTTTAGTTTAAACTAAAGGAAATGGCTTTAGTCAATAGAGCAGTTTGTAAGGTATTCAGTTAATGCTTAAACTGATGTTTAATAATTTTGTATTAACAATGGTATGACTTTCACATGAGATTATGCTTTTCAGTGTTTTTTCATGATTTAAGTGCAAAATGTATTGTGTAACCGTGCCCTGTTCCTGACCACATCAGTGTTCTGTATGTAAGGGCCATTCACACAAACACGGCTACATGCATTGCAATTTAATACTACAGAACGCATTCGTTTTTAAATGTATTAAGGTTTAACCTTTAACAGAGAGATCTGATGCATGGCCAGACATTTATTTAAAAGAACAGTGTTATTATTAAAAAACGAGAACTGCACTCTTTGCAAGAAACACAGACAGAACACAAGAACGTGTTGTGTGTGAACGGCCCTTTAGATGTACAGAGAAAATCTGGAACGCAGATTGAGAGTTTTTGAGTGCTTGTAAAACCATCATGCAGTTTGTGTGCATGAGGTGTCATTTCGGCACAGCCGAATGTTATAGAAATTGCGTGAAGGAACATTAAGATTGTGTTAGATTCTTTAGTATTGAATCATTGTGTTTATGTCTCATCTTTTCTGAGATTAATTTTTTTATATAATGAATTAAAATCTGTGAAACTAATAAACCGTGAAACTTGTCATGATTCATTCTTACAATATTAGTTTCTTTCAGTTGGTCACATGATCGGATTCTTTTCCCGTCTTTCGGTTAGTCGCCGTCTGTGGTTGACTTGATATGTACATGTCATTTGACCTTTAACCCATGACCCCTAACAATGCAATAATCATTCTGGTTCAGCTAATCTCTTTACCAGTATGGGGTTTTACATTCTTTTTGCGTTGCACTCGGCATACCAAGGGGGGCGATATACAGTCGTCGGAATGTTCCAGGTTAAATACAGTTAAGCTGTGTTGACAGGATCTTTGACATGCTGTTGCTTTCCACAGAAGGTAATTATTGAAATTGCTTCAGTTGTCAAAAGCAAGCAGACATGTTGACAGAAATCTGCTCACAATGAAAGATGATGAGGACAGCAGTTCTCTGAAAAATGCCAGACTGTTTTAACCCACAGTTGGGTCAGATGTGGCCAGACCCAGCTGTTGGGTTAAATCAACCTAAAATTATTTAGGTTCCTTTAAATGAGAAGTTCAACCAAATAATTAAAATTCTGTCATGTCTCTAGTTGTTCCAAACCTATTTTCTTTATTCGGTTGAGCACAAATATAGATATTTAAAAGAATGTTAGAAACCGACCGTTCTGAGGCACCATTGACTACCAATTAAAATGGTAGTTAAAGGTGACCCAGAATGGTTTGCTTTTTATACATTTCTCAAAATATCTTTTGTGTACAACAGAACCAAAAAATAAATATATTTGTCCTACATAGTCGCCAACGGTCCCTCAGAACTCTCGGCTGCTTACAGTCTTCCAAATATCTTTATTTGTGTTCAAACAAGCAAAGAAATGTATAAAGGTATTAAACAACTGGAGGGAGAGTAAATTAATGACAGAACCCAACCAATGGGTTTGTCCATATCATATATTGAGTTTGACCAAAAGTTAGACACACATAAAGTGTGACTAATAATAATAATTTATGAAACGATTTATAAAAACCACGACAGCAGCCTTGTTCTAGTCGTTTTACCCCAAAATAACCTTTAGGTTTCTCAACACCATAATGTGAAATTTAAGTCTAAAATGATTAGGGCTCCATTAATACATTACTTTATCTTGACCATAGTTAAAGGGATAGTTCACCCAAAAATAAAAACTCATTATTTACTCACCTTTGAGTTGTTGCGAATCTGCATAAATGTATTTGTTCTGATGAACACAGAGAAATATATTTAGAAGAATGTTTATAACAAAACAGTTCTTGGACCCCATTTACTAGTAGGAAAAATTATTCAAGTTGTTTTTGTTCCTTTAAACAGCAAACAGTTCTGGGGCACTTTTGACCTCCATTTCATTTAGTTGCTAAGAACTGTTTGGTTACCAGCATTTGTTCAAATATCTTTCTCTGTTTTCATCAGAACTTAAAATTTATAAATGCTTTGGAACAACTAGAGAGTGAGCAATTCATGACTGAATTTTCATATTTGGGTGAACGATCCCTTTAATTTGAGTGTTTTTGTCTCCGTAATAGCAAATCTAGTTTTTAAAACAAGAAAGCGTGATTTACTGTAAGTGCTTTTGGTGTTTCAGGTAAACATTTTCAGGATTTGGGCTGAAACTTTGTCGGTTCATCTCCAGTTCGTTAATGACCTCATATGCATCTGCTTACACTCCAGCTGGGCCGTCCACAGTTTAATCTCTGCACACGCCCCTCTTTACCTGCTTTAATCCCACTCTCAGGGGCGTGAGGAGATCTGCATCTATTGTCCCTTTCCCTCCTGCTGCTTCCACACACACACACAAAACCATTCACATACGCACAAAACCCGCTCAGCCACACACACAAACAGCTGTAACGGCTGGAGAGCTTTGCCATCACAATGTACTGTAAAGAAAAACCCAAAGCTCTTTGCAGGACAAAGAAGCACTCAGATTCAGATGATCACTGACCGTTCGAGAGTCAGAACATTACAAAACCAAAAGGACACAACCTTTGTCTACTTAACACACTTAATGTGTAATATGACCTTGTTTTAAATAAAACTAAGAGAATTGTTGATGTGCTTTAAGAATGAGAAGGGAAGCAAGCAAGTGATTAAGAAAATAAATGTATTCTCTATTCTGTTATAAATAAAACATTACAATCAGCTATTGCTCGGCAAACAATCAACTGTTCATGCAAATACACTCCTATGAGAAGCAGCAATACACCACGAGTATAACACATGATGTCGGTCACAATTAAGTCAATATAAATCATATATAGTTCTTACCCAGACTACCAATGTAACTCTTTAAATGCACATTAATACTGAACTGTCTGTGGAAGGCTAAGGCAACAAAACAACGCATCCCTGAGACATTCCATTACAAACGTCTTATTCCTTATGTAGTCCCAATTGACTTTGTAGAAAGTTGTGTAATCAGATGGTGACAGTGGGGTATATGGGTTCAGAGTGCATAGGGGCCTGTGGAAAAGGCTGTCCGTGCACCTGGCCGTACGCAGGACGTGCGTCCAAGAACGCGGGGGCCACCAGCATGCTGCGCTCTGGAGGAAACCCATAGCTCATGTAGGGCTGGTAAAACTGCGGTGCCCCCTGGGGAAGTGAAGGAACATATTGCTGCGACTGAGCGGTGGGAAATGAGTTTCCCATTGGCCCATAGAGGTTCACACTGAGCTCAGATGGTGGAGGTCGAGCATTCGTGGTGGAGGATCCTGAAGTGGAGGTGCGGGATGGGGTCGAGCTGTCCACGGAAGGTCCTCCCGACTCCAGCAGGCTGGTTTGAGCAGCAGATGGTCCGGTCGGCCGTTCGCTCGCTTTGGGTTTAACACACTGACAGCAGCAGATAGACACGACTGACCCGACCAGAACGAACGACAGGAACGCGCTCACCACAATCACAAAGGGGAGATAGGTTGGAACTGGGAAGGAAAAGAAAAACAATTAAACTTAAGAACGGAATAATTCTAGTAGTTTATAGCCTATTAATATTCAATTAAAACATATGGGAAATATCACAGAAATTCTGATGGTTTAATGGGTACTATAATGGGAATTGTATTGGTTTTAATGGAAACTTTGGTGAGATCAATGGGGGGCCAGATCTGTTTGGTTATAAGCATTCTTCCAAATATCTTTCTGTGTGTTCGCCAGAACAAATTTATACAGATTTAGAACAACTCGAAGGTGTGTAAATGATGACAGAATTTTCGTTTTTGGATGAACTGTCCCTTTAAATGTTAATGAATCGTTTAGGTGGGAACGTTTATGGTTAAGATGATGCTATTCGTTTCATTGGGTTGCTATTGCATTACGCATAATTCAAATTAAACTGGATACAATTAAGTAAAAAGAAGATAATAAGTACATTTATAAACACTCACCACTTTCAGTCATCATCCTTATGTCGTCAGCGTTTTCAGACTCGGAACCCGTCTCGCAGGTGCTCTGATCGAGGCGCGCCTCCGCGTAGGTGCAGCAATACCTGAGCGCGCAGGTCCCGCAGCAGTAGCGCGCGTCCACCCCGTCAAAGCGCTCCGGACACTGGAAGCCCCGGTGCCAAGAATTAAAGGAATCCGTCCAGCCATGACAATATTCCCCCGATAACGCAAAGGACACCGGTAAAACAACGGACACGAGCAACAAGAGCGCGCGGGTTGTGAATGAATACATGCTTAAATCCTTTCGATTGTTTCAATGTTCCTGTAGTCAAAAGTCTTGTAGGTCCAGCGCATCTGATCTGAAGTGGACCTCCGGACCCCCAATTTATGTGTAAGAGACACACCCCCCGCCCCACCCCCATAGCAGACATACATTATCAGCCCCTCCTCTCATCAGCGCACTGTTATCAGCCATCTGCATTTAAAGTTAGCGCAGGGTTGTTTCTTTGTGTGTTTGCGCTGCTAACGACTATATACAAGATATGACGAGCACTGATGAACTCAATTACCTCCATAGGACAAAGTGAAACTTTAATCTGATCAAAATCTCTATCGAGTTTTAAAGTGAGAGAGCTCTGCACCAGCTTTGGAACACTAAATAAACTTTACTTCTTTTAAAAGAAACGACATTGATTTAGTTTTCTTTAACACAAATGTTTTGTCAAGGAACCCATGATGTGGGGTTGCTAGGGCCATGCTCTCATTGCTCTGCCATAGTGCCACATAACTGTTCACAAAATGTAAATTCTCACTCAGTGGGTCAGCTACATTGCAGATGTACAAATAGCATGCCTATTCACGTCTGGAGACGGACGGAGCCTTGTATGAGGTGTGTGTGAGGGAGAGGTTAAAGGTTACAGACTTTGCTTGTCTGTCTCTGTTTACTTTATCTGAGACAGCGAGGTCAATTCACTATCAACACATCTGACACACAAACAGTCACAGCCTATGAAACACTTTCTTTAGAGCAGTGCCTCAGTTTTTATGTTTTTTATTTATTTGCTCACGTTTGCTCACTAATTCAAGCGAGCAAATGTACTTAAAATCAAAGATTGAACTGTATTAATATTGTGAATCGTAGATGCCAAGTAATACAAAATCATTTACATGACATTGTACATTTACATGAATTATTTTCCATGCTCTCGGTCACACACATTGATGCCTGCTTAATCCTGCATTTAGTCTGGGTCAATTTTTGATATTATTAAAGCTAAATTGGATTCCATGGTCGTTTGACACTAAAAACTTATTTTACGTGTATAAACATGCACTTTATCAGTGGATTTCACATTGTTTTCTTTGCATTCAAGGGCTGTCAAAACAGAACCACCAGTTGGGAACCAATAATTTCATGCACATAGTTTACTTACTCTCTGCTTTGTGCAGTGTGCGCCACAAAAAATACACTTTTCTTCCAAAAATATTTACATCATTTAATATATTATCTTTAGTGCAATGATTTTATTGGTCTGACTTTTCCCTAAATGTCCAATCTCTTACAAAAAGTATATTATATTCTATTTATTCTACCGCCTACATTCTTGTATCACTAAACAAGGGCTACGAACTAGAAATGACAATAGCCTCATCGCTTGTGTGTGTTCTTCTCCTAAACAGTCCTTGCCCTTTACCTTGTGGCTTCTATTGAAACACATTTGACCTCCATTCAGATTTTACCTCACTCGGCTTTATCCCCAAAAACAACACACACACAGTCGTTCACAGAAATCTTGTTCAACCGATGCGGCTGGGCAGACCTGATTGTGTCAAGCTATTAACAGAGATTAGTCTTTACACAAAAGACAGTAAATTGCCATTGTCTGAGAACTAACACATTAGCATGAGGTCAACAAAGCCCGTCTCCTGAGGGTGTGACAGGCCGGGCTTATTGAATATGAGTGAGCCATTCACATTAACTAGATGCTTAAGGATCACAATCTCAGAGACCACTATAGGAACATTAGGTGTATGTGTTTGTATGTGCATGCATGGGCTCCAGATGGTAAATGTATTTTCTGAATAACTGTAATGTAACACCATTTGGTTGAATTTAGGATTACAGAACTAGAGGGTGGAATAGGGAGAAGGGAAATAGAAACAATGAAAGTGAGGGAAACAGAGGCCTGCGTAGAAACTGAGACGGAGGAAAGTTGAGAGAAACTGGGAACGAGAGACTAAAAGGGAATCGGGCTCTAGTTTCAGGTTGCATTTGAAACGTGATCGTTCACACACCTCCTTTTTTTCCCAAAACCATAGATACAAACATAGCCTACATTCATTTCTATTAATTGTATTTATTTAAATGACCCTTTTAGGTATAAGGCCGATTAAACATTCATACAATTTTTTGCTGCCTGGATGGTTGTTTGCAACCTTGCACTTACAAACTTTTCTAATTGTTTTTGGGCTAATAGAGCTTATTAATCAACGTCACGCGGCGTTGGATGTTGCGCCATCTTTGGAGGATGGCTGCTAGTGCGTTCAATGCAGTGTTCACTTTCGATTTCACCCTCTATCCAAGAAAACAAGTAACGGTACAAATCAAAACAATAATAGCAGTGGGGTATTGTCCTCCCAAGATGGCGGCGCCACTGCAACATGCAACATAAGGCGTGACGTCAGCTTCAGATTCTCTGTAGTACAATATGATTTAGCAGGCTACTACATAATACAATATGTGTATTTATGTATCTATTTTATTGCATTAAAGCTAGAGACTTGGTGTTTTGTTAATGTAGCCCTTTTTCATAACAAACAGTCTGTTATGTAAATCATACCATGGTACTAAAGAGCCATCTATGGTCTTTAGATCCATTAGCAGACACTGTTATTTAAAGCACTTTACAACATTGAAAATGTAAAGTAAAATGCAATGCGCCACACCACAAATGTATAGGAAATACCACTGTTGATTACCGAAGAGCGATGCTGAAGCATAAGGTGAACATCTGTACAAGACAGAATTATTTAGACATCTCTGTCATTCGCTACAACCTTCTCCACAGGTCTGAACCTGGCAGAGCGTGCAGGAATGAGATATATGAAATGATACCAGTCAAATGGAGCTGGCTTGAACAGACAGCGTTTAGATCCATCTCCAGATTCAAACATGTATCTTGAAGGGTCTGATTCATGTCTGTTCTCTTTATCTGATTCTCTGCTTAGAGATTCCTAAGCACGTTTGCTTCTTCAGCACCTGAAGGCCAAACTAGAATGTTAGGAATCAGATATCCCCGACCGCACATTTTCCGCTGTTGTTCTGAGTTGATGTTGTTGTTATGACCTCTGACCTGTTCATAACATGGCACATCGTGTTCATTGGTTGCCACTGTTGTCTCGTGTTCTACAGCAAAATGTGTATTTTGTGCGTGGAGGGACTCGGCAGCTATTGGAGAGGGAATTTGTCTTAAGCTTGATTAGCTGTATGTTAATGCGTTTCATTAGTGCGTGTGTTATCAGATAACTGAGCCTAAGGGTCGGGGGTCGTTATAGGGACAATGGCTTGAGCAATGGGGGTCCTCCCCAGCAATTAGGCAAATCGGTTTGGGCCACCCTGCAGGAATAACCCCCATGAGCTGTGTGTGTCTGGATGGATGTAGGGGTTAATGAAATATCCAGATTCTTTAAAGCTTGCCTCCAACAAAAAAAGCAAAGTAAGGTTTTTTGTGCACCATTACGCTTTAGTAATGTATCTGTGACTTATGTCACTTTACTGTATATAAGCTCAGAGATGAGGCTCAGGGGTCACTGCAGTGGACAGCTATTTAAAAGCCCTTTTCTCCTTAATGCAATGGTGGAACTGCATATTGGATCTTATTGGACGGGTATTTCCCCACAGGAAACCCGGAAGTAACGTATGAATTAAAAATGAATTATTTAGTAATATTAAAACGTTAATTTTCGAACGATTTAGTAGCATTAAAACGTTGTTTATTAACATTAAAACAGCGCCTTTCCAGAAATCATTTCCCGCTTGAAGTGGGAAATATCATAAATCCGAGGTGTCCTGAACGCACAAGAAACAAACGAAACCACGTCGATCACCCACTTCTCGCGATACGTGGACATGTCAGCTGACATGGTTGTAGTCTTCACGTCAGGAAGGAACGCAGGGGCTCTCACTAAATCCGATTTCCTGAAAGAACATGGTACAAGGCGAGCTAAACACACAAACAGCGAAAGGGTGACTTGACGGTCGGATGATAACCGAGTGAAAAGATGGAGCACATAATAACGCCAAAGGTAGGGCTGAATCAACAGGTGCGCTCGTGCAAAGTGACAGAGCTCGTGAGTTTTATAACAGACTCTCCTCCTTCATCATCAATTTCAGACCCATCGATAGATCTGAACGCTTGTCACTTTATGAACTGTTCAGATAGTTTAGTAAACGCGATCAGTGATGATCGCTGAATGCCAAGGGAGTGTGAATGGACTGAAACGAGATGTCAATTCTCAAGTTTAAGATGAAGAACATAAGTATTTCTCTTGAAAGCCTAATCTGAATTTGCAGGGAAGGTAAACATGCATGTATGGTTCTTTGCCCAAATTATAAGGGACTGTAACTCTTACTAATGTGTCTGCTCTGTTACATAACATTATAAAGTCATGAGACAATACTAAGATAGATGAAGAGTTTGGTCACAAAATGGGATAACTCAATAAAATCATGTTTTTTATTATGTTATCATGTTTTTATTGTCTTGGTTAGCTGTATTTTGTTAGTTAGTATGGCTTAAATCAAAACAAACCAACTCCAGTTTGATTGATATTCATTGGAATGCACAACAAAAAAACATGATTCTTGAAAATATCTCATTTTGGGGTCAAACTCTTCACATCACCAGGTTGTGTTCAAGCCCAAAAGTCAACCACTACAATCTCAACCAAATCCACCATGGTTTGGCTTGGTCTGGCTTCCATGACAAATTCGGACTGCTTTATAAAGACGCTTCATTGCCACTCATTTTATTAAAGGATATTGGCGTCGATTTCTCACAAATGAGCAACAAAATGTCTCCATTTTATCCAGATGGGATTTTTCTATAGTTCTGTTTTCCTTATCATTCACCGAACAGGTTAGTGCTCACTCAATTCATCGGGTGGGAATACAATCCTATAAACAGGCAGAATGAATCAGACTTTGACGCAAATAAAGTCTTATTTAGTGCTGAAGTGGCATCTTCTGTTATGATGATGTTTCATTGCCTGTTATTCAATAACCATAATGACAAAAGTGTAGAGACACGGGGTTGTACTGTAACCAGAGGAAAAGGACATGCTGACAGCGTGTTAAGTTTAAGCATTTCTCTGGGATTTCCTCTCCATTGTGTTAAACATAGACTGGATTGTGGGTCCGGCGTTTTAACCCTTACAGTCATTTCCTAGTACTTTGTTTGTTCTGCACAGACAGTTAATCGTGGCTTTTTACAGGTGGAAGATGTGAAACTACTAAATAGATATACGGAAAAGAAATCTACTCTGGGAACTCTGTACCTGACCGCTACTCACCTTATCTACGTGGAACAAACCAACAACGCACGCAAAGAAACATGGGTAAATCTATGCAAATAAATAGGGCGCATGATTGTGTAGCTGCAAGGATTGTGTTTTTATACACGTATATAATATATAATAAATGTAAATATGTATCACTGATGTTATATATCATTTGCTGATTGTTTTGTGTGCATTGAAACCGAACAAAGTCACCTGTCTAGTCTGTTACTCTTTTGTATACCATACGTTACCATCTACATTTACATTTTGCAGTTGGCAGATGCTTTTATCCAAAGGACTTACATTGCATTGTATTATAAAAAAATGTGGACTATGTGCAAACCCATGGGATCGAACCCATGACCTTGGCATCGAACCCATGACCTTGGCATTGCTAGTGAGCCACAGGAAAGCTATGGTTACCAATGGCTTGAGTCTGGCTTCACTCGAAGTGCGAAGTTATTTAAATACATACTGACTAAAATTTGGATAATGGCAAAAATACAAACGTGCTATTAGTAAGTCAATTCAGTTTATTTTTAGATGCAGACGTTGAAGAAAATGGCTGGAAGATAATGATACAGCACAATAGAAAGGGGCGTGATAAATAGTTTGAAAGGGTGAGAGAAATCTAACGAGAACGGTTGTGTCAAACCCCTGTGTGTTTGAAGGTGTTACATCATCACATCGCGTCTGTGGAAAAGCATCCATTAACCACGTCAGGCTGTCCGCTCCTGATCCACTGCAAAACCTTCCAGGAGCTTCACCTGCTGTTTCAAAGAGAGAGAGATTGCCAGGACATCTACCAGTCACTGCTGCGTCTGTCTCAACCAGGTACACAAACACAGTAGTTTACTAAATTAATCTATTTCTTCTGTTCCCTTTGCACACATGCGCATACTCAGATTATACTAACTGTGCTTTTGTGTCATTATAGTCGAAGAAGAAGAGCTGTATGCGTTCCTCTATAATCCACATTTAAATGAGGACGACAGGAGGCGTGGCTGGGAACTCATTGATGTATCAAATGACTTCAGTAGAATGGGTCTTTCCAATGAACACTGGGAAATCAGCCACCTCAACAAGAACTATGAGGTAGCATCTTCCTGTGACTCTTACTGTGACTCTTCCTGTGACATCTTGTAAACAACATTTCACAACAGCTGAACTCTGGTATCAACGACTGTTGCAGACACACGCCAATGGAAATGTTTCTTGACTTTCTCACACAGATCTGTAGCACGTATCCGTCTGTCCTAGGACTCCCCAAAAATGCCAGTGTTGCCACGGTAACAGGCAGTGCCAAGTTTAGGAGCCGTGGCCGACTGCCTGTCCTGTCTTACTATCACAAGGATATGAAGGTATGCTCGTACTTCATAAATGCACACAATTGCTCTGTGTAAAATCTTATTAATATAAATGAATATTCATGTAAATTAAATATAAAATAAACTTGGCCTGGTGTGTGCGTCCAATTAAATAGTCTTAAGATATTGTGAATTTTTTATTATTTTAAACTCCGGCATGATATTTGACGGAGACGGCCGCCTCCAATATTTTTATGCAGGAAAAACCCTGGTATTTACGAAATGCACTCTGTATAGCAGTTTGTCCATTTAGGGCTACTGTAGAAAAAACATTTATTATGTAAGATCTTTATACACCTCTGAAGACAGTTATGTGTATTATATTGCCTTTCTGTCAATACATCCTTGAAATGCACTGTCGCTTTAAGCCATTTAGTTATAGCAACTGCCAAATGAATGCATTTATGTTATGTGTTATTTATTATATATTATTTATTATATATCTCTGTTGCAGGCTGCGATCTGTCGCTGCAGTCAGCCTTTGTCTGGTCTGAACTCTCGCTGCATGGAAGACGAGCAGATGCTTGAGGCCATCAGCCAGGCGAACCCCAACTGCCCTTTTATATACGTAGTGGACACACGGCCTAAGGTGTGACCCTTAACCTTTCTATATACATTAGAGGACACATAACATGTAAACGTTTATCTTTAAACTTTTAAACCCCAGCTGCTCTGTCATACATCCAGCAGTCACATAGCAGTGGTGTGAAGTCTTAATCTTTCACCCTGTGACCTCTGACCCCAACTGCCCTGCTATTTGTGTTTGAGCGCATAGGATCATGGATCATCACATAGGAGTATTTAATGCATTGCAGTACTGTAAACTATATTTCATATCCGTTACATTTAAACGATGTGTGTGTGTGTTCTATATGTATTGTATTAGTAATGTGTAAACAGTCCTAGTTCCTGTTTCCTGTCTCATGTTTCACTGGTGTAAATGGAGAAACCGCATTTCGGTTCAATTCTGTAGGACAGCGGTGACAATAAACCTTGACTTGACCTGACCTTTTGCATATCCAGCTACTGAACGTGCGCACACACTTAGAAATGTCTTTTGTGCTTTTCAGTTGAACGCAATGGCAAACCGCGCGGCTGGAAAAGGCTACGAGAATGAGGACAACTATTCCAATATCAGGTTCCAGTTTCAAGGGATTGAAAACATCCACGTCATGAGAAACAGCCTGCAAAAACTGCTGGAGGGTGAGATGACACACTGTTGCTGTAGTAATGTGCAGCGTGAGCTCTATGTGCATTGGTTATTGGAAGTGTAGGGTGTTGATATTTCAGCTTTGTTTATAATGCGCTTTTCACAGTGTGCCAAGCAGCTTTACAGAAAACACAAATACTTGAAAATGCAATGAAATTTGGGCGCATGGAAGGTGATGTTTGGTTTTGTCTTGGTGTTTACAGTGTGTTCTATGAAGTCCCCATCCATGAGTGACCATCTGACAGGGCTGGAGAGCTCCGGCTGGCTGAGGCACATCAAATCTGTGATGGATGCCGGTGTGTTCCTCGCAAAGGTACTGACCTCCATACTATAACTGTATAGAGAGAGCGACTACTAACAGGTACTGATATTGGATTAACTGACTTTATTCAGCAGTTTTGTATGTGTTTGCGGTACAGGCTGTCTGTGATGAGAAAGCGAGTGTGTTAGTACATTGTTCAGATGGTTGGGACAGGACGGCTCAGGTGTGCTCTGTGGCTTGCATACTGCTGGACCCCTACTACAGAACCCTGAAAGGGCTCATGGTAATGACTTGGTAACATAACCTATCAGTGCATACTTATATTTACGTCACATTGTTCATGATTTTTCTAATGAAGACATTTATATCATGTCATTTTGTATTTTTTATGTAACTGAAACTTATTTTACACAAAAATGTCACATTTCTTTTGCTGACACAAACTTTTATGTACAATCAAAATGGCTTCAACTAACTACTAGTGGTGAGTTGCTGTAACTTATAAGAATAAGTTGAAATCACTTGGATGAGTTTAATTATTGTAAAAACATTTTTTTAAGTTGAAATGACTTGATTGTAGTAAAAACATGTAAAAAGTGAAAGTATAACAATTAAGGGATTTTCGTGTACATTAATGCATTAAAATACATACATGAATATTTATCAGAATTGTTTTTTATTTACAGGTTCTGATTGAAAAAGAATGGATCTCCTTTGGTCATAAATTCAATCACAGGTAAAATTCTTTACTGTCATTCGGTTACATTCGGTTCGGTACTCAAATCAAAGGGACCAAAGCTCCTAAAAATGTGTACATCATGAGTGATGTCATGTGTTTAAGAAATGAAAACTAACCAAAAGTGTAATGTAATTAATGTTACTGTTATCTAAACAATGATGCTCTATTATATCCGTATGTCCGTTTTGGTCGCAAAGACAGTAAATGCATAAAAAACTAGACTAGAGATCACTATAAGTGCACTATTGTCATCGTCATACGCAGTTTTTTGTGACAGTGTTCTCTTTGTTGCTCCAGGTGTGGCCATCTGGAAAGCGACCCGAAGGAAGTGTCTCCTGTGTTTACCCAGTTCCTAGAGTGCGTGTGGCAGCTGTCAGAGCAGTTTCCCTGTGCGTTCGAGTTTAACGAACTTTACCTCATAGAAATCCACAACCAAGTCTATGGCTGCCAGTACGGAAACTTCATCGGCAACTGTCAGAAAGAAAGACAGGAGATGAGGTAATCTCACACATTTTCAAATGAAAGCTATATGTGGATGCAAAGTCCCCATTTAATGTGTATGCTCATGAAGTGATGCTAAATTTGTTACCACTGCTGTGTATGTTTGTTTATGATGGTTTATAACCATGAGCACAACGGTTTTAATTACAAAGTTTTGATTTTAGGTTGCGCGAGAAGACGTTTTCCTTGTGGCCTCATCTTTTGGAAAACCATCATCAGTATCGGAACCCATTGTACCGGCGTTCATTAAAGAGCACGGTGCTCAGACCCAGCACTTTACCCCTTCACTTCAAGTACGGATTAGATCTCTCTTAAACACAAACCACAGAAACTCACTTTTAAGCAAGCACAAATGTGCGTGAATTGACAAATGTATACCGTTCTGTGTGTGTTTTCAAAGGTTCTGGTGTGGGATGTATAATCACTATGACAAAGGCATGCACCCAAAACAGTCTGTTGTAGACCAGCTGCTGTCCCTCATGCAGAGGCAGGTGGATGGAGAGAAAACCATGACTGATCTACAGAGGGTAAGTGGAGCTGTGGGTGTTGTAGTCTTTGTCGGTGTGTGGAGAGGCATTCGATTGACATTACGCTGTCTCCCTCTCTTTCATTTACAGCAGCTGGCAGTTGCCGACGGAGTTCTCCCTGATCCGTCTGGACCAATCAACGCAGCTTCAAAACAGGACAGTCCGAGTGAGAAGACGCCTCCTGCTACTGTTGTCCAATCAAACGGAGGCTGCAGCGCTTTGAATAATGGCGCTGCAAAGGAGGCGGGGACGGATTCAAAACAGCACAATGGGGAAGAAGGGGCGGAGCCAGCTGACACCCAGCACGTGACCTCCTCAAAGGAAAAACCTGTTTCTGTGGAAACGGAACATTCCAAAGAGGAGGTTCAAGAATCCTCGTGAGTCTCCATAGTAACAGAACAGACATTTTGGCTGAAACCCCAAAGAACAAATGTCCAGAGTACTGAAAAGATATGTACAGTACTGTTACCATGGAGATCTCTACACACTGCAACAACACAACAAAACATCCCCGAAGCTGTTTGTGATTCTGTCGTGTTGTGTATTAGTTTTATAGCACTTGGCAGATTGTTTTTACCTGTGATGTTTGTTCGCTGAACGTTACTCAAATGTTCTAATGAGTTTTCTAGTGTGTGTGTTTGTCTTCAAAAGCATCATGAGCCATATGCTTTGAACAAAAACAGGTTTGACTAGAAATAACCTAACATGTGGACTTGTTTAAATGCCATTATGATCAAATGCGATGTTGGGCTATTGTGCGGTAGATGTTTTAATGTGTTTTATATTCACGCTTGGTTTAAAAATGATTGTGTACAGCACATCAAGCCATACAAACTGTTTACTCGTACAACGCAAAGCCTGATACCGATAGATTCAGACACACCGCAGCTGTTGTGAGATTTAGGTTGATGAAGGGAACACAAGATATAGATTCAATGGATTATACGTTTTTGCACAAATTTCTGTTGTGAGGTGTCCTGCACTCCACGTAGCCCTTTTTGCTTAAAAAGGCACAAAACCGAAAGATTATTTGAGAGTTTTGAGAAAAGGGAAATGACGGTGAATGCAATAAGCTTTTGCATTGTTTACACCTACAATGTAGTTTAAATGCCAAACAAACTATCCAAAGCACAGACATTTGGACTTCTCAGATTTTGGCCAAACATTTTGAATACATTGCATGTATATTTTTGCAAAACAACATTTTTAAGTATGTCTACTTGATATGATATGGATTTCAAAGCTTTTGTTCTGAATCCCTGGCTGCTATGGAGCAAGCTCAGGCTATATAAATAATTTTAATTCTGTGTTAGCTGAGAAATCAATATATTTTTTTCCTTTATGGAGAATTTTGTTTTCTCAAGTCATGGTTTGTTTACATTTTTTTACGGATTAAACGCAAAGCAATAGCAGGACGGCAATAGCTAAACATAATAAAAAAATATATAAGCCAAGGGAAATGTGTAACCACTGATATAGGAACTGTATGACAATGTGTGGTTACGTCTTCGTTTTTAAAGTTAAACCAAACAAAGACTGTTGCTCTTGTGTAATAACTGTTGATGTCAAATCATTTTGTACACGCTTGTTTTGATCATTGCACTTTTTATACATTTTTGTTGCGCACCATTGAATTTAAATGGATGTTTTCTTTAAATAAATATACCTTTTCTACACTGTGCATATTTCATGCGAACCATGTTTGTCTGATTTGTGTGTGGAAAACACAAACTCCCGTTATTACACAACTTCAACTCAATCTAAGCTAACAGGTGTCTGAAAGAAAGCCGGTGTTGTGTGCGCGCGCACAGCGCCCTCTGTGGCCGCCCAAGGAATAACTTCCGCACATTAGCGTTCGTTCCTGTTGGTCTTATTTTTAGCTGGGTGAGTGTCCTTGACAAGCCTTAAATACCTGCCTTATAGCGACATTTTGTACATTTTTAGTTGTGGTTACTTTTAAATGTGTGTATGTTTGACAGCAGTGTGGTGAATGTCAATCCTCGAGAGCGAACTCGGCTTTGTTTACAAATATGGTTGTTCACTGACATCCGAGAGCTTGAGATATATATATATATATATATATATACATAACGTATACTATCAGTATTAATATGCTTATTTTACTTGCATGTAATGCCTTCAATCTTGTTTTATTATTCTTTTGTATTTATTGCGGTTTGACTTCTTGTCAGTCGGCTAACTAGCCGTGTTAGCTAGCAGTGCGCTACAGCTAACGTTAAGTATATAACGTTAGATGGGTAAAGTTGGTCATGACACAATATCCTACATGTCTTGTTTAAAGGTTGAGAAATTAATCTAATGATAATACATTTTTAAAAATAAATAGTTATCCTGCCCCTTATAAGCGCTTGTTGTTGTTGTTGTGTAAATGTTAACTGAAATAGAATTTTGAGTAAAACTGTACAAAGTTTACAGAATCTGTGTCTCAAAACCTAGTAAGCCTTCTACCTTAGACAGCTTATTAGGGACATGCAAAAAATGAGGTTCATGTATTCAATCTGATGTTTTGAAACACAGCTTTTGTGTTAGTTATGTGTATTATGCACACAATGTTATCCACTACAGCAACATTGTCCATCCATGAACCTCTATCTTTCTCTCCCCCTTCCCTGCAGATCTCCTCCATGCTCCACCTGCGGCCGGTGGAGGAGGATGAATCAGCTTCTGAGAGTCTGGAGCTGAATCGAGTTGTGGCGGATAATGACCACTTCCTATTGGCTGAGCTGTTGTCACAAGAAGGCAACAGGAAGTGCATCAATCATCAGAGCGGTTGGGGCATCCCAGGTACCCCTTTACGCATGGCTGCATCCAAAGGTACACCCTTGCAGGCGCACTCTGATGTCACATCATCATGCTTTTTAAGAGCTACGTAGTCAACATAATTCTTCTTTTCCCAGGTCACCTAAAGTGCCTGCAGGTGCTCCTGGCCCACGGGCAGAGGTGGATCGCCTGGATGTGAAGGCCCAGACTCCTCTTTTCACCGCTGTGTGCGGGAGGTACCTGAGTTGTGTCCTTGCTTTGCTTCGTGCTGGTGCTAACCCTAATGGAAGTCACTTGAACAACAGCTCACCCGTGCTGACCGCCGCCCGGGAGGGTGACCCAGAGATCCTCCGCCAGCTTCTTCAGCACGGAGCAGAGGTCAACGCCAGATCAAAGGTGACGCTGTGGGCGTCAGGGGTTGCGGTGTGCAGTGGACCGCTCTACCTGTCAGCCATATATGGACACCTGGACTGTTTTAAGATGTTGCTGTTGTATGGGGCAGAGCCGAATTATAACAGCCCGGAGGATAAAGGAACCGGCAAAGCCACGCAGCAGAAGACTGTGCTGGAATTGTGTTTGAGACACGGCTGTGGAGTCGAGTACATTCAGCTGCTCATTGACTTTGGGGCCAATGTCTACCTGCCTACCCTCATTATAGAGAAGAGCACCAAACAGAACGAAGCTGTCGAGCTGCTACTCAAAGAACGAGGTGAGAGGGCTGGAATATTGTTATTTGTGCTGGAAATCACTTCTTCTTGCATTTAGCAGATACGTTTTCTTATGTTTGCCTGTAGATATTGATTTTTTCCTCTTTCTTTCCCTCTCACAGGATGTCCAAAGCCTTTGGAATCTCAGTGTAGGCTGGCCATCCGTAGACATCTAAAACACATAAACAGGATTCAGTTTATAGACACTCTGGATATTCCACCCAGGCTTATCTGCTATCTTAAACACAAGCCTATGAATAGTCCATTGGTTCAGTGACGGTGCATACTCAACTGTGCCTATATCAAAGGACAGGTCAATCATTCACGCTTCTAGATGGAGATAGACAGACTTTCAAGAAAAGTAAACAGACTCATGAAGAGATGCACATACGACAGTACAGTTTGCTCAGTTTACATCTGTGTATTGTATTAAACTGGAATAACCTTTGTCATTCAGACAAACTGTGTATAGATCTTTACCAGAAGTGTTGTTATAATTAATGTTCAAGAACTATGCATTCTCATACAGCCTGCACTTCCTTTTCAGTGTCTTCTGAGGATGTTATTTCTCATTCTAAATGAACAGTTGTAAAGTGTTTTAATCGGATTATTAGATGGTCTAGATCACAGTGTGATTTATAGGGAGCTTTTATTATATCATGCAATAACTTGATGTGTTTTGTTAACCGATAATAGCGTGATGAAGAATAACTTATTAAAATCTTAATATCATATACATATCTGTTGTATTGTTTGTATAATCTCTAGATGTGAATGCAGCAGTCGTCATAAAACCAGGACATTGTTGAAACAAGAAATTACGTTTACACACAGTTTTAAATAAAAAAAATATGCAAAGCAACACGTTTTCTTTATAATTTATAGCACAATAACATTGTTGCCAATATAACCCTGCTGTGGACAACATCTTTTTATTTTATACAAACTGCTGAACACTAGAATGATTTTTTGCGGTCGTTTTCTTTTACTTTGGGTCTAATTTGGGGAACACACCCAATTACCACATAGAAAATGGTTATTTGACTAAACAAATAAAACCGTTCACAACTCAAAGTGTTCACATTTAGCTGTTTAAATTGAATATTTTACCTTCACCATATAAAAACAATGGTACTACGCTTCCCAAAATGCATCTGGAGCGGAAAACCGCTCCAGCCCATGAACAAAGTAAATACAAAAAGACGCGATCGACGCCAAATCACACCTAAGTATCGCGAGAGGCTTTCGAAAGCAATGGCTGCATGTCGTTCTCGCGGTACTGTGATGTCATAAGCCGATCGGTCTGCGCAGGGCCATGTATAGTCAACCCCCCGATAGTCTAGACTCTAGAGCTCCTGCTGCGCTGCAAGAGAAGCAAGCAGATCATTAACGTTACACGTTCTGACAAAAACATGGGAAAATAAGGTGAGTTCCCCTCACGTTTTCAAATCGCCCGTATTATGTGTTTTTTTTATAGGAAATGTGCGTGAATTGGTTCATAGAAATAGTCGTCTGTGTGTGCGAGTACAGCGGTCGCGAGCTGGTTAGCGTCTGGGCTAACGCGCGCCAGTGATGGTGTCCATCTGGGGACACTGTGTGCAATCTGTTGATAGTTCAGCTTTTATTGTCCGTAATGCAGTATTGTGTGTAGTTTGTCGTATTTCGTTGATGATAACCGGCTTCTTTTCCTTTCGTTCATGTCAGTGCAGTGGGTGTAGAGGCCCGTTGAGTTCAGTCATCTTTTGTTTTGATAGCAGATTTAAATCTTCGCCGCCTTTCATAGCCACGAATTTGTCGTCGGGTCGTTGAAGGTCATTGGTTGTTTGATTCTGAAGACGGTGGTTCAATGAATTTCTATGTTTTGTGTGAACTATTCCTTTATGTACAAGGTTCAGTCACATTGTTACTTCAGATACATCCAGGGCTGCGTTTCCCAAAAGCGTCGTAGCCTTAAGTTGATCGCAGCTCAATTGTCGTCAATGGTTCTAAGATCAACTTTAGGCTGCGATGCTTTTGGGAAACGCAGCCCAGATCAGTGTTCATTTTCCCAACTATTTGACCTGCTCTAATATTTTGACATTCTTTGACCCATAAACACATTTTGCACTTTTTTAATTATAAAGTGATGTATGTAATCCTTTGCATTTATACAAGATAATAACCAATAATCCAAACGCTTTTGGATGTTTGAATAAATGATTAAAAATCAATATCAATTATCAATAGTTTAAATCATTACATTTTCTAGTAAGCTGATAATAAACCATTATATGTTAACGGAGTTGACTATATGAGAGAAAGCTCAACAGGTCTTGTCTCTATTATGTTGCGGACTAGAACCGTGGTTCCCAACCATGTTCCTAGAGAATCCCCAACAATGCATGGCCTGGATGTCTTCTGACACTTCCATTTCCGATATACCATTGAGTTAAATGAGATGTGTTTGAGAGATTTCCAAAATGTGTACTGTTGTGGGTCCTCCAGTAAGAACCAATGGACTCACTATTTTTGTAGGCTATATAAGTGAACATTGTCAACTGTCTGTCTGGTAGGCTTGAATTCATGCCTTGTGTGAATCTTTTTTCTGGTCATATACACTCAGTTAGATGTCTGTCTGTTTGTCCTGCTGTGTGAACACATTGTTCCCTGATTGTTTAATTAACAATGCATGTTTTTTTAAAACCCTAAAATAAATAGAGTCTAGACAGTTAACAACTGTGCAATGAATCTGTGATCTTAAAGTGATAGTTCACACAAAAGTCAGGAATAAAAACATTTTTATTCACCCTCATGTTCAAAACCTGTATGTGAGATATTTTGAGAAACGTCCCAGTGGTTTTGTGTCCATACAGTGCGATGTTTTTTGGTTTCCAAAAATATCTTCTTTTCTGCTAAATCGCAGCTCGGATTTTACCAACATATAAAATGCTTACAGATGTACAATGTTGTTAAGTATTGAAATTAAGATTTTTCCATTAGACCATTTATTTTTTTAAATACATTCCTAGGAATTTGTATTTTTAAATGCTGTATGTGTTGTTAATTTGAACAGGAATAAGGCTAAGTGATTGTAACTTTTATAGATTATAAAACTGTTACAAGTCATGTTTAGTTTTGGATGATATTAGTATCGCATCTATATATATTACATGTTGGTTAAATTGAATCCGGTAAACATGTGATCTGTACTATTGACGGTGTGTTTTATTTCAATCATACCTGTATGATTGATAGCCTTTAAGGTTTATGTAGAAAGGTTGATTTCTTGTATTGATTCCGAAAATAAAGTTCCTAATTGTGTTTATTGTCTGTTTCTTACACAGGTTTACCATGTATAAACACAGTCCTCGAGCCTTCCTGCCTGTAACACAGGGTGGCGTACTTACCACAAGCATGCTGCATTAGCCACAGTCATCTTCGTCAATATGGAGACCACAGGAAGTGAGGCTGTTGGTGCAACAGGTGTACAACAATCAGTCTCTGCTACCCATGATGCTCCACAACCTCAATCACCCCCTTCGGTTAAAATACGGAGGTCTTTTAAGTTTTTTGGCGGTCGGAAGAGCATTTGTGTTCTGCCGAGCTTTTTTGGGAGCCGTGGCAAAAGCCAAATCAAGGCGTCATCTAAAACGGGATTAACGAAGAGCCAAACTTACGATGGGGTGAGCAGAGCATGCTGGGAAGATTTGGGTAGAGGCAGCAGCGAAGTGGCTTCCAGGGACTTTGAATTCTGCAGCTCCTGTGACACTCAGAAGACACCAGAAGATCATGGGAAGTCTCAGTCACTACCGAGACAGCGGAGAGGTCTTCGGGGCCTGTTCAGCAGCATACGAAGACACAGGAAGAGCAAAAATGCTGAACCAGACAAACGTGAGACACTTGAAATGTCCTCGGGCTTTCGTTCCGAAACTGTGCCTGGTGCCTTGTCGAGCATCTGTGACCGTAATGATAACCGTGACGACAGTCAGGGTGAAGAGTCGGTGCCAGATGTGCCTAATCAAACCGCAAGCAGGGAGTGCGAACTGCCCTTGGCTGCCACTGAATGTACAAACGATGCATTGCTAGTGCCTGAGAAACGGAGAAGCAGGGGAGAGATAGATATGAGGAAGAGAGCAGAAGATGATGAGAAGGAGGAAGAGTCGCAAAATGAGAGCCGTGAAGGACTGACTACATATCATGAACCCTTAAGTGCAGAGTCCGAACTGGATCGATTGGCTGAACAAAACATGGATGAGCCTCCAGCTGCATCATGCTCCTCCGAAAATGTGAATTTGATATTCGGCGATGTTTCGTCGTTGAAGAGCTTTGATTCGCTGACTGGTTGTGGAGACATCATTGCAGACCAGGACGATGTCAGTGTTGCGGAGAGCTCGGTGTCTGCTGAGAGAGGAAGCCGAAATGCAGGGAAAAGGAGCTCATGTTTTGTCACCTATCAAGGCGGAGGGGAAGAGATGGCGACTCCTGATGAGGTGGATGCTGATTATCTGCAAAGTTTATGGGAATCTGAAACGAGTAATGAAGTCTGCTACGTCCCCTCAGACAGAGGCTCCGACACCCTGTCGCTCACTCCTGATCAGCAAATCAGCTCCATCCTGGCTAACTCCAACAGCAGCCCACTGGGAGTCACGGAAACGACTCTCACTGCTGACCTTCTGAGCCCACAGAGCGATCGACAAGAATCGGTACCCAACAGCGACGAGGGATACTACGACTCCACCACACCAGGACTGGAGGAGGAGAGTAGAGAACAATCACACCAGGAAAGACTTCCGAGGGACAGCTACAGCGGCGATGCCCTTTATGAACTTTTCGAGCCTGATGATCGCATACTCAGCCCTGGTCTTCCTTCCAAGGGTGCCCATCAATTTGTTGATGCGGCCTTGATGGGTAACAAGAGTCCAACGAACCCTCTCTATGCCTTGGCATCAACTGCCCTGGAGACGGGTTCCATGGAGACGGAGGAGGAGCGCTTGAGCATGATCCAGCATGCCCTTCTGTGCTGTGAGCTTCAGAATCTCAGAAGCCCATCCAAAGACCGGCTTCTGTTCCGTACCGAATGCTTCTATGATGACACACGCCATACTGTAGACAACGACAAGACCACTTCTGAAGAATTTATAAGTCAGCACTATCCCCAATCACCACAGAGAACCCAGGGTTTTAAAGAGACACCTCGCAGCAGGTCTCAAAAGCAAGACAGTCAATTGTTTGCACCACTTTCGGATTCCCATGTCCCAGAGGCGCCTAGATTGCAGCAGAAGTTGGCAGCGCACGCCGAGCATCAATCCAAGGATCTTGAACTGCCCACCAGAGGCCGTAGCCAGTCCCAGGAAGAGCTGATGGTCTGTTTTTCCCAAGCGCTTGTGGATTTTACCAAGAACACCCGGCTTTACTGCAACTCAACCGAGAGTCTCGATGGATCCGAGTCAAGTTCTCCTTTCGGCCCGAGTTTGAACGCCCTGCCCACCATCGTCACATTCGACGTGGTCGACATGGAGAACGAAGGCGAATGTGAGCATCAGACCGATCTGGTGGAGGAAGAGGAGGTGTTGGCATCCCCTTACGAGCCTTTTGAGGACGATGGATGCTACCTGCAGCAGGATGCATTTGCAGAGTGTGACCAACGTACTTTTGATGCCTACGAACAGAGTCTGTTGCTCAGTAACGCATGGGGCATCGCAAGCCTTCCAAGGCATCTCAGCTTGGGTCGGCCTTGCCCACCAGTCCCTGCCCCGTTAGCACTAAATCGACGTAGTAGATCTCTTGACACGGACAGTCTGGAATTTCAGACTAGTGAGATTTACACAAGCGGAACCACTTATGAGTCAAAGGGAGCTGCGTTTTTACGGGGTAGGACTGCCGACCGCACTGACATGGCTTTATCACGACAACCCTGCAGGGTAACTGCGGACGGTAGGAGGCGGGGCTATGGGTGGGACCCTGACCATCACACCAACCCCTTGCCACACGTGAACCAACTGGCTGTCAGGCCTTCACATCTTCCGCTTCAAAACAACTGCCGTAATCGTAGCCCGGCCGTTGTCCGTAGAGTAGAAGGCGAGGGGGAGATTTTGTTTGGCGGAGGAGATGCGCTCTACCCCTGCAGTTATCCTCCCAGCGGCACGCAGTGGAAAAATCGACCTGTTGGGGTCACTCTGGGGGTGCCACATCTTCGTTCGGACCAATCCATAGAGCAGAGAGAAATTGCAGTGAAGGGCAGGAGGGCGGAGCTTGAGGGCTTCACCACTGCACCGCCTAAACCATAAACAACAAAAACGTGAACATCTCTCCTGCTCGAAAAAAAAAAAATCAAATAGGTCTCGTCACCAAAGACGATGCTGGATGTTTACTGACACTTTTGAATTGTATCACACACACACTTTCACGCTAGTTGCTGTTTCTGCCGGATAAGCTATTGTATTATTTTGTGATGTACTGTGTAGTTTTTCAGCTCCGTTTTAGTTTATTTGGGGTTATTAGAGGAATTGTGTAAGTATCTTGTGTGTTACAGCATTACTCGGCAGGTGCTGTCCATATACAGATGCCATATTGCTTTGCATACAAGTAGCCAGGTATTGGCATCTAAAATGATCCATTTTGACTGGATGTTTTGAATGTTATCATTTTGCAAATATTATTACAATTCCTTAAATGATGAGTTTTAGACTAAGATTGGTGAAACCGAGCAGTCTATCTGATTTTACATTTTGTAAGTGATGAACAGGATTTTTAGATTCAACACCATTGTGCATTTAAAACTATTGTATGTTATACCTTTTCAATGTTTACATCTTGTCTCATTTGTTTTCTAGTTTTTAGTTTAGAACACCACATTCTGAGAGAAATATTGCAGTCAATAAGTCCGCTGTGTTTAAAGGCATTTTGGCATGTCTAAAAATGTCACTTGTGTACTATTTACTGAAGACTACCCATGAACAGCTCAAAGCAGCTTGATCATTTCCGATTACTTTCAAAACTCTTTTGCTGCTAAACATTATGTGATTGGTTGGGAGAACTCCAAGTATTATCCCTGTGCCGATATTTTCATTATCCACATACATTCAATTCAGATTTGGCTCAGTCTTCAGTAAACACGATCTGTATAGTTGATAATCAAAGGGTACTATCTTCAGTCATTTGAGACCGAGAAAGTAGAAATGCCTTAAATGACGATTTGTGATTGTTTATGCTGTTTTACTACAGTCACACTATCATCTACCTTCATCATGCCAAAGTCTGTTTTATACACTTATGGTTTTCAGCCAGTGCTTATATTCAGCTCATAAGAATGAATCAACCTTTGCAGACGAATCAGTTTAGTCGTATATGTGCTGTTCCATTTTTACTTTTTTGGTATTTGCATTTGTGTGATTGGAATTGAATGCATTTTTCTTCAATGCACAGACCAAGAATGTTAGAATATCTTAAAGAGACCTGACTTATTGTCATTACCCTTTTTGTTATTGTAAATGCGTGAGAACAGGGTTAACATGCATATCAAACCCAGTAAACCTCTTGGACAATATCTTTCCACACACTAGTCAAAGCGCACACACAAAAATCTACTTTGACTCATTCAAAATGGAAATAAACCCTTGAGACATCAGTATTGCATTTGTGATTTTTTTGCTGTAGTCATTTGAGATATTAGCCTTCTTGGCTTTCTTGTATGCACTGTTAGTAAAAGACAGATTTTTGAGATCTTCAAATGTGTGTAATCTTAAAAAGAAGTATTAATAGGCTATCTAAAGCTTTGGAGTCCTGTTTCTAAGATCGTTATTCTTAAAGGGGCAATTCACTCACAAATATAAATTTTGTTATTATTTATTCACCATCATGTCATTCCCAACCTGTATATGACTCTTTCGTCTGTGGAGTGTCTCAGTGGTTTTGTGTCCATTCTTCAAACTATCTTCTGTTGTGTTCTGCAGAACAAAGTCATACGGTTTTAAATGACATGAGGGTGAGTACATCTTTGGGTGAACTATCCCTTTTATGTATTGTAATGATACTTTGAAGAAGGAGTTATACTTCATCATGCTTGGTAATACAGATTTCAACACGAGGTGCATTTTAATGATGCTGTTTTTGGTTTTTGTAGAGAGAAATAAACACGACAAGGATCCAAAAACGTCCATATTTTTATGATCGACATAGCACTACCTGATTAGCAATGCCCATACTCTTGTTTGATTGACAAGCGGTCTCCACTCTAAAGTCAAGGAGGCCCCAGTTGTCATGGAAACTGGTTTAAGCTGTGGCTCCGCGTCGTGACGAGCAGTGGAGAACAAAATAAATGCAAGCAATTCGTGATTGACAGCAACAGTCTTTGCCCAACCACCTGTTTTTCTTTTTTTTTGCCCCAGCTGTCAGTTTACCCGAATGTCATAAATAAAAATTAACTAGCCATCACTTGTGCTCGTGCGTTCTTGTTGTGCTAACTAGAGCAAGGATGTAAACATCAGCTCAGTTTTGTCTCCCTCTGCTGGTTAATATGTGTCTAACACGACACATCAACACTAATCGAAAGAAATGTTTGTATGTATCTAATGACTTTATCATGGTTTGCTAGTTTAGTTACACATTGTGTCCAATCATCCATTTAATGTAGAGTCGCTTTTTCACATTGTCCTGCTTTTTGCCACATCACTCCTGTTCACCAACATTTTCTCTGTTATGCAGATGCTTTTCTCCCAGGTAAGTTACACATAAATTATACAATGTGAAATAAGCTTTCCTAAGGTCAGCCTTTGGGGAGAAAACACGCGAGCAAATAACACTACTTGGATGTCAAAAGCATCCCAACGTGCCTTGCTAGTCTTCCACCAACTAGGGGGCGCTCTCACCCTAAAATACAGCCGAAACGGCAGCGTGTAACTACTGTAAAATGTGACTAACAATAAGAAAATGGGCTTGCGCTCTCAAATTTAATCTTATATATTTTTTTGTTTATTTGTAAGTATTTTTCATTGTATAATTATAATTTTTGTGAACTCTAACTCTCAATATTGTTCTCAATAGTTCCTGTATGTTATATTGGTCCATTCGCATGAATAATATAAAAAAGAAAAAAGGCAGGTGAGTCACAGTGCTGACAGCAACTTGACTATGTACATAAATTACAGAAAGTTGAGACTCGAAAAGCTTTATATAAAGACTCCTCGTCCTTCAAGGGACATCTTTCCACGGACTTTGATGCGTGCTGACCGAACACGAGTCTACCGGCCTGAACTCTATTTTCCGCCTGTCTTGCCATCAACCAATCAGCTGCATTTGAAATTCCAGCGCATCAGTGCAGATGCGCACACGGGTACGCTAGCAATATCAATATTTTATTAAGGTAAGTTCATTTAACGTCCCTTCAACACCTATCAACATTTTCCGTAAAAATCTTTGCACTATATCACAGCAGTATATCTCTTTTAATCATTCTGATGCCAAGTTAAGACCTGATAAAGAGCATGTGGCTCAAGATTTCCAAACTTCTTTTAATTACAATACTTCTATCACAACATGCTTTCTGGTACTTATTCATTCATGACGCACAAGACAAAAAAAACACAAAAAATAAAAGAATGAAGTTTAGACAGGTGGACCGTGTGTGTCTGACCTGTGTGTGTATGTATATAAGACGGTTTGCGCACGCGATAGGTGGCGTTCCAAAACCCGTCTTGTGCCCTTGAAAGTAACTGCAGGAAGGGTACTACACCACGTGAACTGTTGTCTCGGATAAGGGAAAAACTATGTTGTTTTTATAACTGCATTCATTATGTGTGATTTATACAGCTATATTTACCAAAACAGCTGTTCATCTCCAGAACTTAAACGTCAAAGGATCTGCCCTTCTAAGTGCGTGGAGCACGTGAATTCACCCTAAAATGCGATAAAAGACATCTATGGTCTCAAGGGGCAGGGGTTACTTTCGAATGTATAAGCGGTTTTGACTTTTATTCATTTGACTTTCATTAATTCAACCAAATGTCTTTATAAATATCTTCTTGAAAAAGCAATGCCACCCACATCTGTGAGGTACTGGGGGAAAGTCAATTAACAGCAATTTCATTTTTGGGTAAACTAACCCATTAAGGAATATAAAATACAACTTAAAAGACAATATCCCTTCTAATTAAATATCATGAAAAGGCACAAGATGTTTTTAATATATGACCTATAAATCACAGCAACAAAAACAGTATAAAAGGAACAAAATGCAATAAATAACAGAAATGCAAAATAACAGGAGAAGTGAGGATATGGTAAAAAACTGCCGAATCATTTTTATACTGGCCCTCAAAGAAGAGTAGTTGAAGACCCCTGGCCTTAAGGTTAAAACTGCATGAACAGAGAGAACACATTGTCTCAAAAAGCTTTTATACTCTCCAAATACCGCTCTAAATTTCTCTCTCTCTCTCTCTCTCTCTCTCTCTCTCTCTCTCTCTCTCTCTCTCTCTCTCTCTCTCTCTCTCTCTCTCTCTCTCTCTCTCTCGCTCTCACACACACACACACACACACACATTCACAGATGCACCCAAACATTCATCCATTAGTAACATTCCCACTCACACACACTTTCTATCCACCCTTGTTTTTAAGCTATGAATACACTCCTTACATATGGAAGAGCTACAGAAAACCTCAGGACACAAAATGGTTGTTACATCATCCCGACTTATTGCATAATATAAAAAATATATGTGAACGTCAGCTAAAAAACCCTTACTGTTTGTGGATTGGCAATCGAGATGAATTTTTAACCTGGATTAAGCCTAAAATGCCTATACAAACCTATTAAAACTGATGTGCTATTTGTCAACTAACCAAGCAAAAGGGCCTTTTACTCATCTGAAACTATACTGTTAAAAATATTCTCCAGGCTTCTGGTGACACACCGGTAGGAACCTATAAAGAACCTTTATTCAGTTCTCACTTTTAGTTCCTGCAAGAACTCTAATGACTGTCAATACTTCCTCCAGTTACCCCGAGAGAAGATCATTATGTGACGTCCTCCGCAAATTGAGCTCTGAATCAAACTTCACATTAACTTCTTGTGTGGCTGACTGTGTATGTGTGTCGTCTGTCTGGGTGTATGTAATCATGGCTGATGGGAGAGGAAAAAGGGCTGCTGCACATCGCTTCTCACCCTTGAGATCAATGTTTTCAGTATCATACTGAAGCCCGAGCATGATGTTTAATGAATATTAATCTGTTTCAAAATGAACGGTGTCTCTTTAAATAGTGATATTAAAGGGAAAGTTGTCATCATTTATTTATTCTCTTTCAAGAGTTTTTCTTCTGTGGAACTCAAAAGAAGATATTTTGAGATATGTCTCAACGGTTTTGTGTCCATACAATGTAAGGCAGTAATCTTCAGTCAGCGATCTTTCAAAGTCAAGTAAAGGAATGAAAAAATGAAGCTGTGATTAAAACATTACGCTACATTTATTTAGTTTTTCACGTGATGGAACAATTCTGCTTAAAGCCTTTTACTATTTTAAGCATAAGTTTCCATAAACACAATGCTGGGTTGTATATTTTGTCAAGTTGTGTAAAACAGATATTGTTTATTGTCCTGTCTGGTTGAACGGCTGAATGATCTAAAGCAGTATGCAATTTTTGTCCAGGTCTTAGTTTTTTTTTGCTTATTGGACATTTTCTTTCCTGCACCCGTGATGATGATGTGAGTCCCTGGGAGCCAATAGTTCACCATTATTTTCTATCCTCTGCTGTTTTTTATGATTATGTAATGTTTGTAGGCTTCTCAATAGCAGAGGAAAGCACCCCTGCTTTTGACTGATGGTCGGACCCTCCGTGTATGTGTGTGCAGTGTGCAGTAAGCGCCGCCCATGCTTCAGCTCTATTCATAGAGAGAGAGAGAGAGAGAGAGAGAGAGATACGCAGACTCCCACCTCACCGTGAGAACAGAACAGTACCTAACCGGACGTGCGTTTCTCTTCCATACACCGCGCGTTGCTCACGGGGGCGCGGATCCAGGGGCGCAGCTGGCGTCGGGGGCTCGAACCTGCGGAAAGGACACAGATCCAGGACCAGGACTGACCCTGAGGATGATGAAGGTGAGGGTGATGCTGACTGTGATTCCGGTGATGCTCCCAAGAGCGCCATTCTTCAGGCTTACCGACGGCTAGAAAAAAGGGGGGAGAGGGGGTGTTAAGTCTTATTTTTGCGATGGTGGACATACACATTCTAAATAGAGGTCGCCATCAACGCGAAAGCGAGAGGGTGTCGTCCCTGCGTTGGAGAGGAATCTGTCATGTTTTTCATGTGATTGAACTGTTCACCAGAGAGGTTGCGTTGCATGAACGGCTAATGGATGCTGCCCGCCGCCCGCGCGGAGAGACTCGCACCGTTCCACTGCTATGGAAACGGGAGACAAGGAGCGCGCGACAGAGGGGGGATACCCAGCATCTCAGCGCCGCCTCGGGCACGTCAATGACGTTGGTATATTTTGCGCTCGTAAATGTGTCACGGTGTCCGTTACTTTGACGCGCCTCGTTATAAACCGCGATTTGCGTTGGTATGCGTGTGCGTAAAATTCGTAGTGTTTGCTGCGGCGCTTCGAGGTTCATTCCGATGCGAATACGCGTTTCGCGTTAATTGATTGTGAACGGCCCGAGCGCAACGGAGTTCTGTAGTCAAGTGCCGGAGAGCGGCGCCTGCGTTTGTTTTACAGCCGTGATCGGCGGTGCGCAGTTTATTTGTGCCAAATCGCGAGCGCCGTTTTTGTCTCATTCGTTCGCGGTCGAGGGTGACATGTATGCGTTGGGTAGGTAACGACGCGCCTTTGGCTTGTGTCAAGCTTTCGAGAGAACAGAAAAAGGTTTAGATTCGAGAAAACATGCGACGGAGGCCGATGCAAGGCTTCGTTTGAACTGCAGGTGCGTTGACGGTGATGCTCGCGCACAGCACTCTCGGGGCCTTGTGCGGCGTCCAACGCGCGCACGTGAAAGGACCTTCGCATATTTTGTTTTCTTTGAAAACTGTCGAGGTGTGTCAGCGAACACATTTTCATTCGGGCTTAGCAAAGCCCATCAGATGTTCACAGGTGCCTGACGACAGGGGACACCCTGTTTACCCATCCTGCGAACTCCTGTGCCCTGCATGCACGCGTCGTTCGTTCCCAATGCACCATCAAACTGTTATGTGTTAAAACATCTTGCATTTGTCACACGCGTTGTGGACGAAGTTTATCAGGTTTTGTGCATCCCCTGGGAATCATACCCACAAACTTTGCACTGCTCACACAATGTTCTCTAGTGAGTTTAATTTACAGAGGGGGCATTATAGATCCGTTGACCCGTATCATGTTACACATATTGTCCTTTAAGGAGCTATGACAGAACTTCGGTGTTGCACCTGAATGCTCATAAATCGAGGCCATGCTTTATTCTACGTTGTAAACAAAAGGGGTCGCTTTTAAACACATGCACCTGATGGTTTGTTTCAATAGCGTCGCATGCGCTTCATGTGCACGGGTTGACCACAAGTGCTCATTAGAATTCAACGAACCACTCTTATGTCACGCTTATCCTTAACCGGACCCTTCTGCAAGACAGGCGTTTGGTTTCTCTTATTCAGAATAATTGCCATCAGCTCAAACATGAATCAGCCGAATTGGAAGTGAATCAGGCACTTGAACTCATGTCTTCGGTGTGTTCGGGTGTTCACGCTGGGAGCACATATTTGCAGATCTGGGATTTCGTTGTGCGTTGGAGCATAATGGTTTGGATGCATCCCACTGAAGTGCAGGAGCCGTTGACTCACTGTCTCTACGGGGAAACAATTTTAGTCCTGAAACTTCACTGATGGTGTGCCGCTCCGACTACTGATGAAATTTAGAAACGTAGTTGCTATCAGTACATGATCGTAGGGCGTACGTTCATTTTTGAGCACTTAGAAAAAACCTTCTGCAGTACAGTGACCCTGTTAATACCTGCTACACATTAGCTTCTCTGTTTTCCTTTGACGCAAAGTAAACGTTGCATTTGACTGTGACTGCTACTGTATGCGATATGAAACCTTTAGCACACCAAACACATTTATCAATGTGTTTCCTCGTGTCTTCTTCCTTTTGGCAATATTAGAAACACCAGACGGACGATTTTCACAGATTGTCACATGGGAAGAGGTTGTAAGAACACATTGCAATGATGCGTTGAGACATCAGTTTGCACCGGTGTGGGATGTTGAACGCTATGGCAGGATATTTGCATCTGCATTGGCATTAGCGGACGCCATCCGCAGTCCTTCTCTCCCTACAGGTTGGACGTGTCTGTTGTAGACTAGCGATGTAAAGTGTTCAAAGATGTTTGGGCTTAATAATCTTATCAAAATGTTATTTGTAATAACAATTGATCATCTTGGAAATGACATTGGTGGAGGACACAAAAGAAGATATTTGAAGAACGGTAACCAAGAACTTCGGTTCCCATTGAGTGTCATTGCATGAACACGAAACCCATCCATCCATCCATCCATCCATCCATTTTCTACCGCTTGTCCGAACTACCTCGGGTCACGGGGAGCCTGCGCTGAACACGAAACCACATTTCTCAAAATATCTTCTTTTGTTCCAACGGAAGAAAAGAGTCATACATACATTATATAGGGTTTGGATGACGTGAGGGTGAATAAATAATGAAAGAAATGTTATTTTTGGGTGAACTATCCCTTTAGGTAAACACTTTTTAAAACACGCCCTTGAGGTGTATCCTTCAATGAAAAGCCTTTAACACTTTGGAACATTCCCTATTTTTATACTGTAAAATGAAATAAATAGTCTCTCTCGCTGCCATATATGTATCGATCTATCTTCCATCTCTATATATATACACTCCCTAAATATACTTTTCATCTTTTCTGAGTGAATATGTACATTGGCGTATTCTTTAATAATGAAGGTTACGAATTCCCTTTACATGCACAAGCGGCTTCTAATCCTGTTCTCCGTGGCCATCTTAAAAGGCATCCGATCTCTACAACTCTTATGTAAAAAACGACTGCGGAATGAGGGTTCTGTAGATCACACGGACGGTTCCGATCTGGCGGTGAAGGGGATGAAGTTTCAGGGCCTGTGTGTATTCACATGGAGAGGCATGTGCATCCGAAAATATGACTACGTGAATGCGGGAAAGAGTGGGAAAACCAAGAAAATGGCCAGATTTAGAAACATCTGCACGGGGAGCATAGGCTGGGAATCCACCCACACACACGCAGTCACTTGATATAAGCTGTATCAAACACGCATATCTTTTGCATCTTTCATGCCTGAAAGGCTTTTGTGCTTTTTCTCTGCTTGTATTTGTTTTAGGAGCCGTGTGGGCAGGCGATGCAGCATGGGTTTAAAGCATTTATAATCTAAAATTAGACCTCGAGAAACTGCAAAATGTTTTATCGGGGTGATTCACATCAAAACGTGGAGGGAATTACAGGCTTAAGTGGCGTCGTACCGCTAAGCAGCTCCAACTTGGATAGTTCCTGAAAACATGGTTGCTTCGCTCTCTGTGCGGATCACATTTCTTTATTATCTCCTCCTGCAAGATATTATGAGAATTAATGGCTGTACGAGTTTGCGTGTGCCGTTGCGAGAGGCTGCATTTTAACGCATTCTCTCTCTCTCCACGTGCTTTCTCCAGTCCTCTCTCTTAGACTCCTAGCCCACTGTACTCCGATTACATAATCGTCCTCCCCAGTCAGGTGTGTGTGTGCGTGTGTCTATGGTGAGGCAGCATCCTCTGATGTTCTGTTTCCTTCCCCCCTCTCATTGGATAAGAATGCTGTGCTATAGTTCTCCGAATTATAGGGCTGTTCTGTCGGTGAAACAGCAATGATGCTGAATGAAGCAAGCGATTCATTTGTGTCGCACCTTTCTGTCTAGACATCCGAAGCTTTTTGTTTGTTAAAGAGAACTCGAGCGGGCCGGCTCCAGTTTTAAGCAGCACCTTGATGGGGTGATGGCGGCCAGCGAGAAGTGGTGTGCTAACCTGCAGCACGGGTTAGGTTGGGTGGGGTCGAGATATTACATTATTGGACACGGCCAAATGGGTCTTTTGTGTCAAACGTTGGTGTGAGCACTCATATGATTGAGAAATGCTATTTCTGGTCACCCCCAGAGAAGCGTCTGCTTTGTTGTTTGTCAAGACTGCAATTTCTTAAAGGGACAGTTCACCCAACTATAACAATTCTGTCATCATTTACTCACCCTCTGTATGAATGTATTTGTTCTGATGAAAAAGATATTTCGAAGAATGTTGGAAAGCAAAACAATTCTTGGCCACTATTGACTAGTAGGAAACATACAATGGTAGTCAAAAGTGCCCCAGAACTGTTTGCTTTCCTACATTCTTCTAATTATTTTCTCTTGTGTTCAACAGAACAAGGACAAATATAAGCATTTTTCCTATTATGGTAGTCAATGGTGGCCAAGAACTGTTTGGTTACAAGCATTTTTCAAAATATCTTTCTCTGTGTTCATGATCAGAACAAAGAAATTGATACAGATTTTTGGGCGAACTGTCCCTTTAAGGCCCATTGGCACCAAAATTATAACAAGATAATATGCCGCAATTCATTTTAAATGCATGAGTCCTTCAAATTTGACTTTAATATTTCATTGTTCAGCTAAAAAAATCTGTAAAGTTGGTCTCAATGATATTGTTCCTCTGTATTATTATTGTTAAAGGTGTGTTGTAGATACTGATATTCTCTTAAATTTAGAGTGGCCAAAGAATTCTAAGTGTGAAAGGGGTTTGACAGCAGGGATTATATATATAAGCAGGCCTTAAAGGGATAGTTCACCCAAAAATAAGATATCTGTCATTATTTACTCATCCTCATGTCATTCCAAACCTCTATGACTTTCTTTCTTCTGCAGAACACAAAAGATGATATTTTGAAGAATGTTAATAACCAAACAACATTGGCCTGCATTGACTTCCATTGTAATCACACAAAACTAGGTATGTAACAATATTATCGATATCGTGTTATCGCAATAGCGAAATTGTCTCAATATTATCGTGGTCACATGACTGTATGAAACGATAGGTCTTCCGGGCCTAACATAGAGAATTTATTTTATAAAAGGTTTTTTTGGGTCATTTGACCCATCTCATACTATAACTCATACCTCTAAGCATTAGTTATGCTTGGTGTATAAAGAAAAGAGGATGCTTATGGCACGTTTCCAAGTCTTTATTTGTCATTTAAACATTGCAATAAATATCGCAATGTGGGCTTTATACCGAGACATTATCGCACAGTGAGATTTTGATAACGTTACATCCCTACACAAAACCACTAAGACATTTCTCAAAATATCCTATTTTGCGTTCAGCAGAAGAAATATACAGAGACAGGTTTTGAAGAACATGACGGTGAATAAATGATGTCAGAATATTTATTGTTGGGTAAACTAACCCTTTGAATAACTTGAAAAAGAAGAACAAAATTCCATGTAGGCTCAAGAAAGGTTGGCGATACAGGGCGATTACTTCAAAATCCACGGTTGAAGTCTTGCTGAACCAGAGATTTGGTTCTGAATTCCCTCAAGACCATAGCTGACGGTGTCCCCTTGTGTAATCTTAGACGTCCGTGTCCCCTTTGTCCATCTCGCCCTGTCAACTCTGGTCAAATGTCAGTTTAAGCGAAAAGTCAATGATTTGGGTCAAAAGTTGAAGAGCTTCCCACTCAAAAAACCTGTGAGACATAATCAATCTAATGAGTGTGAGGTCTGCCTGTTGGCAAAAGGACAGGAGAGCTGTAGATATCTGCATGAAGGCATTCGCATAGATAGAAACCGAGAAAGAAAGAATGTTCCTGAGTACAGTTCATTCATGCAGGAATAAAGGCAAGAGAAATGGAGAGAAGGATATGCAGAAACACACACACACATGTCTGGTTTACTATCTCCGTGGGGACAGTCCATAGGCGTAATGTTCTTTATACCGTACAAACTGTATATTTTATCCCCTAACCCTAAACCTAAAGATCATAGAAAACTTTTTGCATTTAAAAAAAATATTGTTCTGCACAATTTATAAGCTTTTTTGCCCATGAGGACCTCAACTTTGGTCCCCACAGTGACACGAGTCCCCATGTGTTGGTGTGCATTCAGGTTTAGGTCCCCAACGGGATATAAAAACATGTACACACACACACACACACATAGACCTAGTGTTACCACACTGCTGTTTATGAACAGATTGCTCTGTTTAGCTGGTGGAGACACTGTTTCATCCCGCTAAATTCATCCTCATCCAATCTGATAATCTCATGGGTTGTTACATCATTTCGCAGGGTGCGTGTGTGTGCGCGTGCCGTATAATCATTTCGGTGTGTGGTTGATAGCCTACAGCTCCAGTACATGCAGTGCCACCTTCAGCGGTAATATCTCACATGAGAATTAGCTGTGGATGAGTTGTGATGTTTGAGGCGTCGTACGTGATCCTCATCAGCTGCCCCGGTAAGATCTGATGTGGCTGGGACGGAAACGCAGCTTTTCCACTGCAGTTTTGCTGACTGATTTGCATAATCCTACTGCCTCCTGTTTCCTTCAGTGAGAAAGAGAAGCACGTTGCAACATCGAGAGAGACTGCGTAAAGAAATATCAGCTTGAAGGTGCACTCGGTCATTTTTTCCTCATTAAAAAGTTAGCGCTTAAAGAAATGGTGTTCTTTGAAACGATATGCTTGTGAAGTGATGACTCTGGTTATATCAGTAGACTTATAATAGCTGATTTATTTAACATGGAGCGGTCGCTTTGTAATTCTTCGTTATCAGATACCATCGTTTGCGGAATATATTGCTTGTGGCTGACTGCAAACAGCACATTTCATACATCAGTTTGTGTTTAAACGTTGGCGCATACGTATTAAAGGGGTCGTTCACCCAAAAAAGGAAATTCTGTCATGAATTACTCCACCTCAAGTTGTTCCAAACCTGTATACATGTATTTGTTCCGTCAAACACAAAGAAGATATTTAGAAGAATGTTAGCAACTGAGATTTTGGGGGTAGTCAAAAAATGCTAGTCAAAGTTGAACTGTTCTTCGAAATATCTCATTTTGTGTTCAACAGAACACATACATTATACACTTTTTTGTGACAGTGGTAGTCAATGGTGCCCCAGAAATCTCAGTTGCTAACATTTTGCCAAAGATCCTTCTTTGTGTACGACCAAACAAATACATTTATACAGGTTAACAACTCGAGTAATTCGTGACATCATTTTTGTCATCATTTTTTTAGTGGACTATCCCTTTAAACACACACACTATAATGCTCTCTCCTTCTGTCTCTCACGTACTAAGAAGGAATATTCTAGCTAAGCTCTAAACTACCATAAAAAAAGAGCTTGTGAAATACAAGTCCTGAAAGACCAGACCAAAACTTTTTCACTTTTTTCGCGTTCATATGGATTACTTTCATGAACTTTTCACCAGGCGACCTCCCCTCGAGCTGTGAGCTTACCTGTTTAAGATCACAAGTCATCGAGAACTTTTTTCATTTCTGGGCAAACTGTTCTTTTAGCAGTGACACAAATCTGTGTCGAAGTCACAGGTACAGTCTATACACTGAGGTGCGTGTAGCGTCTGGTGTAGATTCGGTACAGTACGCTGTCACGTGATCAACAGACTTTAGGAAAGTGTGCACTTGGACAACACAGCGTGTGGTGCATTTGTTTTCTGTCTTCTAATCTGGCAAACAAACAAATTGGGATTTTATTTGTTAAGGATAGTTCACCCAAAAATGACAATTCTGTCATGAATTACTCCCTCTCTAGTTGTTCCAAACCTGTATACATTTCTTGTTTCTTCTGATGTACAGATAGATATTTGGAAGAATGCTTGTAACCAGATCTCGGACCCCATTGACTATCATAGAAGGAAAAATGACATTGGTAGTGTAAAGTGCTCCAGAAGGGTTTGCATTCCTACATTCTTCAAAATATCTTCTTTCGTGTTCAACAGAACAAAGAAATTGATAAAGCAATTTTTCCTACTATGGTAGTCAATGGTGGCCGAAAACCGTTTGGTGACGCGCATTCTTCCAAATATCGATCTCTGTGTTCATCATAAAAAATGAATTTATACAACTTGATGGTTAGACAACAGAATTGTCTTTTTTGGGTGAACTGTTCCTTTAAGGTGCAATACAAAGTTTTGATATTTATAGAATTTAGATCGATATTAACCGTCGATTCAATCCACTTCTCTCTATATTTACACATATTAAAATGTGATAATCACATCTGGTAATAAATACAATAGTTATTCTCAAATACTAACCGTGTGAATATCTGCACCAACTCAAAGCACACCCAAACATGGACGTGTCCTTTTTTAGTGGGAGGAGCTAAATATTGCCAACGCTTGTACCTCCTTTCAGAGCTGGGGTCCAAGTCAAATCAATTGAAGAAAAGCAAAGCAAACGCAAATGCGATGTAGCATTAAAGCAGTGATACATCTCAACACCCTTGTCAGTTTTGGTTTAACAGAGATGACTTTAAAGCGGACCCCAGCATGTGACTGTTTGATGTTAATCCAGAATGTTTCCGATGTTACATAACTGTGTTTCGTCCTGTGTCCTCTCTCTTCCTGTAGCTGGTCAGTGGGGGCTCTGTCGTGAATGCTGAGGCAGTATGGGACCATGTGACCATGGCTGACCGGGAGCTGGCCTTCAAGGCTGGTGACGTCATCAAGGTTTTGGACGCCTCCAATAAGGACTGGTGGTGGGGTCAGATCGACGATGAGGAGGGCTGGTTTCCCGCCAGCTTCGTCAGGGTGAGTCAGATATAGATAGTCTAACATATACCTGTCTAACAAACACCTGCCCAGCATACTCACCTGTCTAACACACACCTGCCCAACATATCCGTATAACACACGCCTGCATAACCTCACCTGTTTACAGTTTAAGGGATAGTTCAGCCAAAAATGATCGATTTCCCCATCATGTCATTCCAAACCCGTGCGACCTATTGTGAAGAACGTTGGTAGCTCTGAGACATTTCTCAAAATATCTTCTTTTGTGTACAGGTTTCGAACAACATGAGGGTGATTATGACATGTTTTTATTTTTGGGTGAACTGTCCCTTTCAGAAATGCTAGGGATCTAAATCGTAATCTTATAAAGCTGGTTAAATAACATGAGGTCTGATGAAGAAATTCACATCAATCCGCATAACATTTTCATTTGGCACATTTAGTAATACACGACTAAAGCAGATTTTTTCCCTCATATTCTGTCAGAAGAGGTCATATTCTTCCCTTTAACCCTCAGCTTGTACCCAAACTCTTGTTTGTGTTGATGTTGTTGTTTCTCTAAGGTGGAGTCCCACCCCCCTCAAACCAAACAGCTTTTTTATATCAACCCTGTCGCTGCATCACGCCTCACAAACGCCACGGCTAAGGTGCGTTTTTTCCCAAAACCACTGCTTACCGTTTTACCGTTGAATGCATCCCATCGCTTCCTGCTCACATGCTGTCGCTGTGTTCAAACGTTTCGTCCCGCCGCCACAGTCGCTGCGCTTCGCATCCATGGCAGTGCCGATGACCCCTTGGGTCTGTCAGAAAATGTTGAGGACCAAGATTTTGTCAATGTACTGTTTCTTTTTAGAATTGTAAAATGTAACAATGATGGAACCTGTTCATATTTTGACCCTATTTTTGACATCTTGTTTTGTTTGGGGTGGGAATTGTAAACAAAAACACGTTGGAAAATGGCATCAGTACAGTCAGCCGTTTTACTCTCTCTTATCCTAGTTAACGTCCATAGGACGAGATCAAATCTTAAGACGAACCCTCTTATACATAGAATGTGGAAATGTGTGTTGTCTGTTTATTTTAAATGTTAGTTTGTCAATAACCGCAATTCGTACAAAGATTATGAACAGAAGCATTTTCAACCAGCTTTGCAGTAAAATATGTTATTAACAGTATGTGAGAAGAACAGTTCGTAATATGCACACACCTAAATTTGCCTCTTACCGCCTGGGGGGGATTTCCCTGCACTTAAAGGAGTAGTTCACTTTCAAAATACATTTTCATGATAATTTACTAACCCCCGTGTCATCATAGATGTTTATGTTTTTTTCTTTAGTCGAAAAGAAATGAAGGTTTTTCATGAAAACATTCCAGGATTTTTCTCCATATAGTGGACTTCAATGGACTCCAAACGGTTGAAGGTCAATTTACAGTTTCAGTGCAGCTTCAAAGGGCTTTAAACGATACCAGACGATGAATAAAGGTCTTATCTAGCGAAACGATCGGTAATTTCCGGAAAATATATAAATGTATATGCTTTATAAACAGAAATGCTCGCCTTGCTCTGTTCTGCGATGCGCGTTCATGACTTCACGTAATTACGTTGAAAACGTGTAAACACTCTGTACTTCCGCCTACGTCAAGCGTGACCTTTTCAACGTGAATACGTATTTTGTGAAGTCATGAACGCGCATCGCAGAACAGAGCAAGGCGAGCATTTCTGTTTATAGAGCATATACAATTTCTTTTTTAAATGACCAATCGTTTCGCTAGATTCCTTGTCTGGTATCGTTTAAAGCCCTTTGAAGCGGCAATGAAACTGTCATTTTGACCATCAACCGTTTGGAGCCCAATTGAAGTCCACTATATGGAGAAAAATCCTGGAATGTTTTCATCAAAAACCGTCATTTCTTTTCGACTAAAGAAACAAACACATAAACATCTTGGATGACACGGGGGTGAGTAAATTATCACGAACATTTATTTTGAAAGTGAACTGCTCCTTTAAGTAAAAATGAATATCATTATTACATTGTTTAAGACGTACATTTAGTACACTATGGTATATTTAACCATCCACGCTTGGTGACACTATTGATGCAGACATTTGAAGGATTTCTCTGAATTGTAAACTCACTCCCGGTTGACCGAATAGCGTAACTGGAAACTAGTCTGTGGATCCATCGGTTTGCTTTTCTCTGACCAATCCAACTTTCAGCACTAAAATATGAACAAAAACCCTTTTAGTGCGGGTCACGAGTGAAAGGATGTAGGATAGAGGATAGAGATGTGTGTGAAAGGAGTATGTTGGTGAAGGTGGAGTGCTTTTTAATGGGACTTTTATGTAACTTGGTAACTTCAGATATGTACGTATAGCTGCCTAAGTGCATTCCTCACTTCTCCCTTTGCTTTCTTGCTATCTTTTCTTTTTTCTCTCTTTTCTAACAGTTACCCTGTTCCTCCCCAAACACAGGCACACAGATGGCAGGTTGTGTAAGCCGCTCTCTCGGGCATGACAGGTGTGAGAATATCACCTGTGTCCACTCAGACATACATATTTAACACACACACACTGTATATATAGAAATGTGGGCACTGTTGTATTCTGACCCTTTGGATATCTCTTATACAACCTGAGAAGGGAACAGAAAAAGAATATGTATGTGAGAGAGAGCGGTAGTGTCTGAGGGCGTTATGTCACACCAGTTGGTGGCGCCGGGCCGCTTGGCCTGCAGGTTTGGCATCTCTCTCCTGCTGAGACCTGGAGCTCATATGTCATCAGAAATCATTGCTCACTGTTTACTAGCAGCACACACGCACAACACAAGGAAATACAGCAATGGCATTTTTATAATGAAAGGCTACAGAATCTTGGGTAACGTTAAAGCGGTATACATATACGCATATGGCTTTTATTCAGTGTATGTTACATGGGAATCCAACCCGTGACTCTGTGCTTTACCAATCGAGCTACAGGAAGTTTTCATGTTAACCCTTTCACCACCACCGATGGATTTCCCATCATTCATAAGACATTTTGACACATTAAGGCTTGTGCGAACAGGATAGATTGCACTACATTGATGTGCAGACAGCAATGGCAACACTATTGAAGATGTGTCTTCATTTGACTGATATTGAATTTGACTGTACCCAGTCTTCCATAGGCAGGATCTTTTTTTACATTTACGTTTTTCCATGGCATCGTAGATTCAGTTGTGGCGCAGGAGTGCGGGACGCACAAGCAAGTCTAGTTTGAGAATGTGCATGGTAGTTTGCTTTTCTGAGGGTTATAGAAGGGCCGGGATGTGTGAAATTTAGACAAACCCAACTGGATCAGAAGGTTGAGTGCATGAATATAAATGAAACGTATTCTCAAATAAATCAACATGCTTTTTAAAGGGCTACTCTGCTCAAAAATGAAAATTCTGTCATGAATTACTCCCCCCCAAGTTTCTTCCAAACCTGTAGAAATGTCTTTGTTCTGTTGAAAAATATTTAGAAAACGTTGACATTTCTGGGACATCATGACTACCATAGTGGGAAAAACGAAGGTGCTCTAGAACTATTTGCTTTCCTAAATTCTTCAAAATATCTCATGTTGTGTTCGACACAAATAAAAAAACGATGTCATTTTTCCTACTATGGTGTTGCTTACATTTTTCCAAATATCTTGCTTTGTGTTTAACAGAACAAAGACATTTCCACAGGTTGGAACAACTTCAGGGTGAGTAAATGGTGACATCATTTTTGAGCGGAGTATCCCTTTAATGTTCGAATGAATAAATAGTTTTTGCTCTATTGTTCCAGATCAAAACAGAAAGACTAGGCTAGAAATAAACCATTGAAGCAAATGCACATTGAGTTGCTGTGTTTTGACATTAAAGTTGATGTGATTTCTCACTACACAGTGGTTTGCGCGAGCAGTCGATCTTGCTGACCAGTTTCAATTCTCGAATGATTTTATGACAGATTTCATTTGATTACTTAATTCCTTCAGATTTTGTAGGTCACTGAATAAAAACATGAAAAAATCGAAAAATCATAGTAGGGGAATTTGCTTTATAAATGTATTTGTTCTGTTTAACACTAAAGAAGATATTTGGAAGAATGTCGGAAAGCAAACAGCTCTGGGGCAATTTTGACTACTATGGTAGTCAATGGTGACCAAGAACTGTTTGGTTACAAGCATTCTTCCAAATATCTTTATCCATGTTCAACCGAACAAAGGAATTTATACATTTTTGGAACAACCCGAGGGTAAGAAATTATGACCGAATTTTTATTTTTGGGTGAGCTGTCCCTTTAAAAATATTTGTATAGTTGTCATTTTCGGTGTGAATGGGTCTGATGCTACCAGTCAACACCTTAAAGACATAAATACAGTTAAGTCAAAGAAATGGATAAATGTTGTATTCATGTACGCAACAAGATGGAGGCTGATGGTTGGTGTACGACACTGACACCTTAACACTGTAAACCCTGTTCCGCTGTGTCCTGTGTTTCTCTTCACTGTTCAGTGAGGTTGAGTCATGAAGCATAAAATGAGACGTCACTTTTCATTAGGGGACAGAAGACAAGAACAGACAAAAAAAACCAGATTGCTCTCGGAGGAGAGGGCGAGAGAGACGGGGAGAGAGGCTAAAATAGATTGGACACTAAGAGGATGGGAAGAGAAGATGGAAGTGTACCCGTGTGTGTGCGCAGGTGTGTGCTTGTCTGCCCGTGCAACATCTGCGTCATTATTGTTCTTGCAATCCCTTGACGGCTTCAAACAGACAAGCGTGGCATCTCGCGCGCAAACGTCATACACTCGGACAACAGGATCACTAAACTTACTCATTGCTTTGATGAGGATGAGGAAGGACAGCAAGCCCGGGGCTAATGCACTGAGAAGCTCAGCGAAGGATTCTAGGTATACAATTATAATTCGAGATTTTAATGAGATCTTAACATCCTTCAAGAGATTAGACGTGGTATCCATTACTCTAAAGTAACAGAGAGTCACGCTCTGTGTCTGTGACGGGAGTGACAGAGCTTTCTGGATGGTGTCAGGGTAAACAGACTCTGTGACAGACTTGTGTGTTCATGAGAATCTATTTTTATTTCATTTCGCAAGCGTTTGTGACTGCGGATAAGGTCAGTCAAAGTGTGAGTCGGATTTTAAGAGGGTAAAACCTAAAATCAGCGTCATTGTGGGAAAATTGCTTAACAGACATGCAAAGTCATTTTTTGGGGTTTCTTTTTTTTGGTCACTTTGTCCGGTATTGTAGTCATCTTGGTCGTGGCGTGGATATAGCATCAAGCAAAATGATTTTTCATGCAAAAAAACATTCTGTCATCATTTACTCACCCCTTTGTCATCTCAAATCCGTTTGACTTTCTTTTTGCCTCAGAAAACAAAAGAAGATATTTGGAAAGATGTTGTTTTTCTTGACTTGCATTGGTTGTGTGAAGTGAATGGGGTCCAGCGATGTTCGGTTATCAACTTTCTTCAAATTATCCTCTTTGGTGTTCCGCGGAAGAAAGAAAGCCATAAAGGTTTGAAATGACAAGAGGGTGAGAAAAATGATGACAGAATTTTCATTTTTGGTTGAACTATCCCTTTAAGGGGGAGCTGTAGGGTTGGGGTATATATTACAATATAACATTTAATATATAGACGTCAGCAGAGAGCCCTCACCATGACTTATATATGTGAATAATAAATGTGTGTGTTATCATGTCATCGTGTTATCGTCTTTGAGTATTTACGTGGGCTTGTGTGTGAGCGAGAGAGAGTCTGTAAGGGCACGCATGTGTGCTCGCATCAGTCGCCTCACCTGGGAAAGCAAATGATCCGTTACATAATCAGGACAAATAAAATCGCATACGATTCTCTCAGCCATACAACCAACTCACATCTGTATCACCCTCCTTCTGTTCCCCCCTCCCGGCTTATCTGTGTTTGTCTCGGCAGATATATCCCAGGTCTAAACCCACATTTATTCATGGCCTTTCCTACATGTTTACAGCGAGACCTCTCGTGTGGCGTAACGCATTTCATATTAGTGCCACCAGAGGGCGTCGCTGTGACTTTCTCCGAGATCTGTGATGCTTTTAAAGCCCCATTCAGATAACTTTAATAACCTTTTATGAACGCACTCATGCTGTTAACTCGGTATGCTGTGAGCCAAACGCTAATCGAATGAGAGCGCAATTATTGTGATTGCTTGAATTGATAATAACAGGGCTTGTAGATCAAGGCACGTTTGTCTTAATGTGTGTGTTTTAGTTATGGGTAAATCAAGAGGAAAACACTGCGGTGGAGGCTGCGGAAAGCTCCAGCGAGGTGCAGAACGGCCACGCCGAGGCCAGTCCGAACCCCAGCACCGACTGCCTGTGCCTGGGCCAGCCCACACAGAACCGAGACCAGATGAGAGCCAATGTCATCAATGAGATCATGAGCACAGAACGACATTACATCAAGCACCTAAAGGACATCTGTGAGGTAACAATCACACATATGAAGCTGGGAAATTTTAACCTTTTTTATTTAACTTCAAGATATTTAATAGATCTCATCTGTCATGATTACATCAAAGACATCAAATGTTCAGCTCATATCATGATTTTGGTGGGCCAAAATAAGACCCTGGCAAGGTAGGTATGTGACTTGTGAATTCAACCCACTTTTATTTATATAGTGCTTTTCACAATGTGCGATTTATTGAACTATACCTCCATGACTAAACACCCGATGATAGAGTCCAGACATAAAACATATGCACAACACATTTCTATTTTAAAAGAGGGAAAAATGTATGTGCGCTTTCTTGAGAGACAACATACTTTATACAAATGGACAACTAATGGCTCTTCAAAGATTGTAATATTTATGAAGAATAGCGACCGTTACGGATGTGACCATTCACTTAATCTCGCTATAGAGAACTGTGCTTTAAAGGCACCAAAAAAGATGCTTTAAAAACTTCACGTCCAAATATTGACATCTGACCTATCAGAAGGATGAAACCTTAGATTTCTTTCATCTTAAGGCCGACATTTTTCATGGAATTGAATTGTGTGTTTTAGGGCTATCTCCGTCAGTGTAAAAAGAGAAGAGACATGTTTAATGACGATCAGCTGAAGGTGATTTTCGGGAACATCGAGGACATTTACAGATTTCAGTTGAGCTTCGTCAGAGATCTAGAGAAACAATTCAACACGGAGGAGCCTCATCTCAGCGAGATCGGACCCTGCTTCTTAGAACACGTCTGTACACAAACAAACACAGATCCTATAGACAAACGCCACCATATGATCAGAGAAACTAATGTGTTTATATATTTACAGCAAGACGGATTCTGGATCTACTCGGAATACTGTAACAACCACGTCGACGCTTGCATGGAGCTCACGCGTCTCATGAGAGATGCAAGGTACCAGCACTTCTTCGAAGCGTGCCGACTAGTCCAGCAGATGATTGACATCGCCATCGACGGCTACCTGCTCACGCCAGTCCAGAAAATCTGCAAATACCCTCTACAGCTGGCAGAGTTACTGAAATACACAGTACAGGAACACAGGTACACACACACGTCGAGTCATGCAGATATTATGGGATGCTTCCATACAATATATTATGGCGTAAATGAGAAATTCTGCAAGGATATGGAGTGACATATCTGGTTTCCACTTGTCATTTTGACAGTCCTTGTTTTCGTCTTTTTCATCTGTCAGTGATTATCGGTATGTGGCTGCAGCACTAGCTGTAATGAGAAATGTCACTCAGCAAATCAACGAACGTAAACGACGGCTTGAGAACATCGACAAAATCGCCCAATGGCAGGCTTCGGTGTTGGACTGGGAGGTATGTGACTTGTATTTTGAGAAGGTTGATTTTTAAAGAGTCTGCAGCTAAATAATATCACACTTTTATTGTGCTGATCAGGGCCGGCTCAAGCCTTTTCGGGGCCCTAGCATCATTTTATTTGGGGTCCCCCCTGTAGCCCCAATACAATCGACTATTGTCAATGTTTGATTATCTGCATGCACACTTTAAATCTAACACACAATTTTATTTGCTGTAGCTGTGTTTGGGATGAATGTCATAAAAACAAAATCACATAAACCCTGCGTTACAAGTGTATTTTGATCGTCAAAACATTTGATAAATTCATTACTTCCGGATTTATTGTTCAATGCATCAAACTATTTGCAAAGATTTTCTTTAAAGAATCATTTTTATTTTATAAACACCCTTTTAAAGCCACACACATTTTGACACACACCACTGAAAAAATAGTGTGTATGGCCCTACGTGAAAATGGATATGTGTCGTGAATATATAACCAAAAAAGATGTAATTTCATGCGCTGTTGGGGGTGCTGATGTATACAGCCCCGGAAATGTTTATTTTTTATAAAGGTATTGTTTCTAGTTGTGTGCTTAGGTAAAAATTCTGTAAACTACTAACAATATTTCCCCATCATTTTAAATAACGATACTGCAAAGAAAACAAGTTCATATTCACTTTTTAGCAATACAACAGGAATATTTGTACGTGCATTTATGAAAAGTTCAAAGTTTTCATGTGTCTTGTCATTCTGTCAGTTGTTCACGTTGCTGTTGGATGTCTTTGTCACTCCTGAGGTTTGATTTTGTTAAAATTTAACAGACACTGGACTGGAATGGCCACAATACATCTAGAAATGCTGATTAAATGAACATTTGGTATGGTCTCTTTTTTTTTTCCAAATAACAGTACTAAAAATACTGTTTTAAACAAACAGACATGTGTAGAAGAGAGATATAAATCAAGATGCCACCCATGAAAACTTGCTATAAGCTGCTGTTTTAGGTTTGATCTGTGTATATTATTTAGTCTTTAAACGTCTCAGATTTAGTTTATGTGGAGAGTGTGTATGGTCTTAGATTCCCGTTATGATAAATATAATATCAGTCGCGTTTGTGTGCGTGCAGGGTGAGGATATTCTGGACAGGAGCTCAGAGCTTGTGTACACCGGGGAGATGTCCTGGATATATCAACCGTACGGGCGCAGCCAAACCAGAATCTTCTTTTTGTTTGATCATCAGATGGTCCTCTGCAAGAAGGTAGGACGCATGGGTGAAGAAATAAGGGAAACCTAGTGAATATAAAGTGATGCTTCTAGACAGATAGAAAGAGAATCAGGAATGACATGTAGAGAGAAGAATCGAGAGAGAGAGAGAGAGATGTATTTGTGTTTCCTGGAAGATTGTAGCTGGAGGTATAAAGCGTTTGTGTCCGTCGTTAAACACGACTAAGGTCAAAGCACATGACCCAGTTTTGGGTCTCTCCACAAAGGTGCAAAAACAGCTCTCTTTGGCATGATCTTACGCATTCACAAAAGAGAGACAATTACAACCTGCTTCTCATGAGACTGATTTGAGATCACGCAGGATGCCATCAGTCACATATGTATGTCATAACCGTCTAGCACAGATTATCGCGTCCAGTAATTAATCATGCACTCTCAAACAGGATGTCAAATATAACATTTTTTTGGTAAAAAACATTGCTCGTATTATTATCTTCCACTGACGCACACACAGTGCTCTTTGGCACATTTTCAGATCTTGCTGGGAAAATGTGTGTCATCAGGTTTCGCACACACTTGTGAAGTCCATGCCAGATTGAGCGCGTACAATTAAAGCGAAAGACGGACACAAACACACATGATTTGTGTGTGTTTTGTACAGGCATCTTTTAATCATCAGACTTTTAACATGCTGAAGTGGCTGTGATGTGCAGAGAGTGTTGGGGGGGTGGAGTCGGGTCAGGGCAGCGATTATCATGGAAAGGGGGAATTTTACGGGCAGTAGAAGGCAGCAGAGGCTGTGTGATGGTACAGAAAAATCTGTTAATCTACACTACAGTAGCTTCATTCTCTCAAGAATTTGTCTGCATCTTTTGCCAGTAAACAGGGATGATAGACTAACTACAGGCAGAATAATAATTCGTCTTCGCCTTATACAGGATCTCATTCGCCGTGATATTCTCTACTATAAAGGCCGGATTGAAATGGATCGGTATGAGGTTATCGACGCCGTCGACGGTCGAGACGATGATTTTAACGTCAGCGTGAAGAACGCCTTCAAACTGGCCAACAAAGACACGGACGAGATCCATCTGTTTCTGCCCAAAAAGCTGGAGGAGAAAATCCGTTGGCTTCGAGCGTTTCAGGAGGAAAGAAAAATGGTGCAAGAAGATGAGAAGATTGGTGAGAACTTGCCAAGAACTGACTACAACAATGTCAACGGTTTGCAAAATGTTGTGCTTTCCCACAATCTCAGATCTAATTTCATCTATTTGTCTGTCATTTTATGCCTTTAGGGTTTGAAATCTCGGAGTATCAGAAGAGGCAAGCTGCCCTGACCGTTAGGAGAGTCACAAAACAGAAAGGTGTGCGATTCCAGATGTCATATCATTTTGATAATAAAACGCATTGTTCTGACTGATCAGATGAGTCGCGTTCGATGTGACTATAAACGCACCTGTGACCACATATTCTATATTAATGCACATTGCTTGGCAACTGCATACAGCTAACAGTGTAGACTACATTACTTTTGATAAAAGAAGAACATTTTGTAAAAGCAGTAAGCCATTTTGAGTCTGTGTGATTTGATGCGTACACCCTTGAAATTTTCATCACGTGAGACGGCAGTTTGACAAAAGCATAAATGTTTACTATTTTGGGGGCCCTAAGCAAAGTCAAGACCCGAGGCCCCCCACACATTGCCTAACATTTTTGTTTGAATTGCACAGTATTGAGAACATAGAGTTAATGAGACATATATACAGATACATACTAGGGCTGTCAAAAGATTAATCGCGATTAATCGCATCCAGAATAAAAGTTTGTGGTTAAATAATATACATATGTGTGCTGTGCAAAATAATTTTGTATTTATTAACACATACACATCCATGCATATATTTAAGAAAAATCTAAAAATGATTAAACATTGATATATAATTTCAATTGTTGGTAAATATAAACAAATACATGTAAATATTTGCTAAATATGTAAACATGTGTATGTGTTTGTATTTATAAAAACATAATTAATATGCACAGTACATAGACGTATATTATGTAAACACAAACTTTTATTCTGGATGCGATTAGTCACGATTAATCTTTTGACAGGCCAAATATAAACCATTTATCATTTATTTTACGTTGAACCACATAACAGCACAAAATTCTCTACAGTTTGTTATAAGAATAAACCTTCCTGGTTTTGGGATGAAAAAGTGTCCTTTTGTTTTATTCAGAATCATACAGAATGCTTTTAGCTACAGTAGAAGAAAGTAAAAGGTGCAAGATTCTTCTTTTCATGCTTCTCTTCATAGCATTGTTTTGCTATATTCATAAAATTAGTATTAGATTTATTTTCTTTTGCTTTCTTTCGTTTTTGAGCACCGCTTTGATACGTGCGCTTCATTGCGTATATCTGAGTGTCTAAATCAAGCGTCAAATGATTTTACCGCTTGTAGCCACTAGGGGGTCCCCAAGCTTGCGGGCCCTACGCATTTGCGTGGTTGGCGTGGTGGTCGTAAGGGTCAGTTTTTTTCAATGGAGATTTATAAGTTAACTGAAAGCGGAATAAATACGCTTTCCATTGATGTATGGTTTGTTCGGGTTGGACTATATTTGGGCGACACACTTTTTGAAAATCTTGAATCTGAGGGTGCAAAAAATATCGAAATATTGAGGAATCGATGACTTTGATTTAGACCCATACAATGTATTGTTGGCTATTGACCCAAATATACCCGTGCGACTTCTGACTGGTTTATTGCTCCAGGGTCACTGTTGTCTTTGATTCTTCTAAAATGACACAGAAATCCATCAGCAAAATAAAGCACCAATTCCAACTGATCTTTGTGCATTCTTCTCTTCCGAAGGTGTGGGCCGGTCAGTACCTCCAGCATACCCGCCTCCTTTGGACCCCATGAACCCCGGGCAGTACCTCCTCCCCGACGGGCAGGCCGACGGATACGAATACGAGTCCAAACGCAGCACATCTCCCTTCTGGCAGAACTTCAGTCGGTTAGCTCCCTTTAGAAAATAGACCACACGACCACCAGGGGATGGAGACACCAGCCTCTGTATTTCTGGAAAAGCACTATTCTATTTAAGATATATCTACGGACGTTAGGAGGAGCGACACGACACACAAACTACTACACGAGAGAGGATGGACCTCGCTTTACTGGGGTTTAGCGGTTGTTGTTTTTTCTGCGGGTTGTGGGGACATCTCGCTGGGCTGGTTGCACTGAATTCTGCACACTATATATTGTAACTCACTAAGAATAAAACATATCCACACACGCTCTTGGAAACCCAACCACATTTTATTCCTCAGCACTCTTCTCTACTTAGAGAGAGGTTTTAAATGATGAAATAAGGATGATCTTCTGTTGTCGTTTCTTCTTCTCTACTACACACAATCGTCAGAAAGAGATTTTCACCTTTTGAAGCACTACAACACCGTAATGACTCTGCTCTGTGTCGCGCCGCCCTGGTGTTCCTCCGTGCACTGTGACTATTCAGGGCATTCTCTCTCACCCGATCTCTCTTTTTATCTATCTGTCTCAAGTTCCATATTATCATGTGTTTTCCCAACATTTCAAGCCTGGACAAAACCTCACGTTTCATTTTTGGGATGGATCCTGCTGCACTCTTCAGTTCGTTTCGCATGAGGTCATTGCAGGTGTTTTTGTTTGTGTTAATCTATTCGTACGGGTCAAAGTCTCAAAGAGCAGCGGATTGCGGTCGGCCAAATGGTGACCAATTTGCTCGCGCCAATCGTGTTCTACTGGAACAGTGGATATAACAGAACCACGTTGACATTTACCTACAATCAAATCAATCGATCAGGCTTGAAGTCATTTTGGTTCGCTGGAGCTTTAAAGACCCGGGCCACCTTGAAAGGAGAATGGTTCTGCTCGAAACAAAGTCTAGTTGGACTGTGGACCATTGTAGCCCGGATTAGATGAGAGCCGTTGCTTCATCACGGTTTCCTCTCAGACATCGTCAGCGCAGTCTGGCATCAGACCTGAGAACCGGATCAGATGTTTACTAATATTACTCTGATTTTCTTTCCTGCTAATTACACTAAAGTGAGAACAACACCGCCTCTAAGCCCTGTTTGCATCTGAGGAATTCAACAGATATCCGTTTGGATGAGGAACAATCCATGGAACAAGATGACTGTAATCCCGCCGATCAACCTCCTAGTGATGTGCCAATTCATCTCTTAACGTGCCAAAATCGTCCGGGTTGCCAAATTGTCCTCAAACAGGTACATTGGCATGTGGCAACGCCAACCCCATGAGCTGGTACCCCCCATGTGACTTCTCAGGCGAAAATTAAATCAGCAAATTTGGTTATCGCTGCTAGGATTAGCATGATATAGTTAAATTTTTGTTGTTTTGATTATATATATATATATATATATATATTATATATCATTTATATATATAATATGTATATATAATTTACACATAGTATTTATTTATTTATTTTTGTCCTACATTAACGGGACTTGTGCAAAATTTCATTTCTGTATATTCGGGTTTTGTCTGATTCAAAAGAGTATTTAGTCCAATCACAATATTTAAAGTATTGCTATAAAACATTATTTATTCTATTATAGTGTGATCTTTTTTCCATCTTGATCCTCTTTATATATTTTAGAGAGTATCTGCTGGAGTGTTTTAAGACCCTTTAGGGCACGAAAAAATGCAAGAGGGTCGTATGGAAGAAATATGTCACACGTGTGTACTAAGTGCCACATGAAACTATTATTATGTTACAAAGAAAAATATCAGTTAAATATTTTTGATTCGGTGATCTGATTGAAATAAGAACATTATATCATGATTTCATAATAAACTTCATTATGGATACAACAGAGTGGAACTGAATATATTCTTCCTCTGGACTTGTTGCTGCCGTCTATTCGCAGGATGAATGTGACATGCTGTTTTATTAACGAAGAATTGCATTAAGGAAAATACGTCAAATTCATAATTGAGAATATATATGTAATTAACATTTGGATGAAGAAATATCCACAAATATATTATTTTCAGTGTAATAAAAAGTTGAATTACAAATGAAACAGCTGTAATTTATTTAGGTTTATATGACTAGAAATCTAATGCAAGGATTGTGTCATGCAGAATAAGAACTCAAAAAGACCGTAGGGACGTTTTCAGTATCTTCTTGACAAACTAATCTGATTAATAAAATCATACCTTTTTTTTTTAAATAAAGGTGCTTTAAAGGTTCTTCACAACAATGGCATCGTATAGCACCTTTATTTTAAGAGTGTAGGCCTAGTGTTGTGTTTACTAATTTATGACTGAATTTTCATTTTTGGGTCTTTAAAGTCGGAACGTTTAAGACACATTAAATCCAACCGGTTCTTCATAAATTTGCAAGAATAATCACCCGCATAGCAACCATCCTCAACAGCCTTATTGTAGTGGGGAGATTTGGACGGTCAGGCACCTCCCACATTTTCTTGACAATGTTTTGTTTCCTTAGAATACGTTATAACATTACAGAGAAATTGTGTAAGGGTCGATGACGCAATAAGTATTTTCAACATGCCAATTTAAAAATACAAATAAATAATATCTATTGGAGTTATTCAAACATTAATAATGTGGTATACACATAAATGCAGATTAAAATGATAAATTAAGTGATTTTAGTGTTTTTTATCTATGAATTGGCCATAGCCTTAAAAGATCTTGTGGTGTGACCGCGATTTATCTTCAAATTAATTCATGTCCTTGACATGCTTAACTTTTTTTTTCAAATCTTTAGTATTTAAAGTTTTTAGAAGCAAAGTGTTGTATTTCTTGGGAGTCTTGGTAAGTAATCTCATATTTTAGTTCTATAATTTGGTTTTATTAAATGAATTTAAAATTGCATACAACTGATATAAATGTTTTAAAAACACCCTTCACTTAAGCATACTGTATCAGAGATTCACTATTTTATTTTTTATTTAATACGATTATTAATATTATTGGCCGCACCACATGATAAATGGCATTGATTTTATTTGTGTGCTTTCCTGTGGCTCAGGTAGGCACTAGCAATGCCAAGGTCACGGGTTGGATCCCAGGGGATTGCACATAGTCAGAAACAAAATGTATAATACAATGCAATGCAAGTCGCTTTGGATAAAAGCATCTGCCAAATGCATAAATGTAAATCTGTGCACAAGCAGTCATGGTTCCTGCCCCATCACAGAAAAACAACAGCCAGGATTAAACGGAAGAGAAGTAAACAACATTAAACAAACCAAATCTTGAACGCATCAAAGAAGAATCTGTCCTTGAGTTTTTGTATTTTCTTTTTTCTTTTATTGAGCTGAACTGCTGAATTGATTTATTACGTTCTGTTCAATATGCACCACAAGAATTGACCTGCTGACGTACAGACATCAAGTGATTCACACAGGTTAGTAAGGTCTCTACATTTCAAAAATCCCCCCGCTCGCTCACTCTATTTACTTCATGAGACATACTGACGAATATCCGGAAAAAAAACTGATGATGTCACAGTGATGGTTTCCCATGAGATCTTTGTGCTCTTGCGGTACAGTAGTACACAACTAATTCTACAAACCAAAAATACATTCGTAATGCCTCCTAATGGTGAACCAGTCAAATACATTCAGATGACATTGTTGACAAACCTTCAATAATGAAGGTCAATAATAAGACAGTAGTCTAACATATTCAACATTCAGTATTCATTCAACATCTTGAAAAGACAACGCAGATCTCTCAAGACACAATTCCCTTCGACAAAAACTTCCTTCATTGTTCTGACATCCTTCTTATTGGATCTTTGTTCCAGCGTCCGATCACAGTGTTTGGTTCCAGTGGTCCAACTCTCAGCATAAGTCCATGTTAAACATGATCTTCGGGGTGTTTAAACCAGTGCAATTGGTGTTATCTTTTTCTTTGATACTATTCAGTGATTGTACACATCATAAATATGTAACATTCATAATATCCACATAAAGACATCATAACACGCTTGAAATATATATTATTTCAGAATTTATAGAGGCAATGTGTCATCCGTGTAACATACATCGACGATGTGCTGTTATATTCAGGAAACCATTTCAAAATAAATGTGCCAGGAAGTGCTTTTCAATATTCCATTTTCTAGGATAAAAGTCTCAGTTGGAGTGTGTGGCCTGGTAAAAAACATCCACCACATATTTGAGATCATTCATGCAATTAGCAAGGGTTCGGTTTTGTCGTCCTACCACCGTTGACAGATTCCAGGTCTTGCGTTGCATTGGAGGTCTTTGATTCTGGAATAATTTCCTGAATAGTCTGCCATTTTATTTCTGAAGCTTTCATGTGCAGCTCTTACCGGCTAATACTACATTCTGTTCACAGCAGTGTAAAAGACCAAAAAGTACCTGAAATCGTAGATGACAACAAGTCAAGTTCTGAGCCATGTTAATAATTTAAATTGATTGTTTTTTTTCCCAGAAGGCTTTAGGCTTTTGACTGACGAACGTCCTTCCACTCCATTTTGGTGTTCTGTAAAGCCTGTGTTTTCTTCTCGTCTACCTGCACGTAATCCACCCGGTACTCATCGGCCAGCAGCGGCTTCTGAAAGCATCAATAATAGCACACCGACAAACCGTCACAATGTGAATCAGACAAAAATGTCATGCTAAGAGATGAGTCATGGTTATTTCTGCCAAAAGATGCAATATTTAGAGCCACAGAAAGCCCATGAACATCACAACAGATACGGTACTAGCGCCCACTTAAAGCACTATGAACGCAATGTTCAGTGAAGAAATGTATTTGACACATATTCGTCATACATGTCAACCACTGACCTTCTGGACAGGTGAAGGCGAGGCGGAGTTGAAGTCAAGTGATAGGTAATCTAGCTGGGGGCGTCTTATCCAGGGGGCGGAGTCACAAGATGGGAACAACATCAGCTGTGAGTCCTGAACAAATGCACACGTTTAAGCGTTAACACATAAATATCAACACGTTTACGACCTGCAGGTCTATTCAGCGTCGGTCCTGGTCGACCACCGGCCTGCAGCTTTAGCTTCAACCCTATTTGAACACAACTGAACACGTGGAAGATTTCAGACAGGGGTTATGGTTGGGGTAGGACGGTTGGACTGGAGTTGAACAATCCTGATTTATTTTGTCTTGTGCATTGTTAACTATGTGAAAAAATAAAGTTTACTCCATAAAATAAGTATACTTTATACGTTTAAGTATATTTTAGGTACAGCGGTAGTATACTTGAAAGTATATTATTTCAATGCTGCTTAGGACTCAATTAGCCCCCTTTTTAATTGATAAAAGAATACTTCTAAGTATACTTTAAATGTACCTTACATATTAACCTATATACCTATATTATATTATATTATATTTTAGGTACAGTAGTAGTACACTGGCGAGGGTGCGAATTCAATGCTAATTAGGTCTAAGTTGGCTCACTTTTTAGTTGATAAAAGAATACTTCTAAGTATACTTTAAATGTACCTTATATATTAACCTATATACCTATAGTTTATTTTAGGTACAGTAGTACACTGGCAAGGGTGCGAATTTAATGGTACTTAGGACTAAGTTGGCTCACTTTTTAGTTGATAAAAGAATACTTCTAAGTATACTTTAAATGTACCTTATATATTAACCTATATACCTTTAGTATTTATTAGGTACAATAGTAGTACACTGGCAAGGGTGCCAATTCAATAGGACTAAGTTGGCCCACTTTTTAGTTGATAAAATGATGCTTCTAAGTATACTTTAAGTCTAACAGTAGTAAACTTGAAACTTGAAGTTTACAAAGTCTAAACGTTTTTTGTTTGTACTTCACCAATACTTCAAGTGAACGTGTATTGATAGTTTACAAGTAAAATGCTTGTAACACATTTGATGACAGTACACTAAAAGTATGTATAAGTGAAGTATAAAGTCAGTAAAATACTTTTTAAATAGGTTTTACATTGCTAGTCAATTTAAAGTGGCATCATACTTAGAGTTTTTTATTTATATATTTTCTTGCATTGTAAATTCACAAATGCACATTTGAAGTACGTCTTGATCCAAAGAATAAGTATAATTAAAGGGCAAATATACTTTTAAGTATACAATTTTATGTATATTTCTGAGAACTACACACAGAAAGTACAGTTCCTTACTTTTAGTTTAAAAGAAGTATACAAATAGTTGTTCTTTGCTTTCCCTCCTCTTTCTCGTTTTCAAGCAAAATGGAGCAATAAACTATTCGGCGACAGAGGACGAGTTAAACAGGAAGTCACATTACCGTTGGCGTTAGGCTCTCTTCCTGTTCGAGGCCGTTTAGGCCCCACCCCCGCCGCCTGTCCAAAGGAACACACTGAAGTGATGTGCTAGAGACAAAACAAACAAACCGACACAGAAACACGTCAACATTTAAATACAGCCATACGAGTATGGAGACGAGTCTTACATTTAACAAATAAAACAAACAACGGCTTGCCGTGCTTCTACATCACAAACACGTGAATGAGAAACGGGGTCGACAGGAGGAGGACGAATAGGGTCCGGACTGATTTAAGACACGGATACACAGAAACGAAAAGTGGTGGAAAAAAGAACAGAGTGCAGAGAATCAGTTTGGGGTCATTTTGTTCTGTGATTCTGAGGTTTATTGGGTGTTTTATAGGTTAGTGTTGTGCACATCTCACCTGGGTTCTGTCAAGGCGCGTGTGAGAGGGACGTGGAACGGACATTCGGAGATGGTGGACAAACCCCGCAGGTCTAAGGGTGGCGGACGGGCTGTAGGACCAATCAGAATGGAGAATACTCAAACTTTTTTTTCTCATTTTCACACACGTTAGCTTTCTATACATGTCACTTTATACTGTATATTGTATCCTCTCATCCTAACCTCACACAAACCTTTTTTCTTTTCAAATAAGCATCATCTTGTAGGTTTAATGATCAGTTTTTAATCGGCCGACCCTAACAATGACGGTGGATCAAATGTTTACCATCCTTGTGTTAAATGTTGATCAGTTTTACTAATAAGGATCACCTAAATTGTCACTGGTATAGTCACAGACACTTAGTTTTATGAGGTATTTCCTTTCTATGAAGGTGCATGACCTGAATGAGCTTTGTGTCTCCACTTAAGACAAAATGCGGCCCGAGTTTCCAGCTCCATCATGCACTTCCTGTCTCACAACTTTTCTTGGCGAACCCAAATTCTCAAATATAAATCAAATATTAGGCAACCTCCCTCAAGACATATCCAGCACATGAGTAATAAATGTCGGTCTGCGTGTGATCATGACATCACTTTCTTCTTTGGTTTATTTAGCCTCTCCTGTATCTCGTCTTCCTCATATTCGTCTCCCACGTGCGTCAACGTTTTTTCTACCTCTCCTGGTTATGAAACCATCTTCTCCACTTCTCTATTTTCCTTTTTCAGACGTACCAAACATCTTCCAGTTTAGGTTGGTTTAGTTGCCGAGCAGGTATGTCCATTACAACACACACCTAAAAACGCATTGCTGTCTCGTAAAGAGATGGTTCACCCAAAATCAATTCTGTCATTATTTATACACTCATCTTATTCATATTTCTTCTGATATTTTGAGAAATGTTTCAGTGGTTTGTGTCTACACGCTGAAAGTCAACGGGGGCCAATGTTGTTCGGCGACCTACATTCTTCAAAATATCTTCTTTTGTGTTCTGCAGAAATGGACAGGTCACACAGGTTTGACATGAGAGTGCGTAAATGATGCACATAAACAATTTTGGATGAACGATTCCTTGACCAAGCCTGTGGATTAACCGGTTTCAAGAAGCATAGAACGAAACGTTCTGAAATAGCTTCAAGGCCTACGACGTCACATCATGAGTCACCGGCAATGTATATCATATATATTACCGTATGACGGGGCACTCTTTATACTTAAAATTCAAGGTTTTATGTAAACCATGTCGTATAAAAGCATTGCCGAACAGTCACTCAAGCTGTGAATACTAATGCTACTAATACACAGCCACCGGCCAAACTACGTGCTGATAATACTCATAATTTACACCTTTATGGCATTTTCACCAACAACTTTACCCCGAATTTTGGGTTTCAGGTTGCGGTCGACCGGAGGGGGCTCGAGGTCAGGGTTTGAAGGCGAGGGCAGCTCTGGTTTTCCGTTGGTCAGTAGGCAGACCGGCAGGGTGGAGGGGCTCATGGGTATGTAGCCGTCTGAAGCAACATCAGAGCAGCTGACCGGTGGAGAGGACATGGGCACATACGAATCTTCAGAGTGGTTTTCAGTAACTGCAGTGTTCAGAAAGACAGGCTAGAAAAAAGAGCGTGAGGGAGGGGAGAGAAATAAGTGAAACACTTTGTTTCTGGTTTCTGGCACTGAACATTCAAATGAGATGCTTGTTTAGGGCGTCTGTTTAACTTTCTCTAGGTTCATTTGACTATTTTTGATTTCATTATTACCAGGTTGAGACTCAATCGCTTGTTCCAGTTTCTTCCAGTATTGTCATACTCTCCTTGAACAAGAGAAATTGATTATATACGTATTCAATCTATATCCATTATGCACGCAGAGAGATGTGTGTGTGTGTCTATGCTCACCTCTCCTAAAATGTTCTATTCCCGACAGCGACGTCCTGCGAGGGAGGAGAGCTGGTTGTACCTGATTACGCACCGTATCGTCATTAGCGTGATGATCAGACAGGTGTGTAGGTTTGGGCGGGAGGGGAGGAGGTGTCTGTGGGTCCGATGTAATGCAAAATGGCCGGTCGAATCTGAAAACGTCAGGCGGCCGCCGTAAAGAAACAGGAGAGGATAGACAGGAAGAGAGGGAAGAGGAGACGGAGAAAGAGAGAGGGCCGCAGGGGGCACTGAAGGGCGGCTCGGACGCCCCGCCCAAAAGGAACGAAGAGGGGGAGGAGTCAATGCGTGAGGCGGGGCTGAACACATCCTCGGCGTACTCAATTGAGCTGTGCTCGAAGGAACGTTCTGAGTTAGAGACGCTGTCACTCCTGTGAGGGGACACAACACAAACAATCACATAAGAAACATTTTCAAAACACAACACAGCCTTAGTTTAGTGTATTATTTCGTTTTTTGCTGTAGCAGCAATACATTTTGCCTCTCTATCGCCATCTCTGTTTGAAACATGATATTTCAGGTTACCTTTTGTTAGGATTTTTTCATTTACTTGCTTAATCATGATTTGTTTTTCAAGTTAAGGACCCCAGATTTAAAGGGACAGTTCACCCCAAAATTAAAACTCACCCGTTGTCATTTCAAACCTGTGTGGGTTTGTTTCTTCTGCAGAAAAAGATATTTAGAAAAATGTTCCACTGGTATCCATTGACTTGCACTGGTTTTGTGTCCATACTAAGGATTAGTCGAATCAGAATTGTCACGTCTTGCCAATAGTTGACGGACAGCCGAATTGCACGCGTGTGTGTGGTGCATGTGGGGACGACACCAGGTGGTTAACAAGTGTGCAGGTGGTTAACAATGTTGCAGCACCAAAAAACAATCAAACATTAACTTACAGAATTTGTTAAGAACAGAATATACCTTTATAATAAATCAAAATAAAAAACGAAATAAGCCAGATTCAAGTCGCAACCCTCAAATGTCCCATTTCTTTACATCATAAATAATATGTTTGGTGGCGCGGTGCGTGCCCGTCTGCTACGCCACAGCCCATATAACCAAATCCCCATTACATAACACCCCGAGAAGATTCGACTGTGAGACTGGTAGTCGAATCAGACTCCTCCTATCGAAGCATCGAATCTTCGAGTATTCGGGGTCACCCCTACTCCATACAATACAAGTCAATGAGGACCGATGGTTTTAAGTTACCAACAATCTTCAAAATATCTTCTTTTGTGTTCTGCAGACGAAAGAAAGTCATACGGGTTTGGGTCACAAGAGGGTGGGTAAATTTTTCATGTTTGGGTGAACTATTCCTTTAAGTTAAACCTATAGACTACAATTTCAGACGAAACTGATTTCTCTTAAAAAGAGAAATAGGATTAGCAATATTTTTTATCCCTCCATTCCTGATAACAAAAACTAAAGACTCGTTTTGCATTAAAAGCAGATGTATCTACACTTGTCTTTCATTAATCATCTATAAACCTCCAGAATGACTTGTTAGTATTCATAACATGAGTGGCACACGTCACGGTGCGTCCCTGCTTTACATGCAGTCCCATAGGCTTTATTTGAATCTAATCACAGTATGTTATGCTGCAGTGACCAAATCAAAAGATCCCGCCCAAGCGAAAAGCGTTAGAAATGTTCTTTTCTCATTTCTTCCATCAGTCGCCGTTTATTAAATCAGATTAGAGGAATAGCAGATAGCCTCCTCCTACATGGAATGAATCTCATGTCCGTGTCGAGATCAACACGTAATTATTATTCCCGTAACGTGCGGTCAGAAGAAGCGGAGAGGGCCTTGCCTGACGATGCTCTTCGTGCCGGTCTCACATTGAGAGAGGAAGAGGTAGTCAAGTGGAGGGCTGATCTCTGATTCGCTGGGCCGGTCTTCTTGGACAGCGTGGTGGTCGACGGTAACTGTGCCCTGATTGGCCACGAGAGAAACGTGAGGAGAGAGAGCTGGAGAGGGCTGCTGGGAAGAGGGGGTGCGATTAAGACTGTCCATTGATTCTGCCAGAGATAGAGAGAAGAGAGAGAGATTTAACAGCTTGTTGGCACTTGTAATGTTTCATGTCAGAGAATTTCAGCGCTATAATCACGTGTCATAAGGCACCTTAACTTTCCATTACCAGAAGGTGGCAACAAAATCACCCCCTTTCAGCAGCCACCCACCACAACCCACACACATACACATCTCTCTTTCTCTTCCTGTTTAGACTCAACAGCATGTTAGTGGGCAGACATTTCTAAACCTTTCCGTCCAACAGATGACTAAGGCACGTGAAGCTCACGTCTGTTACACGCGCTACGAGCACATGACAAGTTCAAGGTTGATCTTTTGGGGCTATAGTGGCTTTTTTATTTGACAGTAAGCAAAAATGTTGGAAGGAACTTTAATAATGCAAGATTATTGTGGAAAGTAGAGCTGAGTGTTAAAGAAAAACATTTTTTTATATATATTTAATATAAAAAATAAGAAAAATATAATATACAAATATATATAAACTATATGGACAAAAGTAATGGGATGCCCCCTTCTGATAAACATGTTTATCTATTCCAGCAATTCCAATCACAACACATATTATTCCTATACCATTCCATCCCAAATTAGAGTTTGTTTACATCTTGGTTTTGGAAAGGCCAGAATAAATGTACACATGTGTACAAGTGGGCTTGGGTGATAAGTGTTTGGTTTAAAGTCTTTCGGTCACCACAAAAACTATTTTTTGTTTTTCTTTCCTAAAACACCTGCAAGATTTAGATGATTTAATTATACAGTACTAAAATCCAAAAATAATTGCGTAAAAATTCTCATAATTATTTAAGATTTTTCTTAATGTGATTTAAATGAAGATTTAAAAATTGTACATTTAAAATGTATAAATATTTATAAATATATACTTAATTGAATATAAATAAAAGAATATTTTTAAAATAAATATAATTTTTTATGAGCGTATATTTATTGTAAATATATTGTAGGCTTTACTGGAAAGTGTGTCCTTTTCTAGGTATGGCGCTGTGTGTCCTGTCAGAATGAGCTTAATCAATTGTAAGTGACACATCTTTCATTTTGGGAAATACTGCAGCCCAATTTAATAATTAAATCGTTTTAATTGCCTATAAACAGACGTTTACAGTGTTGACTCATGGCCGTTTTTTTTCATGTCTGATATCTGATACATCCAACTTGATTGTGCTTGAAAGAGACTGTGAGTAATGCTGAGGTAATGTTGTGGGTGAACAGTCAAGAAGACAATATCTCATAGCCTCTCTGTCTGCGGGTGACTTCAAACAGACATCAGACTTTACTGTAAACATCTAGAATGATTTTACTAAAACATATTAACCCATGACAGTGTCATATATGTTTGGCGAAGTGTTTGTGGTACGTTTGGGAATGGGGTTTTCTACAGCTCCATTTAAAAGCCTATTTATTATTTATAATGTTTTACATCCACAGAGCAAAGTTGAAATGGAACTAGGTAAATAGATATAAAGTGAGCAGTTGCCATAGTGATGTGTCAGATGGACAGCAGTACTGGTTGAAGTCAGATGGTGCCATGGTGATGGAAATGGAACAATGACTAGTGATGGTGTAAAAAGATAGCGATACAATGATCAGTTGTCATGGTGACAGACACGAGGGCGAGGATACGGTCAACGGTTGTCATGGCGACAGAGGCACAGGTAGAGTTGTTATAAAAGAGCGTCTGTTATGGTGACATTGCCCAGGGAGGAGCGCACTGTGAGCAGTTGTCATGGTCACAGGATCAGAGTACAAGTTGAGATACAGAAAATGGTCGTCATGGTGACAGGACCATTAGACAGGGAGGGTAGAGCTATAATAAGCAATTGTGATAGTGATGTGGTTGTCATGGTGACGGTGAGATCAACATTTGAGTTTACAAAAGTCTTGGCTCCCACATTGTTTTAGTCCAGCTTTTGTTGTTGTGTATTAAACATTAACCATGTGAGTCTGTGTGGGTGAAACCCTCCCTACCGCTGTATCACTCATCTTCCGGTTATCTTTTCATGTAATGTGCAACTTGTCTTAGTCTTGTCTGGTATATATCACATTAGTTAACTGCTAACATAATTCTGTCTTACTGCAACCGCAAAGTGCATTCAGGCTTTTTCCTCATAAACTTTTACACAAAGTTAAGTACTTTTAAGCCTTCACATTAAACTCCAGACATATCAGTAGCCTGATAAAAGTATATCTTTTATGAGGGGCCGACATGTTGAGATCTGAATTTGGTTCTTGGTAACCCTTCGCATTTTTAAACACTTTTACAGAATAAAATAATGGTTGACAAATAACTAAACAGTACTGCTTTTGCGTGACGCTGTGTCTTGGAGACGACTTTAAATAGGCAATGCAACATAAACAATATCATTTCAATAACAATGATAACAGTATTACTTTTAATATATTTTCTTGCATTCATATGCACTATGGAACTAGATTGTGAAAGTTGTGATACTACTTTCTATGCTGTTTGGTCCTGATGTGTATAATATGGAATAATACGAAATAAAATTAACTCATTCAATTATTTAGCAGCATCTAGCGGTGATGTTGTGAATTACAACCAACGGCTCATTCCACCCCTCCCTTGCGAAGCATTACGGCAGCTCTCACAGGACTACGACGTCGTCACTTCTTTGAACGTTTTCACTTCTTTGAACTAGAACTAGACTAGACTGAACTAGACTATCACTAAAAACTTGTAAACCAGCTACGATTCAGAAAACGTGACACAAATTGTAAACTGTTAACATTTAAACACCACATATTTGATTGAATGTGAAGCTGCTGCCGTTTATTCAAATAACAGACGTTGGTAGACGCAAAGAATTGTGGGTTATCTCTAGCAACACAAGCTGTGTCTCATTTCGGGAGCCTGCGTACTCCGGAGGTCTCATTTGAAGCCTGCTACGTCAAACGAGTAGGTCTCGTTTCATAAAAGACCAAGAGACCAAGACAAGACCGAGACCAAGACAAGACTGAGACCAGAGGGTGTCGAGGCCAAGACAAGACCAAGACTTTGAGGGGCAGAGACCAAGACATGACCAAGGCAGGCTAAGACCGAGTCGAGACCAAGGCCAGAACTCCCAAAATGTATTCAAAAGATCCACAAAACACTAGTAAAAAGTCACAATAAAATAATAATAGAAGTAACTTGGGTGATTTATTGTGCAGAAATGATAATGATAAAACATGGAACATAATATTAATCATTCTACACATACATTTCTCAGTAAATTAATTTCCTACAGTTGTGGTCTTGACCGGTCTTGAAATAAAATCCGAGACCAAAGACAGTCGAGACCGAGACAAGACCAAGACCTTGAGACCGGTCTACAACACTAGCTCCTTCTAGGATAATAAAAACATAACGCTTTATTATGTAAGGTCTTTATACACCTCTTAAGACATAGTTATCTTTATCAAGGCGTCTTTACACAGGCGAGTTAAGGCGTCTCTGTGGCGGATTAAATGTCTGGGTAAAGACGCAATGCACCATGAAAGCCGATCTAAAATATGCCGGCTCTGACCCTCCTCAGACCCTGGTATCAAAGGCGACTCTGATGCGGCTCAGGTTTAGTGTAAATAAAGGGCATTAAAGCCGCTGTGAACTACGTCATTGTCGTGTCAGCAGAAAGCGAGAGAAGATGAGGCCAAAAACACACAGCGACATTTGTTTTAGGATAATAATAACAACGCAGATTTTTTAAATAATTCAAATATAAATTTTTCGTTGAATTTCTTCATAAAATTATTTAAGCGGATGGGTCTGCGCAACACGTGCATGCTGTTTACCTCAAAACAGTCGCATCATAATAATGTAAGTGTGCTTCAGTCCAGATCGTAAAGTGAGGACAGTAGGAGTGGGGACATTAGCACTTGTGCACAGATGCCCGGCCCTAGGTCTCGTCGGGCTAGGATTGAAATGCAGGATTTTGTCTTATATTTCCTAGCGCATCTCATTGAGGACAATATTTCATACACGACAACGATGTGGCGACATTTGCTGTAACACCGGAGTGGAAATTCATTTAAAATGTTGCAATTATATCCTAGTATTGCTTTTATCCTAAAGTAAGCCTATGCATTGTTATTATAAGTGTCAGTATTTTTTTTTTAGTTTATATAGTTTAATTTAAGACATTCTTTTATTAGCATATTGTTAGAACTGTGCTTTTGTGGTTATGTTCAGCATTATTTCGCATAATTTTAATTCCTGTGTAACTGCATTTATGCCGCTTTAGAGCCGCATTAACGGTCTGTGTAAATACACATTTTCGTGGCTTTATTACGCTTCAGATTCGGTTTCTGTGCCGCCTTTGCTGTGTAAAGACATATTTATATTGTATTTCTGTCAATAGATCCTCCCAAAAATGACACACTGGTCCTTTAATATAATGCTTTTATATTTCTCAATAACAACATTTGACATAAGTATTTGCTTTTTCATTTAAGTTGGTTAGGAAAAACGTCCATAGATGTCTGTATGGGTGTGACGTCTATGGTATGACAAACGTGTGTGTGTGTGTGTGTGTGTGTGCGTGCGTTTAATGTGTGTTTAAACATTTCTCTCTGACGCAGCTGTTGCTCTGCAGACTATTGGACAGAGAGTGATGGAACAGAATATTAAAATAAGACCTCGCCTGGATCACAGCGTCTCTGAGTATCTGTCTCTGCATCTCTCTCCGGAGAATCATCCTGTGCTTCATTATCTCTCCGTGTAAGTTTATTCATTCTAATGATCGTGGGCTGTTTTTGTAGGAGGATTTTTCCGATGAAGCTTTTTTCTTTGTTTTAGCTCATCTGTAGCACTTTTCTTTTTCAGAAACCCACGCTCATACGCAATATGCATGTATTTAAGCTGTGGTTACTGAGGAGAATACATTTGTGCTTGTCTTGAAGTAGGATTTTAATGTGTTTTATAGTAGAGAGGTCAAACTTGAATCTCTATCATCCATATGGGCCGGCCAAACATGCAAACCATGGCTCCAACAAAGTCATCTTTTCCTATTCGTCCTGTTGTTAATATTACCTGAACTTGTCACCGGTATATAGAATATTTTTTTAACTTCAAAGTTTATCTAAACTTTTGAACGTTAGTGTATATTATATAGAAATAAGTGATACAAGATTGACTCAAACTAACATCACCTGCATGAGCACCACGCCTCAATGTGTCAGATGTACTGACTACCTTGCCAAGCCTCTGACCTCACTTCTTATTTCATGCATTTATACCATCAAATAAAAGTCCAAAAACTTTTTTTATGCAGAGTATATGTGTAGTATCTACTGTATAGCTTTACCCACCTGAATGTCTGTCCAGTCCTCCAAACGTACAAATCTGCCCGATATTCTGCACCCAACTGTTCATCTCCTCGGCTGTTTTAGCCAGCAGGTAAAAGATGCGTGTGGCGGTTTTGACCACAAATATGTGCTGACTCTGATACTGACGTTTGGTGGGCCGCACCTCTGCCTCAATGGTCACCTCACATTCTTTAAGGTCAATGATTCTGATGGGTTTACGGGAGCTCTTGCTGCGGTAGTATTCCAAAACATCCGGATCCCCGCTCATCCGACCCCTCCGCAGAACGAACCATCGCTTTCGCCATGACTGAGAGAGAGAGACCAGAAGATAATTAGATAAACATCGTGGCTCCGCTGAGACAAACACATTCACACAAATGAGTATTAAAGTTCAAAGGTCTCCTTCGATCTTATTTTCAATAGAACTGAATGCGCTTAATGTCCTTCATCTCTTTTATGAACATTAAAGGAATAAACAACCATTCGGTTCATTCTTTTTGATGTTTGAGACACGATTACTTAACTATACTCTCTTTGTATTGAAAAGATACACTTGAGGAAAAATGTTGTCCTCAACTGTCCCTTCAAAGTTAGATGATGAAGGGTTTTGATCAAGGACCTGATAGAGGTCAGTGACCTCTCACAAGCCCACCGGGACCTTTCTAGCAAGTTTTAGGTTCAGGACAGCTTTTTATGTATGACTTTGAGTTTACATCAGTCCTTGGGTTTGTAATAAATGTAATATACTGTAACAAATATGTGGTTTTAATGTGAACAAAACATCAATCAAATCACAATAAAAGTATATAAAGTATATTAAAGCAAGCCTGTGAGTACTGGAAGAAATATAAGAGTCTCGTTTACGACTCCATTACAGACCTTAGAAAACTCAATATAACTGCATTTAATGTAAGTGCTTCAACTGTCTTATAAGGCTAATGAATGCCAAGAATAATATATTTCATTAAAACTAGGCCCGTCAAATGATTAATCGCATCCAGAATAAAAAGGTTGCGTTTACATAATATACTGTATGTCTGTGTACTTTAACATATGCATGTACAGTATGTGTTTATAAATACAAGTGAATATGCACAGTACACAGACATATATTATGTATATGTAAACACAAACTTTTATTCTGGATGCGATTAAAAATAACTCCTATTTATACCTGAAAAGCATACGGAGACCTAGTCTAAAACAACACAGAAAAGATTCATCTCTCACATCATAAACTGGTCACACATACTGTGTAGTTACCAAAAGTCAATAATCAACACCGAGTAAGTTCAAATGCTCTGGCTTAGTTCAAACGTGACTAAAATCCAGTTTTGGCAGTGTAATCTGCCAAATCATGATTATTAGTTGTATTAGGTTGTTATATTATTAAGAAGTCATTATGTCATCATGAAGTAATTAAGTTTATATGAGTTTACGCTCTAAATACATTACTTTTAGGTTATTAGGTCATTATTTGATTTTTATACATTATATTTATTATTTTCCCTGCACTTGCAAGTGCAAACTGTACTGGCCTCAGGTTTTTGTAAGGACTAATGTACGAATTCTCTTAAGCATGTGACTCTGCGTTTTGCACATATTACAGAAACTACAGATAAAATACTTCCCTTAGCAAAGAGAGCGAGAGAAGCAGTTTCGTTATTCAGTCCCGGGCTAATTCAGTTTCTCTTTTCCAAATTAGAACCACTTTATTTAAAACTGCAGGGTGTGCATCAAAACATGCATGCCTGACGATAATAAAATAAATAGTGCAAATACAAACAAGACAAACATACAAAGTACACAGACTACAAAACTAAAATATGGTATAAAATATAAACAAAGCATATCTAGTAGAATACAAATTCAGCATAAGCTTGTCCTTAAACATGTACACATGCTGTTGTGTGTTCTACTTTGCTTCTGTCTTTGACATCATTTGCGTGCTCTCTCGATTCAAGCCCTGAACTGATTAAAACACCAGCAGCAAAGAATGATTAAGGTTTCGAACTCTCTTGAGTGTTCTTGGGGTAACTCTATTAAATGTTGATTTGTTTGTTTACAGGCTAGAAAACAAAGTCGTTTTTATTGCGGTAACATTGAATAAAAGGCCACGCTGTCCTACTTGTATCGTCAGGCAAGTTCCTTTCTTAAGGTCGTTTTAACAGATGACACAAATGAGCTCAACAAATGCATTGTGGGTAAAAAAGCCACAGAGACGCACTGTCCCTCTGGCGTCACGAGGCAAACATCTTCCTCTTCTTGGAGATTTAGACCAAGTGCTGAGACATGACAGCCAGATCATACAAGATGAGACCTAAAACTTCTTTGTTTACTTAGCAGTCGTTAAGAAGATGATTTTTTATTCCTAAGTACACCTACTATAGAATTATGTACAACATCCATAAAGCAACTGGGGTTTAACGTCTTGATCAAATTCACTTTCTGCAACCATCTATATAGTGAAAACAAAACAATGAGTTCAAATCTTAAACAGTTTGCCTTGTGCAAGTTTGTATATAATATTTGAGCTAATTTGTTAATTCTCGCAACTACAAATAAGAGTGTAATACTCTTAGGTATGTTTAAACATTAAACTTTTTAATCCATTCCACAGACCTCCACATTCTCCCCAAGACATGCAAAATACTTCTCTACAACTGTGGGCCTAATATATATTTATATATATATGAGCGTGTGATGTGTTAAATGGCATTTACAATAGGGATGCACCGATATGTAAATTTTGGCCGATATCGATAACCAAAAATTCTTTAACATTGTAAGCCGATAACCGATATATTGGCCGATATACAGTATCTAAATATTAATATAAAATTCCCTAAGACTGAGACAAAAAGTGGACAACTGCTTTTATTTGAAAACATTCACCCCGAAAAACAAATTGACCATTAGTTCAGTTTTTTCCCCTGAAAATCATGTACCAAGCCTACTTTACACTAGTAAATGATTCTTTAACCTTCAACTTTTCTGGTATATTTAATAAAAACTATTTATAGATGTTCTTCCAGAAAAATGTTTTCAATGGCCACATGTCTAACAGGTCTCAAGACAGAAAGCAATCAGACAGCAGTCTGATTAAAAAAATATGCTTATGTTCCTATAATTTACACATTCATAAATACTGTATCTAGCTTTCCTGTAGCTCAGTGGTAAGTGCCAAGGTTGTGGGTTTGATCCCAGGAGATTGCAAATACCTATGTATAAATGTATAGGATAAAGCAATGTAAGTCGCTTTGGATAAAAGCGTCTGCCAAATGCATAAATGTAATGTAATGTAAAATGTATCTACATCAGCAATGTTTTGCTAAAAGCAGTAAGTGATCACGACAGAAAGACAGTACTGTACTGTATTTTAACTGCGAGCAGCGTGCAGCTGAAGTAGTTTAACCAGAGGAAACGATCTATGATTTATCGGCTTTAAAATATCGGCATACATCTTATTATCGACCGATACCGATAACATTAAGAATGACCATTTATCGACCGATACCGATATGGCTAATAATTTATCGTGCATCCCTAATTTACAATCTCAAGTTAGCTAAAATGTTGGCAAGCTTTACAAATTTATATTTATTATAATACTTTTTGTGTGTTCCTACACCATAATATTTGTGACCCTCTCCATTTCTAGTTGCTTTGTCCAAGATTAAACGTAAAAAGCACTCCGTTTTTAATAATGAAAGCAAAAGTAAGGGAGTTAGACCTTATCATTACATCAATACAAAAATTCCACAATGGCAAGTAAAAGTCAAAATTATTATTCTGACTCAATGCCAAACATTTTACTTTTTGAGATTTCCTGTGGCTCAGTGGTTAGAGCATGGCGCTAGCAACGCCAAGGTCGTGGGTTCGATCCCAGGGGATTGCACATAATCAGAAACAAATGTATTACACAATGCAATGTAAGTTGCTTTGAAAAAAAGCGCCTGGCAAATGCATAAATGTACATGTAAATTTTAGGGATGCACGATAAATTATAGGCCAATAAATGGTCATTTTTAATGTTATCGGTATCGGCCGATAATAAAATGAATGCAAATATATTAAAGCCGATAAATCATAAATCATTTCCTCTGGTTAAACTACTTCATCTGCACGCTGCTTGCAGTTAAATTATAGTACAGTACTGTCTTTCTGTCCTGATCATTCACTTACTGCTATTGCTGATGTAGATACAGTATTTATGAAGGTGTAAATTATAGGAACAAAACCATGTTGTTTGAATCAGACTGCTGTCTGAATGCTTTCTGTCTTGAGAAAAAATTGTTAACTAGTTGTAATACAGTTCAAAGTAGGGAAGGAAGGAGGCGGGAACCGGCGAACATTTAAACAAACTTTAATAAAAAATAAACAAACAAAACACGGAAGTAAAAGGACCGGCAGCCACCTCACGGTCGACTGCCGGCCACAAGAACGTAAACACAAACTTAAAACACATGTCCGGGCCTGGTCCTCTCTCGTCAACAGTCCTATCGCTCGTCCCCTTATGCTCCCGATCTCCTCCGTGAGAGATGCGGGACCGGTGTCCTCTCACCTCATTAATGGCACAATTTCAGAGAAACACTGTAGACTCTAACACACCTTCCTTTATTGCTCCGCCCTCAAAAGAACAAACTTTCTTTCTCTCTCTCCCTGTTGCTGATTGGCTACGAGAGTGTTTTGGTGTTGTGTGGATCGGATCCACTTTGTTTTTTCTCCCATTTAAATCACTAGGACTAAGATATATGCAAGAATGCGCTTTATTATTGTCTATCTTTTATTACCTATTATCTATTATAACTATCTTTTACTCTGTGATAAATACATTTACGATTAATCCGTAGGTCACATGCATTCCGAACCGTAGAGCAAACCCGTACGGATCAACCTTGATCCGTTTCACCACTAAGGACAAATATGCAACACATTTTCTTTTAACACACATCAAGCATCTGTTGGTCATCTATCAAATATTCATAAAATATTTTTGGGCTTTTATTTTTTTTAACAGAAAACCTTTAAACAGAAATAAGTAGAAATGCGGAAAAATCTTTGTTTTAGCGGCTTTGCCATTGTAAAGCATAAACTAGATTCAGATTATAACCTTAATAATATTTAATCTATTGAGGATTCAAACAAAATGAGACAACAAAAGCATTTAAATAATCTGTATGACAAACTTGACTTTAGAAACACTTTTTTGTTGCTTTAAGGTTGTTTAAGGGCACAAACCAACAGATGCTGATTACAACATGTAAATAACATGTGTTACCCATCCTGCATCTGAACTGTTTTTCTGGAAAATTTGTCATTGTGACCACCACGCATTGTTCCAAGCATGCTCAGAGCTGCAGGGTCAAAGTATGACCTTGATTTACCTCTGTCACAAACAAAGACATTCTCTCTATTCTTTCTTCTCAAATGGCTACATTTTCTTCCCCTTATGCATGTTTGTGTGAGCGAGTGTTCTGGTCAAAGAGAGGAACTGGGGCTGTTTTCCCAGAACTCTTCACAGAAGGGAAGTCTGAAACAGGCGTAAAGTTTGTCTGCGACAAGGAAGCACACAGACGTTGTGTTTATATGAACGTGTTTATACGCTTATCTGCATGTAAAGTGCGTTCTAGTTCTGTCTATTAGGTTCTGGTTAGTTCCTCTTAGAGGGTGATCCAGGGTGAAAAGTGAACTGCGCTCAGTGCGCTGTATATGTAAATCTAAACTAAAGATCAAAAATGTGCTTCCCTATTTGAATAACAACAACAAGTGCATGTTCATGGCATTTATTAAAAAAGTACACACATTTGAAATATGCTGTACAACCACAACAAACATACGCACAGCTATTTGCACGCATAGAGAACGAGCAAATGAACGAACGACAGACGGATAGATAAGTGCATTGGTAGCACACAACAAACACTCCCAATGTTTCACATCTTACTACCAGTTAAAGCCACAAAACCAGACAAACAGACAGAGAGAGAAAGAGAGATAGAGAGAGCGCACATGTAAATGTTTGTTCTTCGTGCAATGCATATCCCTGTACTACTATAAAACACACATACAGTTGATAAACACAGACACAGAATGACGATCTACTGCACTTAGCCTCCAGACACACTTGTTTACACATGTAGATTGACTTGTCAGTCACCCAGTTACAACTCCTAATAGCACTCATCCCATTTTTGCCTTTGTGGTCTCTGATAGCACAAGCCATTTCTGAATGCAGGGTCACTCTCAACTGCCTGTACTTCCCATGTTTTGCAACACACCCAAATTTCACAGAAACGCAGAGCGAGAGAGAGAAAGGGGGGGGGGAGAACATGTTTGTGGTGTCAGGCTGACACTTTAAAACACACGTCTTATGACTGGTGGTCCTCCCTGCCCTCCTGCCTCTCAACCAAACAACTAAGATGTCTGCTTTATGCAGAAATGTAATGTAAAATGTAAAGAGTGCATCAAGTTGCAGGAAGCAGTGTTTTTCAGAATATAATGCAACGACTTAACATTCATTTGTACTTGGACTTTTACACTGAGAAAGTTATTTGCCAACTATATCTCTATCTAAAGTCTCTGCACTCTCTTTCTGCCCCTCTCTCGCTCGAATATAATATAATATACAATATAATAATATAATATATCTTTGATATAAAAATTCAAAGAGATTTAAAGACCGAAAAGGACTGCAGTATTTGGTCAGATACAGACAACAACATTACATTTAAGCATTTGGCAGACGCTTTTATCCAATGACTTACATCGCATGATACTATACATCTGTTTCTGAGGACGTGCAATCCCTGGGCTCGAACCCATGACCTTGGTGTTGCTAGCGCCATGCTCTAACCACTGAGCTACAGGAGAACAACACAGGTTTGAACACAGTTTAAGCCACAAACAAAACAGAAATGCTGAACCGCACAGAAATGTGCAAAGGGGTACAGTGTGCAGTCGTGGCCAAAAGTTTTGGCAGTGATATAAATGCTGTTTTTTGCAAAGTTTCTGTTTAAACTGTTGTGGTGTTTATTCACATTGTTTATAGATTATTATGCAGAGTGATCAGATGCATTTTAAATAGTTGCAACAAAAAAAGCAACTCCCTAGATGTAAATTTCATATGGAGAACCCTGTGGTCAATCCTCAAAAAGCGAGTGGATAAGCAGAAGCCCACAAATTGTGAGTTCTCACAATTTCTCTGAGTGTATCTCAGAGCAAAAATAAGTCAAGAAACGTTCGCCATCAAAATCTAATATACAGCATGCCCGAGAGCATTGCATAGGTTATGAAAAACAAGGCCCAGCACTGTAAATATTAACTATTTGCATATATTATGTTTTTGCCAATAAACGCCTTAAAAACTGATTTACTAATTCAAGATATCCAACATACCATAGAAACATGTGGCAAAATAATCTAAAAATACAGGATCAGCAAACTTTGCAAAACACACAATTTATGTGACTGACGACTGTACAGGGGTACATCACAGGACAAAGTATGTGCTCATATTTCTGCAACTGACAATAACAAAAAGTCTGCCATTACAAAGCAGAGACCTCTAATACATAAACAACATAATTCTCAAAACATACAAAGATGCATTTACTACTACAAAGTAATACATGTAGGGAGCTGTACACGAGTAAATTGCACTGTCACAAAGCACAGCATTGAATATGACACAGGCAGGAGGGCATGCAAAACAGCTCAGCCACGTGCAAGGCGGCAAACAAATGCTGCACAAACACAGCTGAGCACTAACATGTAAAGCATCACATCACAAAAATCTAAAGTCCACAGAAATTAAAACACAGCCAGGCACAGCCAGCACATTACGGTTAAACAGTGTTGAACAATGACAGGCGCACAGAACAAGAGTGTAAACAATACAGCACACAAATTCAGACAATGCACACAGTTGAGCATGCAGATATAGCGTTTAAATCCCGCAGACCGGAGAAACACAGCACAGAGATACACGGGGACCCTGTGTTAGAAACCACACCGATTCTCCAGCACTGAATGAAATGACAGCGTATCAAATACTGCAGTGCCTGCTTCTAATGCTGAATACATCACACACACAGAGAAAGAGAGAGAGAGAGAGAGAGAGAGAGAGAGAGAGAGAGAGGGGTTTTACTCACAAATCTTTTTAGCTTCTTCTCCGGAGGGGATTTTATGAGCCATCCTGTGCACACCACATCGCCTTCGCTCATAGCTGCTGCGTCTGTGTGTGTCAGACTGAGAGGAAAGCACTGAGAATCCTGTGTCCAACCCCCCCCTCCGCACACACGCGCGCACACACACAATCACAGAGAGGAGGAACTCACAGCATCGATCAGGCACAGAGAGAGAGAGAGCGAGGGAGAAAAAGAGAGATGTGTACGCGCGTTTTGTATTTATTTGTAATTTTACAGAGATTACAGAGTATGCACAAGTGAACCTTCTGCGTATGCGTGTGTGCGCGCGCGTGCGTGTATTCTGGGTGGAGGGAGAGAAGATGTTCCTCCCTTCTGTATCTCGTAACAAACCAGCACATGACCTTGTGTGCGTGCGCGTGTCTGTGTGTGTGCGTAAACACCCAAGGTCAGTTTAGAAAATGCTGTGAGGGGAATTTTAACGGGTTTACTAGGCCATCTGTCGCCGGAGCCTCAAAGAGAAAGAGAAAGCGAGAGAGAAAGAGATCCAGAATGTCGAAGTATTTTCCAAAGTGTTTTCCATATAGTACGTCTTGTTCTGTTTTTCTGTTGTTCTTTTGATTTTAATGGCTATTGCTTACTGCCCACAGACAGGCAAAGCTGTGTTGAACTTGAGAGAGACAAACAAAAATGGTAATTTCATGTTTGTTCATTTAAACATCACGTTGTACGTCACCATAATCTGACGTCCTACAAATATGTTTCATGTCTCAAACAAACATTATCTCAGAGAAATAGCAGGTTGTGCTGCAGTACGAAATTTAGTGGTGTTTGGGCGCCATCTAGCGTCTTTTTTCTGAAAAATGGACCCATGCTTTGAGTGTTTACACCCAAAATTATGTAGAAGCCAAAATATTGCTCTCTGAGCATTTCGTTTATTCGTTATTAAAAAGCCGTCGTGGTTATTAAAAAAATATTTTGATACTTCGGCGTGCTTATCAGGTCATTGTGATAAATATAAGACAGTTCGATCGTAGATCTTATGCAATGTTTTGACAGTTTACTTTAAAGCTTTTGGGCGCTGTACCATCGCGAGATTTGATGCGACGGCCTACCGTGAGCAACTGACCACTCAAGTATCGCGAGATCTAACATGAAGCGCTAGAAGGGGCGTGTGCGCGCGCCGTGAATGTACGGTCCTGTCATGACGCATTCGCCAAATTTATGCTTTATAACTAACTGTCTGGTTACCAGTAACTCATGAAAAGCTTCGTACATTGACCAGCATGTCCGACGAAGAGCTACCGTCTACTTCTCGGGAGGTGCACGCGGAGAAAGAGGAGGTAAAGAGAGCCAGACAGAAGAAGAGCGTACTGTACATATTCTGACGGACGTAAAAAACAGGACGCAGAAGTTTGTAGTTTATCTGCGTTTGGAGGCAACGGAACATGGAGGGAAGGCTGTTCGCTTCACACCTGCACAGCTTTGTGTAGATGTTTATTACTTGTGTTGCACGGACGGTTGTTTGTTTAGGTGGAGGTTGGCATTTGCATGCGGTACATCTGCGGCTGGCGCAAAGTTGCTACGTTTTTTTACACAAGCCTACGAAGGAACGCACGCAAACCTCTGTTACGCAACAAAAATAACCTGCAGGCGCTGCACGCACGACGTTAATAAACACGCACATGCTCACCATTAATGTGGCCTGAGATGTCATGCTAGTTTAATATGAGCCCAGATTATCCTGTGGGTTTTTTAAAAGTTAAGTTTGTTAGCAAACTGTGGTTTTGTTTTTTGTGTTCAAGACTGGGGTACGACTACTGTATTATTTGACAAATATTTTTTTTTGACGCGATATAACTATTGTGTGCATTTATAATCGTTTATGCTATTTTAAAAGCATGTGATTTGTGTTGCATCCAATCATAACCCTTACAAAACGAAACCATGGGAACCTCAATGTGCCAAATAACAATTTTTTTTTTGTTACAAGAATACAACTAATAAAGGGGACGTTTGATTTTTGGCACACTCACCCTATTCATCATCACTTGGCCGATTATTTTCCATATTGTGGAATAGAGTATTGAAGGAACGCACGGCGTGACCTCGTGTTCCGCGCTGAACAAATAATGTACACCTGCATGTCATGACGCATTCGCTGCTACTTGCACGAATCTTTCTCTTTAATAAGCTTACACGCGAATTGCCTCTAATGATCCTCACCATTAATGTGGCCGTGACGATGAGCCCGCGTGGCCCATGGTGCTAGCTTCCCCCTGCCTTTTTTTAATTATGCTTTTATGCCTCAGATTATCCCCAACCCCTGTGCGGTCAACACTTTCACTAATGTCCGCTAAGTTAAGTCAAGCTGTTAGCATTTTTTTTTGAACTCGTGGTTTTGCATCGTTTTTGTGGTTTCCATCCACATACCCTTTCAAGACCTGGGGTACGAACTAACAACTATTATGAAAGGGACGTTTTAACGCGATATTGACTACGTGTGCATTTATATTCATATGCTATGGCCGAGTATGTGATTCCAATGTGTGGAATCCAATCTATTTACCCTTACCAACAACGAAACCATGGGAATGCAATGTCATGCCGTGCCAAATAACAATTTTTTTTTACTTTTTGTTGACAATCTACAACTAATAAAACATGACGTTTCGACTGGCACATAGAATTTCATGCATGCCGGTCTTACTGCTTTCGTATATATTACGTTAGTATTCCAATTATCTTAACTGCACAACTCACTTATGTCAAGTTGCGAAGCTCGGTCTGCCACCTTGGCGTAACTTGTGCCTAGTGGACAAGCTTTTTTTTTCCCCTGAGTTTCCCATCCTGTTTCTGTTCGTTTTTTAAAACCCTGCTCACTCCTTCCTTTATCCCTTTGGTCTTTCTTACTTTTCTTGACGACTTTTTTACCTTCCTCTCTACTCTCTTGGTTTAACTTTTCTTTTTGGATATCGTTCGCCCATAGTAACATTTGTCATATTTGTTATACCATTCCCTACCAACCCTCCCTTTGAAGCCTGTATTAGGTTTTTTTCTCTGAACACAAAAAAGGATATTTAGAAGAATGTTTGTAACCAAACAGTTCTGGGTCACTATTGACTGCTTTTGCAGGGAAAAAATCTACCATGGGCATTCTTTAAAATATCTTTTGTGTTAACAGAACAAGGACATTTATACAGGTTTGATGTTGAGTGACTCATGACAAAAATTGTATTATTTTAGGTGAACTATTTCTTTAACTAATCCATTACAGAAATCTTCATATAAGTATCGACTGTCTGGTACTGTTTATTTAAAAGGTTTGTATTCATCTGTTTGTGTTTACATCTTGTGTGTTTTTCTAGGAGGACCCGCCATTCCTCCTCGGCCCCCCTCCGAAAGCTGCGGTGAAGGAGGGCCTGGTGGACCCAGAGTATGAGGAAAAAAGAGTGAGTATAGACGTTTTGGTATATGCCGAATATGTAATGTACTTATTAAAGGAAAGATCATATAACAATGCATACAATACATTATTTGTACATAAACATGTAATCTTATGAAAAATTCTACACAGAGGCTTCTGTGCACATTTTTGAGGGATGACAGAGACAGGAGTAGAAGGACCACGTTTTGGAATAGGGTACCTCAGACAGTGAAATTTGCTTCTGAGATCAAATGATGTATAATGTACAGATCAATCAAATGCTACATGAATACATAATAGATATAATTTTTTTCACAGTGTCTATTTCTCCAAACAGCGTTTAGTATTATACTAAACCAAGAAATGCTATACCAAAGTGTGGCATTATTATAAGTAATTTACTCTCTTTTTCCTGTCTGAAGAAAACGGACCGTGCAAACCGGTTCGAGTTCCTGTTGAAGCAGACAGAACTATTCGCCCATTTCATTCAGCCCGCCAGTCAGAAGTCCCCCACCTCGCCCCTGAAGGTGAAAGTAGGGAGACCACGCATCAAACAGGATGAGAAACAGAACCTCTTGTCGGTCGCAGAGTAAGTCACACACATACAAATGCATGCTCACACTTAAGATGAATAAGGTTAGCGATTAGTCCCCAAGCTGACAGTCAGACATGGGTCGTCATGGTGATTTGGGTTGATTCACCGCCTGGCGGTCGTGTGTTTCAGTAACCGCCATCGTCGGACGGAGCAGGAGGAAGATGAGGAACTGTTGTCTGAGAGCAGGAGGGCCTCTAACGTTCTTGTTCGATTTGAGGAGTCCCCTTCATGTATGAATCAATGTTTATTGATATCATGAACAGTGTGTGATTTCATGTGTTATAGAGTGATTTCTTTAGGGTCTTGAACCATTTCAACACATTTATTTGTAATCATACATTATGACGTTGATTGCTTTCCTGTAGCTCAGTGGTAAGAGCATTGCACTAACGGGTTCGATCCCAGGGGATTGCAAATACCTTTGTAAAATGTATAGGATAAAGCAATGTAAGTCGCTTGGATAAAAGCGTCTGCCAAATGCCTAAATGTAAATGTCTAAATGTAAATGCATAAATGTGTGAAGTGTGTCATTTCTGCACCACTAGGGGCATCAATCGGTTTTACAAGAGTGATGTTTATTTCCAAATTAAGGAAGTTCACAAATGCCATGCATTATTATTAATTTATCTTAATATGATGCATATTATTAATATTCATTTATAAAAGGCCATGAGCAATAATGAGATATTAATGATTCACTTTTATTTTTATTCATTGATAGATGTTAAGAACGGAACGTTGAGAGATTATCAGATCAGAGGTTTGAACTGGATGATTTCTCTCTATGAGAACGGCATCAATGGCATCCTGGCTGATGAGATGGTAACGTCACTTATTATTGCATTACATCACAAAGTCATGTGTGTATGGAGTCAACAATGAAAACACATCACTACCATTTTTGCTGTCTAGTCAGACTGAGCGAGCAGATAACAACCGAGACAGCAGACGGTGGGAAAAGAGCAAGGGTCTCAATACACAATAAAATAGCTGCTGTTGTTTAATTAAACTGTTTTATATCATATGTCTTCACTCACACAAGTACCAACAAACAGACAAATGATAACAAACTCGTTCATTATAAATCAAACAGCCTACTTATAATGTTGGTTTTTGTTTTGCTGTTTGTCGGATCAGTGTGGATTAGCCTAGTTGAAAGTAGAAAATATAGCCCGATGCGGAGCAAACACGTCCATTTAATGCACGTCCAACTTAGACATTTTATCCCAATAAAGTGTAATGTGTTGGTCATATCTCAAAAATGTTGCCTCAAGTGAAAATGTGACCTACTGGGCCAGCAGAAGTAAACATGTTCAGAGCGGCACTTCTATTATTAGTAAAACACCCACATTGTCAGAAATATCTACGTGGAACCACATAGACTCATGACAAAGAAAAAATGACTCCATCTTTTCACTGGTTTAATGAGACTGTGATTTCCTGTCTTGGTCATGTCTGTGACTCACCGGATTCCTGTGTTGTGATTGGTACAGGGTCTGGGTAAAACCCTGCAGACGATTGCGTTGCTAGGCTATCTGAAACACTACAGGAACATTCCAGGCCCCCACATGGTCCTAGTGCCCAAATCAACCCTTCATAACTGGATGAATGAATTCAAGCGCTGGGTACCCACCCTAAAGGCTGTCTGTCTCATCGGGGATAAAGATGAAAGAGTGAGACCACACATGTCCTTCTGTTGTTTTTCTGATTTTAATCCTTCCTTCTATTCCCCGTCTCCCCTCTTTCATCTTACCAGAAGGTTCTTCATTATACTTGTGTGATAACGAATCAGCCCTAATTAGTTTGCTTGCTTGTTTTAGGCAGCATTCATACGCGACGTGATGATGCCCGGAGAGTGGGATGTGTGCGTGACATCGTATGAAATGGTGATCCGGGAGAAATCCGTCTTTAAGAAGTTTAACTGGCGGTATCTCGTTATCGACGAGGCCCATCGCATCAAAAACGAGAAATCAAAGGTATCGCAACCCAGATAAACAACTGAGGCTGAGTTAATGCAAGAGCGACTATAAAGCTGCAAAATCTGTCATATTATACTTCTGAGGTGTTTTAATGATCTGATACGGATAAAATAACCTTCTTTTAATCTTACTTCTATCTTTGCTGTCTCTCTCTCGCTCTTTTATCTGTCTCTGGCTCTCAGTTGTCAGAGATTGTGCGGGAGTTTAAGACAACCAATCGTCTGCTGTTGACTGGCACCCCACTGCAGAATAATCTGCATGAGCTCTGGTCGCTTTTGAACTTCCTGCTGCCTGATGTGTTCAATTCTGCCAGCGTGAGTTATGCTTTTTTCAAATATTGCATTTTATCTCCTTCCGCTCACTCACATGTTATTTAGCTGTATCTGTCAGAGTTTTGTTTGAACTCTGCACCCCAGATTATAAGCCAAAGTTTTTGACTGGCTTTGTGCGTGTCAGCACAGTGCGTTTAAAGCTCTGAAAACTTACAAACAGCATGCAGACTGTCATGAATGTAAGGATGTGTAAAATATCCCCAAGCCAATGACCCAATTAAACAATCAAAATTAAACATCATTTTTTATCACAGAATCATATGATATAGAGACGGTTTCATAGACGGAAGTTAAATTCTAATCGCCCTGTCTGGGGTCCTGTGTCCATGAGATTGTACTTGCTTTCTGCTTCATCTTTGTTTGTTTGTGTCTGAAATTTTAGGATTTTGATTCCTGGTTTGACACAAATAACTGCCTTGGTGACCAGAAGCTGGTTGAAAGACTTCATGCTGTAAGTTTGACTCTATCTTCCTCATCTAAGAAAAACATAACGCTTCAGTATGAAATGTCTTTATACACCTTTGAAGACATAGTTATGTATATTATATTGCCTTTCTGTCAATAGATCCTCCAAAAAATGACACATCTTTAAAGCATATTTTTAAGTATTGTTCAGCATCGCACTAGTTTTCTTCGACATTGTTTATGAAGATTGTCAAGGTATTAAGGGGCTGTTTTCAGGTTCTGCGTCCGTTCCTGCTGCGTCGTATCAAAGCGGAGGTGGAGAAAAGTCTTCCGCCCAAAAAGGAGGTGAAGATTTACCTGGGACTCAGTAAAATGCAGAGAGAATGGTGAGATCAAACTCAAGACTACTCTTGAGATGATTATTGTGCAGAATATTCCTCAAACGAAAGCATAATAAATCAAATTTTTCTAAAGATTCAGCAGACGGCTTAATAGATTGTGTTTGTTTGTGTTCACTTGAGTTTGATGAGTGAGTTAAATTGTACTGAATTTTGAATGAAGTAGAGCCATCTGGTTTGATAAACGCTTTCTGTGATTATTCGTGGTGCCGTATGTACTGTGCAAAGCAATGAATTGAACATATACTGTATGTTTTCTCGTACATCACCCTGAATTTAATTGATTCCAATGCATTATACAGCAAGTGAATTCTGATTTTTTTTTATATTTAATAGGTACACGCGTATATTGATGAAAGATATCGACATCCTAAACTCAGCAGGAAAGATGGATAAGATGCGGCTCCTGAATATATTGATGCAGCTTCGGAAATGCTGCAACCATCCGTACCTCTTTGATGGGGCGGAGCCTGGTCCCCCCTACACCACAGACACACACTTGGTCATCAATAGCGGCAAGATGGTTGCATTGGATAAACTTCTGCCTAAAGTACAAGAGCAAGGTGGGTGTGTCTGTGTGCGTTAGTCTGCTTTTAAAGGGAAGGCTAAACAAAAATGATTACACTTGTCATCATTTATTTACCCTCATGTCATTCAAAATCTGTCCGTGGAACACAAAAGAAGATATTTTGAGAATGTTTCAGTGGTTTTGTCATCATACAATGGAAGTCAACGGGCCAGTGTGGTTTGGTGTTTTTCAAAATATATTTTGTGCTCTGCAGATGAAAGAAAGTCATACAGGTTTGGAATAATACGAGGATGCGTAAATGATGAAAGAATTGTTTGGGTGAACTCTTTAATGATTACATGTGTAGAGCAGATATTTGCTCATGATTTATTTACAATATAAAAAAAAATTAATCTATGAATGGGTGTGCATGTGAACAGGTTCCAGGGTATTAATATTCAGCCAGATGACACGCGTGTTGGATATTCTGGAAGATTACTGCATGTGGAGAGGGTACGAATACTGCAGACTGGATGGTAACACGCCTCATGAGGCCAGAGAGGTACATACACTTGCATAAACACACAGTTTCATACAGCCATATACATGCACATAAATCACCTATTTGTGTCTATTTTCTCAATAAATGCAGGGCATGATATGAAATTATTACATCAAGTCATTTACAAAACACAAAAATCCAATAAACAAAATGCAAAAAGCGCAGCTGAGAGCATGTTGAGAAAAAACACATTCAACAAAAGAAATTGAGAAAATTAGTAGGCCTTGTTAAATTGGAGGCAAATAGAGACATTTCACATGGGGTCTCAGTCGAGTTTATATAAGACACTGATTAACCAACCTGGTTGTTATGGAAACTGCTGATCAGACCTGGGGTGAATGCAAACTGATGGTTATACAGAGTTGTTAGACAAACACAGAAGCTAAGAATATACCTGCAAATATTCACAATTGTGAGCAGTAAAAGAACATTTATGGGGCTGGCAATTTGTTCATTTCAGGTCATTTCATTTCAGTCTTTATTATGTTTTGCTTTATTATGTTTCATGTGATTTTGGCTTTCATGATGTCCATAACCCAGGAAAAAGTTTGTTGTAATCCCAACGAGCCGTTCATTGTAGTTTCTACATTCTGTTAAAGAAAATGTCTTCATTGTCTGTGAATTTTGAGAGTTGCGACTTGGCAGATGTCTTAAAGGTGCGGTTTGTCACAATTTTCCAAAAACCACTAAGCTAGTGTTATATATTTTGTTCAGCTGAGTACTTACAATATCTCAAATGTTTCCAACTACTTGTAAATCATGAGAAAATCGGCATCCTAAACAGTGACAGGGGGTTGTGCAGTCGCCCGTCAATGGCGTCATATCCGCGTTCTCCTTTGTTACCGCCTTCACTGATGTAGAAACCGCATGACAACAGTGTCGTGGACAAATGCCGAAGTAGTGTCTAGCGTCTAGCAAGCCACTAACTTGTTTCGAGCAGTCACTTATTTATGGACCACAATTATTCGCAACAATTATAAAACTTTATCTCATTTGCTAACATAATTTCTCGTTCCCGTCTGATTGTTGGCCTCAGCGATGGAGTTGAAGACAACAGATCCCATCATTCCACGCTCCTTCACAACGTCATCAAGATACGGCATTGTTGTTTTGATCGTGCGCCCTCTAGCAGCGTTTCTTACAAATTGCACCTTTAAACAACTTTACTACTCGCGTACTAAATGTAAAGAAGTGAAATTCCGTCAGACTTCCCTTTCAAACATTAAGAAAAATTCTCCTTTATGCTTCTTTCATACTCTCTGTTGTTGTGCAATAGCAAGCCATAGATGCTTTTAACGCACCGAACAGCAGCAAGTTTCTCTTCATGCTGAGCACACGAGCAGGTGGGCTGGGGATTAATTTGGCTACAGCTGATGTCGTGATTCTGTACGACTCGGACTGGAACCCACAGGTGGACCTGCAGGCCATGGTGAGACACACTTGTGCCAAACCACACAGCTGGGCGTAATATACTTTACGATTGTAAGAATCTGAGTTTGTTTGTGGATATTTGTGCGTTTCAGGACCGCGCTCACCGAATCGGACAAATAAAACCAGTTAAAGTGTTCAGACTGATCACAGAAAACACCGTAGAGGAGCGAATCGTGGAGAGAGCAGAGTTGAAGTTACGCCTGGACTCCATAGTCATACAGCAGGGTATGAACCATACGCAAACATGCTTAACACAGAATTCAATTAAATGACACGATGTAGCAACAATAGAAAGGTATGTAATGTAGTTCATGCAGACGTGTTTTTACAATGCTGTTATTTGTGCTCTGTTCATAGGACGGCTGATTGACCAGCAGAATAAATTGGGGAAGGATGAAATGCTGCAAATGATCCGGCACGGAGCCACGCACGTGTTCGCCTCTAAAGACAGTGAACTCACGGATGAAGACATCGACACCATTCTGGAGAGAGGTGCAAAGAAGGTGAACACACACACAAACATATCATGGCGTTGGATGACATTCAATGGAAAATGTCTACATTTGGCTTTTGCTTTGGTTTCCAAAAGCGTTTTTCAAGTGATTTTCATTTGAGACGATTACACTTGATTTAATTCCATTTAAGTTTGTTTGATGGCTGTTTCTGTCAGACGGCAGAGATGAACGAACGCATGAAGAAGCTCGGCGAGAGCTCGCTGAGAACCTTTTCAATGGACACAGGTGCAACCGAGACCAGCCTTTACAACTTTGAAGGAGAAGATTACAGAGAGAAACAGAAAGTGAGTCTGGGGTATTTACCATTGTGTGTGGATTTGTGATTTTTTTAAGTTGTGTGCCATACCTCGGTAATGTTTATGTAAACGTTTACAGTTGAAGTCTAAATGTGTGTGTGTGTGTGTGCGCTTTCACTGTTTTGTGCAGCTGAGTTTGATCGAATGGATTGAGCCTCCGAAGAGAGAAAGGAAGGCCAATTATGCTGTGGATGCTTACTTCAGAGAAGCGCTGCGAGTCAGTGAGCCAAGAGCCCCAAAGGTAACCCTCACACACAAGCAGTTTAAACACTGAAATGATATTTGCCAGCTCTACTCGAGACCGCATAAGCATACCATATGCAAGTGCGTACACAACCTGCTACACACTAAATAATCCACTCGCATCACTGTTCATCAGACTGACAGCCGCACCGGACTCAGTGAATGTAGGAGTAGCTCAGCAGAAGGCTGCTGTATCATCAGATATCGGAGATAGCGTAATGGATAAAGAGTTAGGCCTGAAACACAAAGGTTACGGGTCAAACGCTGACTCAGGAAATGACCTCGTGAACTGAACGCTCTCTTTCCTGCTGTCCTGTCACTGCCGTGCCCTTGAGAGACACTTAACACTCGATTGCTCCAGTGGGACGGTTTGATCGAATAGTCCATTGTGAGTCATAAAAACATCAATAAGAATGAAAAGAGGCCGCTGAATGAGAAGTAAATGCACTTTGAGTTGTATTGGAAAAGTGCTGTATAAAATAAGTACTTAAAGCAACCAATCAAATTGTCTATATAAAGTCCCTCTATTCTGTAGTTTCAGGAATCTTAAAAGGTTAATAACAAATAAAATGGGCAGAAAATGTGTTTTGTTATTATGTTCATCAAGCACGTGTTTGCATGTGACATGGAGAGAGTTTATAAGGAGTTTGTGATTTAGGCTCCTCGGCCTCCCAGGCAGCCCAACATCCAGGACTTTCAGTTCTTTCCTCCACGTCTCTTTGAGCTCTTGGAGATGGAGATTCTCTACTACAGAAAAACCATTGCATACAAGGTAAGCATGTATGCTAGATCAGTGGTTTACTTCCTGATGTATGTGCAGGTTCAGAAACTACAACAAAAGATTAAAACGATTACAAACAGTTAATCTCGTCATTCATTTTTACATTCATTTATTTTTAATATTTTTTATTTTTAATACAGGCCAATTTGTGGCTCGGCTATTCACACCAACATCAAACTAAATGCAGTCATAAAACAACTGATTTTAGAAAAGCTACTCACTGAGTCTGTTTTTCACCCAGCGTTTTAATTATTTATAGCTTTAAAGTAAATCATTGCAATAATTTGCATTTAATGATATTTAAGATAATGATAAGTGATATCCGGTTTAGTGTGATATTATAGGAGCACATGTCTGGGTTAATGGAGATGAAGAGGTACTTGAGCCATACTAATGGGGCTGTGGGGGGGCGTAAAGACTAAAGAGGTTGAGAAACGCTGAGATAGATGGTTGAGAATGTAACTGGGATTCAAAGCTGTTTGTGGACAGGTACTATTAAGAAAGTTTTTAAAAGCTCTGAAAAGTCTATTTTAAAAATCAGTTGTGTGCTGAATATTTATTTGTGAAGATGTGGTTTGAAATGGCGTTTGTGTGTTTTAAAGGTTCCACGAAATCCCGACATTCCAAATTCAGCACAGCTCCAGAAAGAGGATCAAGCAAAGATAGACGAGGCTGAGCCCCTCTCTCCCGAAGAGACAGAGGAGAAGGAGAAGCTACTCACACAAGTACACACTTCATCAACTCTGCCACACTCAATGTGCTAATTAGCGAGCAGTGCCGCAACACAATTTGTCTGTTTCATCCGCAGGGTTTCACCAACTGGAACAAGCGTGATTTCAATCAGTTTATTAAAGCCAATGAGAAGTACGGTCGTGATGACATCGACAACATCGCTAGAGATGTGGAAGGCAAGACCCCTGAGGAGGTCATGGAGTACTCTGGTACGACACTCCAATATAACTGGCTATGTTTCATTTTTGATCAATGTACGCATTTTGCACACCCTCAACACCATGTCATTAAGACGGCATGTCAATTTATAAACAGTTCCAGTTTGAAAAACACATTTCATGACTTTTGCCTTCTGTTCCGTTCGAGCTGTTGGCTAATGCAGTTTAGCGATGCGCATTACCTGCGGTAGCAGCTACGGCTTACTGTTGATTCGCAACACCGTGAAGGTGGTAAATCAAACTTGAATTGCTCTGATGGTGGAAAAATCCCTGATGGAATTATGGAATTTACATATGGGTCTGGCGGCACAATTAAATGCGTCAATTAATTTTGTAAATTAACACGTTTAATTGACAGCCCCAGTAGAAATTACACACACACACCTCGTACCTGCACACACACACACTCTTGTAGAAATACTTGAGCCACTTTACAAACGTCTCAACTACGCAATACGCTTTTGTATCAGTCGTACAAGCAAACCTACAAAACAAACATGTCCTACACGCACCTTACACATAAAGTACATTAAGTGCACACTTCACATTTGTGTGTTTGTTGTGTTTTGCAGCTGTGTTTTGGGAACGATGTAATGAGCTTCAGGACATCGAGAAGATCATGGCTCAGATAGAGCGAGGAGAAGCTCGCATCCAAAGACGCATTAGCATCAAAAAAGCCCTGGACGCTAAGGTCAAGCGTTCAAAACCTACACATAAAACCTTCTCTCTATGGCCACTTTCACACATGAAACCAGTTAAATGGAAGTGAAATTGCCGGATTACCTTTTCTAGTGAATGTGCCACGTCTGCGTTACACTCATGCGGTGGCTGTTCGTCCGTTTTCTGTCCGTATTTCTACCATTTAAACATAAGCACCTAAAGGAAATTTGCCGAATGTGACCTTTAAACAGCTGCACCGTTTCCTTCCCCAGAGATGCTAGTTATAAGAAAATCTCTTACTGTTCCTGTAATTCTCTGCTAATTTCTTCATCTGCTTGAATGAGATTTTTCATTTAGGCGCTGACATTACTTTCCACAACATCGATAATTTTAAAAGCATGGGGTAGTTGCACCAGCTCCATTTGCACCGTGCGATTGGCTCAGTCTCTTTGACAGCAGACTTCAATCCAAACCTTGAACGCGCTCAAATCGTTAATCTCGCGTTTACACATACAGCGTTGACTTTGTTCGCATATGCCTTTAAACTGATGAAATTAAAATATTTATGGAAAAGATTTGTGTGAATGCAATGATAATGAAATAATAATGAAGCTCCGGAAGTTATCAGTGTGCAAGCGGAATGGAATTGAATTGCATTGTTGACGATTGAGATTCTTTTTAATGCCTGCTGAATTATGATTGTGTGCCGAGTTTTAATATTTCTTGCTTTTGATGATTCGCACCCTCAATATTTATGCAGTGAAGTCTCAGCCTTATCATCCAAAGTGAAAATATTTCTGAGGAAATTTCATTTTTGATGCACTAATAATTAGTAAATATTTCTTGTTTGATGGTGTGTTTGTGTACTTGTAGATAGCGCGCTACAAGGCTCCATTCCACCAGCTCCGCATCCAGTACGGCACGAACAAAGGAAAGAACTACACAGAGGTGTGTGAGGGGAAAAAACAGGAAGAGTTGTTATGCTATTAGTTTTGTGTTTTTCTTTTTAAAAGAGCAGTCACTTTTTTGTGAGAGAGAGAGAGTAAAACATTGCATTGTTAGTCTATAGGTGACGTGTGTCTACTTCTTAAAGTCTGCGTGTGTGTCTGCAGGAGGAGGACCGGTTTTTGATCTGTATGCTGCATAAGATGGGATTTGATAAAGAATATGTATATGAAGAACTTCGACAGTGTGTACGAAATGCCCCACAGTTCAGATTCGACTGGTTCATCAAGTCCAGGACTGCCATGGTGAGAAAGGTGTTTGTGCAGTTTTGCAGTACTCATGGGGGGAAATATTGTCCCTAGAACACAGACAAAGGCATCATTTTACGATTAGTCTGTTACAATTTTCTATTGGATGCGAATGGGAAGACCCGATAAAGATACATTTACATATTTGTGTGTGTGTGCAGAGTTGTCACCTTGAAACTAAATCTGACAGAAAATCTCACTTTAAGCACATGTGGGGATGTCCTCAAAAACTATACATGGGTAAATCAGGTCGATTATTTATCGTGCTTCCCTAATTTATTAATTTGGCAGAAACTTTTATCCAAAGCGACTTTCTTCGCGTTATATCTGAGTATGTGCAACCCCCTGGGATCGAACCCATGACATTGGCGTTGCTTGCGCCATGCTCTAACCCTTGAGCCACAGGAAAGCTTATATATCTTAAGCTAATATAAATCAAAAGTATGTTCTTGTATATAAACATCTATGTGTGTTTTACAAACAAATACAAAATACCTTATATCGACTCGCATGGTGTGCGAGTTTGTGAAACCGCTTGGGTCGTTCTTCACCGATCATGAAGGGACAATGGAGTTTTTATCTGCGTTTGTGTGGCTTGCAGGAGCTCCAGCGTCGCTGCAACACGCTCATTTCTCTCATTGAGAAAGAGAACATGGAGATAGAGGAAAAAGAGCGAGCCGAGAAGAAGAGGCGAACACCCAAAGGACAATCAGTAATACCTCCTGTCTTCTTTCTTTTTACTCCATCTGTTGTTGTGCTCCGCACTCTTCCTCCCCAGAGACGTTGCCAGATTCTAGTTCAGAATCATGCTGGAACAACTGAACAGGAAAAACATGCAAATGATCAAAATTCCCCTCTGATTTATTGTCCGCACAATAGTATAGTGTATCCTACTGATGATTTATAAAGTCTATCTCTATGTCTTGACTATTTATCAGTTCCGAGGAAACAAAAAGGGATGACTTCATGCGGCGGGGAGGGGGGGTAACTGTTATATTTCTTTTACATTAGTAATGTTTATCTGCTACCAAAACAACTAGTTAAGCATTGCACAGACCTTGAACAGATTCATTTACAATAAGCCTTCTGTTTATTTTATTTATCTTTTTATGTGTCTTATAAAAGTTGCTTTATTTATTCTTCTATGTATCTTATGAACTTGATGTTGTTTTTATTTGTCGCAGGCTCACAAGCGGAAAGCCGAAATGCCCTGTGACAGGAAAGAGAAAAAATCTCGAACCTGAAGGCCTGAAGTCTTCACTTCCCATTATGAAGCACTACGATAATCACACACCATGCTACTGTTTCGCCGTTTAAATGTGACTCGACGCCTGTTTTTTTTAAACATGTACATTTTAACAAAGGTTATTTGGTCATATATACACTTTCACACCGCAGCATACAGGTTGGCAGCTATCATTTTTTCAGAACGTTCTTTTATTAAAAAGCATTTTAGCATGCGGAAAGGGACAGCTCGAGACCGTTCTTATCTCATCTGTGTGTTTTATAAATGAAAAGCTTTTTGCCTGAGACTCTGTTATCGTACGTTTATGGTCTCTGTGATCTGCACCTTAATCCATGTGATCTGTAGCTTTGCACATCCAGTCTTCTTAAGCTCTTTTCTACATTCATGTGGCATTTAATGTTGCATTTAAGCCATTTTTAGGTTTTTCATTTGAACTTTTAAACCTTTTCCTGATCTTTATAGGTACAAGTTCAGTATTATTAAAAAACTAAATTAGCTGGTTGTTTACATTGTTTTCCTTCTGTTTGCTGTATTGATTATGAATGTGTCTTTTGATTATGAATGTAACACCTCAAGTATCTTGTGATTGCTTATAGTTGTGTTGTTGTGCCGCATGTCTTATGATTTACTTTTTTGCGTAAATTGTTCTTTAAAGGCAGTTTGCACGTATATTGATGCGTTTAATTATATAGGACAAAACCTACACGAGAACAGATTCCAAAACATTTCACACAGACATTTATTCTGCACACCTTAACGGGATGGTTCACCCAAAATTGAAAATTCTTTAAAGGATTACTCACCCTCAAGTTGTTCCAAACATGTATTGACATCTGGGACTACCATTGTAGAAATGAATGATTGTGTTTTTTTTGTTCTGTTGAACACTAAAGAAAATATTTTAACTGTTCTGGTTCATTTTAATGGTAGTCAATGGTGCCCCAGAACTGTCAGTTGTCAACATTCTTCCAAATGTCTGTCCTTGTGTTCAACCAACCAAAGAAATGTATAAATGTCTGGAACAACTTCAGGGTGTGACAGGATTTCACTTTTGGGTGAGCTATCCCTTTAATACAGGCGGATTAATACTGCATAACGGTACTATTCCCAAAAACACCTGTACCCAATGAAGCTCTTCAATATTACTACCTTCTGTATTGTGTGAAGACTTTATGTCACATGGCTGAAAAAAGAAAGATTTATGACAAATGGTCGAACTTATGTCAGGTGACAAAAGACCCACCCAAGAAGGTTTGTCAGTGACCGAAAACGAACTCTTTTTAGCTTTTTAAAGGTCCGTTTGGCGAGCCATTTTAAAACGATCTCAAATCGTAACGCGTCGTCTGATGACGCCATACGTCGATTAGCATATTCATTACGCCCACGCGTACCTAGACTATATCAACACTCCACGTCCGTTGTGCTCTTGTCATTACTCTCTGTGCTTAAAGTAGAATCAAACTGTTAATCAGACAACGGGACAGGAATAATTAAACAGTGACGGAACATGACTCGTAGCAGAACTGAAGAAAGCTTGAAAAAGTTCGTCCAAAGATGTCCCTAGATTTGTCGCTTGGAAAAAGGTCGCGGAAGAGACTGCAATGTCGCTAAATCCAGCGTCACTGAGGCTGTAGTGCGGCGCGTCTCGCCACACGGGGGCGCTGTTGCGCTTTCACTCCGCCTGGCGCAGTCTGTTCTGTGTGCCACACACACCCTCACGCTCGCTGTCACACACTCAGACAACGTGAGCACAGACACCGGTTGTCTTAAAGGCGTGAAGAAACACTTGAACGAGCAGAGATGAGCCGCTGGCCGGTGTCTGACTAAGGTTTTGCTCAGAGCACATCATCGTTCCCGCGACAACAGTTACTGCAGAGCACCGATGACATCTTATTTAAGCGCAGCGACAGATGACAAGAAGAGAGGTCTGTACTGTCACTGGTGAGAGGTTTGGTAAGACGGCACTAAACCACACCAACACCCTCTCTCTACCACTCTCTCTTCACTTCCTGCTCGCCGGCTTTAAATGGCTTTATATGAAAACTGGGGTTTGCAAATTGAATTGCCGCTGGTAGGTGTCTCAATCCCACCTATAGGGTGTATGGGGGGCACACACACGTGCGCATTCACACACACATTCACACAGAGTCATTAGTACCCAAATTACCTGCTGTGACAGAACTGCAGTCACACTCTTACATTCTGCTTCCTGCTCACTGGCCCAGAAATCCAATCTCCCCCATCATCCATCTCTGCGAGTGTATTCGTGGATGTGTGTGTGTGAGCGTATCTGAATGCAGGTGTTAATGTGTTTTGTGCCTTATCTCGCTCAACCAAACACACTACATTAAACATATGCAGAGAAAGAGAAATACACTTGCATATAAACTCTGTTTCGCTGGGAACACTGCAAAATTGGGAATGTGAGCATACATCTTCATTTTCACGAGATGAGGAAAAGTAAATTAGTGTAAATTTAATAGAGAGTGTCTAGTGCAAAATCTTGCAGCCCCGTACTGGTAAAAGCTGTATAGAAGAGCTATTTACCAACTGCTGATGGTTTGCCTTGGAGCCATACGGTTTATTAGCTTTTGCAAGTGAAAATACATGAAATGACTGGTGGATCCTTATGATCTTGGACGGTCGTGCTGCTTTTATTTCGTGATTTTATCAGTGACGCCGAAAGCCATCCATCACGCATGCCGTAACTGGAATGGCAAGGTTGGATACTGAGAGGCGCTAGTGAGGTTTACAAGAAGATATTTCTGAAGACCTAAATTATGCTTTGTTCTTTACACAACACTATAGCGTGACCTAAAAGATAATGGCCACGGGTTAAGCCCGGAGTATAGTTCCCTTTTTAAGCGCATACGGATCAAATATACTCACTGACCGCTTCGATGCCTACAGCCACTAGGGGGAGATGTAGAGGTTGCACACCCCACCACACCTTTCCCCCCAAAATATGAAATACTACGGTACCTCCTAACTATTAATGCTGAAAATATGTTTTAATTCTGCCGTACACTTAATGTAAAGACCTAGAAACACCAGTGTTAACAGCTTGTGCTAATTGGTTGCAGTAATTTGTTTATGCAGCTGTACAAATGAAACGCAGCGTGCCACAGGGACACGGCACCTCTCTGAGTGCGGACAGAATGCACATTTTAGTTACTATGGGAGCAGATGACTTCCTCTGATTGGTTAACTCATGGATCATTTTTGATTCGCTGTTTGTGTAAGAAGAAGTTTGTTCAACATTTTCTCTGTAGGCTTGGCTGTTCCTGCACGGATGATCGATAAATCAGCGGCCCCACAGATGGATTGCAGGAAAGAGTGAGTGAAACCAGACAAGTCTCTCAAGACAAACCCGATAAGGCTGTATGTGACACCCACACAGCCCCCATCGAGTTCAGAGCCAATAAAAATTCAGGTAAGGTTTACTTGAATTGAGTTGTCGTTGCACAAAGTAAATGGCAGCAAGCTTAAGATGTACCAGAGCTTGCAGAGTAACCTTAATATATAACATCAACCGAGACCAAAATGAACGCGAGTCCGAGAAATCAAAGCCATCTCAGCTTTTAAAGGACAATGTCATTTCTTTCACATCAAAACAGAGCGGCCCCCCGTCGCACAGAGGTGGATTTATATTGACATTTTGGAACAGCAACGTCTGTAAATGTTTAAAATATTTTAAATCCGAGCAAAATAAATAAAAAAGTAAAGAGAGGTCTATATATTCTTTCTTTCTTTCCTGACTTTGTTCGACTGTTCAATAATCAGGTTTTAATACAGGAAATGCTGTTGTTCTCTTTCCGCCCACCTTCGGCACTGTTAGTGTCTGCCCGTGTCCACCGGTCTAAGAGCAGCCATGTGGTTTCCCTGATAATGTTTAGGCCGAACGGTTGGTCCCAGATCAGAGCGCCACATCACACTGCAGGACATTTCATCAACATGGACCGAAATGAATGGGAGTCTGAGAAATCAAAGGCTTCTCAGCTTTTAAAGGACAATGTCATTTCTTTCACATAAAAAAAAAAAGAAACGTGCGGCCCCCCGCCGCACGGATGCGAGACAGAGAAACGGAGTGAAATCTGTAAACAGCACAAGTCGATAAGGGAGCCCGACGCTGACCTGATCATGTGTGACCCCCTGTCGGGCGCATCAGCGGTTCCCATGGTGACCGAGTGTCTAAGTTGAGTTCTGTTTCCACAGTCGATGGCTCTCTCTCTTTCTCTCTCTTGTCCTCTCTCCTTTATGGCGTATCTTAAATGGGGATGACTAATTACTATAGTTAATTAATTTAACGTGTGTTTGCATGCATATCAGGTCTTTGCCATACTTTGGGTTTAAATGATTGCATTTTTTAGTGTGTGTGCCCTTGGTTAATCCCAGATCGTGAGATGGCAAAGGATATGCTGGATTTTTAAAGTCGAATATCAATGAATAATGACTTTCTTTCTTTCAAACTCGCTCACACACACACACACACGCACGCACACACCCTTTTGTTTCAGTATCATTGCTAGGGCTTTCCATTGATTTCTATTCTTATTATATTCCCCTAATATTTTTTTATGTCAATATCTAACCCACACATAAACCTTTTGGCATTTAAGCATTTTTCGTCAAGGCAATGTTTAACACGTAAAAGCAATTTGAATTATAGGGACAATTGGGCCCTTACCCAGATTTTATTTTGGTGATATTTTGGTTGGGTCAGACCAAAACATCCCTTAGAAGCATGCAGTAAGCATGTATGCGCAATGCTTTTATACTATTTTACTAGCTAGTAATACTCCCTTCCACTAATTTTCCCTCTACGAAAACTTTGATGTAACGTAAAACACGATTTGGCTAATTCATAAGCGTGTCAAATAGTGAGGACCACTTAAAACGTCTTTGCAAATTGTCTCAATTATAGCCACACCTGTACACGCACATACACGCAGGGTGCAGCACCGGCTCTCCACTTACATTCTGTTTCCAGTGAGAACAAAATGTAATTTTCTATTCATAAATGTCCCATGTCTCCCATCACTCATAAACATTCAGGAACGTTCTCTTGATACTCGGCGGCAGACAAAGCCACTGCTTTTAGCCGAATGGAAATGTATGTTAATGTGTGCATGCAATTAGGTGAAAAAGAGATAAATAAAGAGAGAGAGAGAGAGAGAGAGAGAGAGTGGGTCTAAAAATGTGGATCACTTAATGTGTGTATGCATTGCAATTAGAAGAGAGAGAGAACGAGAAAGAGAGAGAGAGAGGGAGTTTTGAAAGCGTGGTTCGCTCGCCCGTCTCTCATTAACATTAAGCGAATGCGTGCATAAAATCTCCATGTGTACAAAAGGGATGAACAGGAAGCAGCGGCAGAACCGGCGGACGTAGTAAAGCGTGAAATTCCCGGTAAATCCCATAAAGCATTTATTTAGCCGGTCCTCGACCTCAGCATTTTTCCGATACCCGACTACATTACATTTCATCCTCTGTTTCAAGCCTGAAGCCTGTCATCACGCTGGATTTCTGCAGTGCTGCGTGCCGACTGCCCTTCCCGAGAAACTACCCAGGATGCCACGGCATGATCGCATTACACACGCCTTAAAGTACCCTGATCGGAAACTGTTACATTTTGAAATTGATTTCAAATTTCTGTTGCTGGCGTCCAGATCCCTTAATGGCTTTGCAGCCAAATCCATATCTAATAAGCTTGTGAAGTTTGTTCCAAACTGGTCTCTGTGGTCTTCTAACATTGTTCTGACACTCCGAACTAACACTCGCGCGGATGCGCAGTCCTCCGCTCGAAGACAACAGGCTCTCGTAAGGGCCGCATCAAACCGATTAAAGCAGCTCGACGCAGAGGAAAAGAATAAACAAAACGCAAGACTTGGTTTTAAAAGTTCAGCTGTTTTTAATTCATGTGGTGTCTTTAGAAAATCACAAATCGCATGTTGCAACAGTCAAAGATGTCTGGCGAATGTTTACATGAAGCAATTAAGAAAACAGCAGATGCACAAAAGCGTGTCCTGTGTGAACAGTCCCCAGGTGTGAACACTCCTGATACTGTTAAACAAAACTTAAGCACTTTTTTTAGTAGAGCGTTTACCTAATTAACTTGCAGAAAAGACCAGCATATGTTGTATTTTGGATGCTGGTCTCCAGAGTGATGGATGCGGGTCCCCGTGGATGCTGATGTGCTGTCCTCACTAAGCTTCTTAAGCGGCATAATCATTGTCAGAGAAATACCACCTGCCTTATGTCACTACCAGCTAGGGCTGGGCTGTGTGAAGGTGTATATTGTCGTGACGGAATTAAAGGTCAACTAAAACCGACCTTTTGTTGCTTAAGTGGGCGTGGTCAACTGGCATGGAATGCGAGTAAATGTTAATGCAACATGTTGGTTAATGTCAAGGCAAATATGCAAGTTCTTGATACGTTAAAGGTTCAGTGTATTTAGCGACATCTAGTGGTGAGGTTTGGGAATTGCAACCAACGGCTCACTCCACCCCTCCCTTTCGAAGCACTACGGTGGCTGTCGCAGGACAAAAGATGTCGTCAGACACTCATTTCAGACCAGCATGGAGATTTATGGTTGGTCCTTTCAGAAACCCGCTCATCTGTTTTCCTTTTCTTTTTAATATGTTCGGTCTTTACTTTATCATGTATTTACCAGCACATCATACTGCACTGTTTGCACAAAAGGTGCAACATAAATAAAGTGTGAACTGAATTGAGCTGAATTTGTAGCCCCTCAATCTCTGTGCCCAGCGGACAGCCGCAACAAACTTATCAGGAAAAAATACCCGGCCTTGATGCTTTTCCCTTTCGTCCCATCTGAGTAAAGATTAATCTGATCTACAGAGCTTACATCTCCCTCATGCGCGTTCGACCAGTGTCACACAGCCAAGCTCGGCTCATCGTCATTTCTCATTCCTTCATCTGCAGCTTCTGACGTTCCATCAGCCAGCCCCTCTGCTGACATGAGTCCCTGTGCGCGCGCACACACACGCACACACACACACGCACACACACACACGCACACACACACGCACCTTACAGTCCCAGATCTGAGAGTCACGTCGGGTTATTTGCTCACTCTTACTTCAGTCTTTTCCCATTCTCTGTATGTTGCGTGGCCTTATGGTCTGGGAATTTAAATGTCACTCATTTATGATTGGTTCTATATGAGGAAAGCCACACAGAGCTATTTGTGGAGTGTACTGTAGTCCTGCATTAAACGCATTGTAGACTTTTTGGGCTGACTTCCAAAAAAATTGTTTGAAATTTCAGTTTAATGATATTATCTGTTTATCGTGTTATTACAAAAAAGTTGTTTTAGTCTTGTTTTCCTATGAATATCTTAAAATTCTTAAATCATACTTATAAGTCAAAGTGATTAAGTCTTGTTTTCTTAAACAAAAGTATTAGAATGATGTGAGTTTGAGCTTAAAACAAGTACAATATCTGCAACGGGGTACGATAAAATAATCTTCAGTTTTATTTTTGTTTTTTAAGCATATTAATATTTACTTATTTATTTTAGAAAACACAAATTTTGAAAATATCTGTACTCAAAAATGACAGAAGAAGGTTTTTTTGCGGTGTAGTAAATGAAACATGCCGTTTTAAATCTTGATAAGTGCTGAAGTGCTGTACAATTTCAAAATAATTTAAGCAATTAAAAAAAGATCATTGAGTCAAAAAATGTTTTTGCCATAACTTATTTCATCACATTATTATTTTTACAGTATGCAGTAAGTTTAAAATGTCCTCAAAAAGAAATTAATAGGTTATTGGGAAAGGTCAAAATATGTATGTCTGCCTTTTGACTGATCTTGTAGAACAGCATTTGTAGATTGTGACAAGGTCTTTCTGACAGCACCAGAACATTTTTTTTCATGATGGCTTCATTCTCAATAATTGGCATCACATTTGAGAGCTCCGTTGCCAACCCTAGCGAGCTGCCTCTGTAGACAACAATTGCTTACATCATATGCGCTTCGGATGTGATTCTGTGAAAGCTGCTTTAAAAGCTATAGGCAGCTTTATAATGCCGTCTTCTTTTTTTCACGTGATTCTGCATCTTTATACTTGTCGCTCCCCTCCCAATTATATTGAAATCGAATGTCATTTTAGGACAATTTGCACGACTGCCTACTGTATGTAGAGCATTCTAAATCCATCTTTCCTTCAATTAGCATGCTGCCGTTGAAGACCAGACAGTTGGCAAGTGAGACTACTCACTAGGCTTTGGAAAGGAGTTGTTGACTTTGGCTGTTGTAGCTAATAGTGGAGTTCCAATGGGTACAAAGCTTTCCTCACCCATGCTGTATATCAGTTAGCTGATTGACCTGTATCTTATCATCCTCAAATATTTCTCAAGTTATTTCCAGCAAATAATTGTTCGCTTTTGACGCTTCCAGAGAAAAAAACATGGCCAATAATTCAAGGTTGGATCTGAGTGGCAGAGTGTGTAGTGCATATGCTCATGACACCAGGTTTGAATCTGGCTTGCGCCATGTTCCCTTTCCTCTCTCTTGACGTTCTTGTTCTGTGCTAGAAAACTGTTCAGTCATGACATCAATTTGTAGGCCAACCCAGAGGGCTAATTCACTATGAATTTCCTTTGGGAATTTCTAATGGGTTTTTAGAATAGCGGTTTTGGATTTATGAGTAAAATAAGGTCTGTGGTTCACATTACTCGAGGAGATTGCACGGTTTTATTCTAAAACAAATTCTGCACAGACATCAAGCATACATTTTGAAACTGTTGTTTAAAACATGAGTTGCTAACAAGTAATGTAAGAGCAGCAATTGTTGTTCGATGCGCAACTCGCAGACAGCAGATAATTGACAGTGATAAATGAAGAAATGACAAATAAAATGGTGTGGTTAGGAAATTAACTTTATTTAAAAGCAACTTTCTCAACTGTTGTTGTTTAAGTAGAGCTCTATGATTTTATTTGGTCTGGGGTTCACGTTGAACAATTCTTCTAGAAAATGCGCTGGGGGTGAAAACATGCAATGCTGGTCAAAGAGGTGGTGTGGGGTAGGGATAGTTCACCCAAAAATGAAAATTTTGTCGGCATTTATCCCCCCTTGTGTCATTTCAACCTTTATGACTTTCTTCTGCTGAACACAAAAGAAGATATTTGGAAGAATGTGGGAAACCTCAAGAATGTGGGAAACATTTCCGGGGCACCATTGACTTCCATTGTATATACACAAAACCACTGAGACATTTTTTAAAATATCATCATAAATTGTGACCGAATGTTTATTTTGGGGTGAACTATCCCTTTAAGAGCCAAACATACTTAAATGCATGCGTTTATTTAAAGTACCAATTATAAAACTATAATATTGAGAAAATATTAAATGAAAAGGTAAACATGAAATCCCTGTTGAATATCAAATGAACAAAATTGTTCCTGTTTAAAGCTTCATGGTAGATTAACATCTAGATAGAAAATGACACCGTGTAACCGGCAAAACATTTAGTTTTAACCTAATTATGGATTTGCAAACATCAATCACCTGCCTGCCACCCGCAACCCCCAACACACACGTACACTGGGCTCCAAGTGAGAATAGATAAACTCCCTCCGCTCGCTGAGTTTAGTTAGAGTTGAACATTCTTCCGTATCGACTTCGAGATTAGCTCACCTCCACCCTTCTACCTCCCCATGGGGCGTTACCATGGAGATACAAATGTGGGAAAGAGGCTGTAGCCATCCCACAATTCCGCACATCTCTAGGAGGCGAGAGATCAAACCGAAAAGCTTCTCTCTCGCTCTCGCTCTCCCTCTCTCTCACTTTTCTTTGTTAACCCTTAACAGGCTCCCTGCTGCGGTCGGATCTTTTAAAACTCTGTACTTAAGATTTACAAAGTGTCTCGCTGTTGGAGAACATCGAGACTGGCAGGAGTTGTAATCATACAACCGCCCAAACAATTCATTATCAAACCCCAAAGTCTGACCCTGAACCGAGCACTGATCTCCATAAACCTACGCACAGACAAAACGCAGAGAGGAAAATGACTTTTACTCTCTAGTGATTGAATTTTGTGCTACACACAACAGATAACGTGGTTTGTTTTTATTTTTAAAGTCTTATAAAATGGTTAAAAAAATGATTCTATACTAGTCATAATTGTAAAGGTCTTTTCTCATTTCTGTGTAGAGTTTCCACTGTGCCGCACTCTGATTCCTTCAGTAAAATCTCATTTTAGGAGGATTTGGCTGAAGGTGAATTTCCAGGTGAATCTAAAGGTCATTCAGTATGTCACAGATATCTGCGGCTGTCTGGTTTGTGGAAGTGTGGTGAATTGGTCTTGTGATGATGAAGAGGGCATTATGACTCCCAGGCGTTGCTCTGCACATTTTGTACAATTGTAATCCACACACCTTAAAGGAACAGTTCACCCAAAAATGAAAATTCTGTCATCATTGATTCACCCTTTTGTCATTTCAAACCTGTGTGACTTTCTTTCTTCCGTAAAACACTAAAGAAGATATTTAAAAAAGGTGTTGTTAACCGGCGCCCATTCAATCGGTTTTGTGTCCATACAATAGAAGTGAATGGGTGCCGGAACTGTTCGGTTACTGACTTTCTTCAAAATATCTCCTTTTGTGTTCTGTGGCAGAAAGAAAGTCTTTGGTAAAGGTTTGAAATGACAAGAGGGCGAGTAAATGGTGACAGAACTTTTATTTTGGGGTAAACTATCCTACAGTCATGGAGGAAATTAAGAGATCCAGTTCTGCCTTTAATCAGCATTTCTGCATGTATTGTGGCGAATTCAGTCTTTTGGAATGACATAAGTTACCCGATGGCAATGTGAAAGACTGAGAGAATGCAAAGATGCATGAAAGTTGTGGGAAAGAAACACATTTCTGTTGTTTTGGACAGGGTCGTGACAGTACCATGTCTTGTGTCTTTGTTGGGTTCCGTGTGGGGACACTTGGCCTTTGTTATGACATTGCCCCCTTGTTTCCCCTTCATCTCTTGTTTGAAGTCTTGTTTATGTTAGTCTTTTTGCTCCCCATCGTGGGTTTTGTTTGAATCGTGTTTTAATACGTGCTTTTGTTTTCTCCGTCTGTCTAAACCTCAGTCTGCGAAATCATGACACACATATTCCATCATATTTGCATTGTTTGAACAAATCCTGAAAAACATAAAACAGGATTGTGTTGTTTAAATCTGATGTTATTATGACCAGTTTGTCCCGTCTCAATGTTCTGCAAAGACTGGAAATAAAACAATACTTTCATTTGTTTGGAATTGGAGAGAAAGGATGTCACTAGTTCACAGAATTAAACAAAAAATATCATTTTACTAAATAGTCAATTCAGAAAATAATTCAAAGTAATTTACAAGTGGTCTCTTGATTTTTTCCACAGCTGTATAAGACAAGTTAGTAGAGCGTTGTGTTAGCAGCACAAACGTTGTGGTTTGATTCTGATCAAAAACGAAAACTTGAATGCATTGTATAAAGCGTCTGCCAAATGCATATTTGTAAATGTAATGAATCGACTGAATATCAGACCAATCTTTTATTTATCAAATGAAAAATCGGGCATTGCACAATTAATATGGAGCAAAATGAAATGAAGTATTTTCTGACGAAGGGACACACGTACTGTAATGCTACTTTATTATTTCATCAGTTTGATCTCTTTTATATGGAAAAGTTGATCAGTTAAAATCAATTTGGGATTTTGCTTAGAAATAGTCAGATCCAAACAGACCAAAGCTGTACTTTCTTTTTGGCTTGATAGAAAATAGCTGCCTGGGGTGTTACCAAGATAGCTGCCAAGTAAAATGACTTGCTTTAAAGGGGCTTTGAGATTCTCTCATTAGTCAATGAGAGGGTTACCCTCCATCTATAGTTTATCCAGTACTGTTTAACAGTTGCTGTTTGTTTTTTGCATGTCTTGAAGTCAGATCAATAACGATGGAAAAGCAATAAACGGTCCTTTATGTTAGTCAATCTCTTCATGCTTGCTGGTTTGAGGACTGGGTGGACGTTCACACACCCCCGCGGGTGAGACTTTTCTGAACATGCGGTCACACTGATGCAACACTGACTCAATGGGAGCTAATGATAGCTTTAAAACACACAGAGAACATGAGTCATGAATATGATAGTATGACGGTACAATGAAATGAAGGGTGGAAGAAGTCGGAAGAACAACAACGAATTAAATAGATGGTAATTGTGCAAACAAATGTTACCTCAATGTCCCGCAGCGTTCTGTTCTGGACATGTTGTTCTTTTGTGATTCGATTTCATTTCCTTGTCTGTTTGGTTTGTAAGCAACTAAACTCATTTTGTGTGTGGAGTTAACCTGCTATAATTCAGGGATGAAATTGTGTGGAGAAAATTTTGCTTAATTTGACAAAACCTTTAGCAGGACGTTTTTAAGCCAAACAAAAAATGGTTGACAGTTTATATGTTTGCATTTTATCACACCGTGTCTGGGAATGAATTCCATGATTTCAGCATAGTGCGTTCAGAAAAGCTTTGCTGTCTGAGCTCGAATTAAAATATTAAAATTAAGCAAAATATTAAATTAATAACTGTTTTATCATTTATTTATTTGTTACCTTTTTAATTATTTGTTTTGAAGGGATCAGAGTTTCTGAAGTCATTATAATTTGCTTTATTAAAAAACTAAAATCTGTGGATTGTCCTCAATTGTACAGCTAAAGGTCTGTGTGCGTGCGTGTGTGCGTTTTTATCTCTGTTCATTTGTTGCATGTTCATGAACATTAGTATAAAATACAAAATGTAAACAAAACGGATTATAGCAACATCGCTAATTTACATCCACAGTCTCTAAGCAGGTACACACAAAGACATACTCCAATATACATACAACACCACATTAAAGACAAATACTACAGGCACATTATTTTACATTTACAACCAAACTGTTTGTATGACCTTGATTCTGCAAAGGTCCTAAATTCTGCCCTCCAATTACTATGAGGCAGCTTCGCATAAATGCAGCTTAAACATCTGCTCTCTCTCTTTTGCTCGCTTTTTTTCTATAAGCATCCGTTTTTTTTCAGATTCAATATGTTGAATATGGCGTCGGAGGAGGCGGTTACGTGTGAGAGAACGGCTTAAAAAAAAGAAACAGAATCAAGAAATGAATAATGGCTATTTCTCACTCCCTCTCTCCTGTGTCATCCCCCCGTTTCGCTCTGACTTTCTCCTGTCTCTGCACTGCTGCCCTGTACGTCAGGAAAGCTAAGATCCAGACCCCCACCCTCCCTCTTTCTGCTCTTTTAGCCCAGCTCCCTCACTCCCCACTGGGCTTGAGTTGTCAGAAATCCCCCTCTCTCCCCTGGATCCCCACTAAGCCTGGTTCTTACTTGCTCACTCCCTTTAAGATCTGTCCTCTGGGAGAGCTGTACACCCTGCATGCTCAGGGAAAATATTGCGCACACACACGCGCGCTCGGTAACATGCAGACACGTGGATGTACCTTCATGAAATCCAAATTTCACATATATATACTGATAGATACACCCTCACGCATGCACAGACTTGCACAGAGCGTGCACGCACACAGAATGAAGTCTACATGTTATTTTCGCGAAGGTGAATAGCCTTACTCAGTGATGCTTAGTTTTTCCATTTTCTTGCTGTCACACGCACGGAATACAAAGAAAACCTTCGCCATTCCAACCTACAGCGCAGACATTAAAGGAGCATCTTCCAGTGTGTTATCACTATAAACGCTCGCATGAATAAAATGTGGTGTCCATCTTCACGGTCTGGAACGTTCAAATATTAGACAGGCAGGAGTGCAGAGCTGGATATGATTCTGTATTGATACAACAAAGGGGTATCTGTGATGTGTCTGTCTTTCTGCCTGCCTGCCTGCCTGTGGCGTTTTTCACACTTTAATAAAATAAACATTTTAGGTTTGCACATTTTAGGAATGTCTTGCGTCGGCAGGTCACATGTCATAGAGCTTTCAACGTACATTGAAATGAGTTGAATGCCTTCTCGCTGTTTTTACAGGTTGCGTCTGCATCAAGAGCTTGTGAGTGACAATACATTTTTAATTTTGAGCCCAGTGGGAGATCTTCATCATGGCTGGCTGCGTAAACACTCGAACGCCTCCAAGCTCTAACCGAGACAATAACGCGAGGAAAATTAATCAGCAATTGTTGCGTTCTTTCCGAGCAGCAACTGCGTGCCCACCTGTGGCACGTGCATCCTTCCTCTCTGGGAAAAGTCCTCTCGCATCCACCCAAATTCCATGTTTAAGTTCAGTGGGTGGGATGGTGGAGAGACATTGACCGTGAGTCAAGTTTCATACTTGCGTTTCCATTACAGACAAGAAAATATCGTTTTTAAATGTCTTCCGGAGGAGTAATCTGTGCCAGTGTAAAATGGAAAGTCTGTGTGTCATGTAGTGTAACATATAAGTTCCTTTTCAGTTGATAGGAACTTTGGTTTATTAGTTTAACATTTGTTCATTTTTTTCTTGCAGATTCTTGACGTTTTTCTTCTTGACACAACTTGTGTGTTAGTGTCATATCTTAACTTACTCTCCGCTGGATTACACGTGTCTATAAATGATATTAGGTAATAGCATGCTATTTAAAAAATCACCAGTACGCAGTCAAACTATTATTGCGGTACCGAAACGCCCTGTTAACGTTCGCACAACTTCCAGGAGACTGAAGGACGTTTCATTGCCGTTGGTTTCTCTTTCAGCAGTTTCTGAGAGCTTTGGCTGGGTTTCTGGGCATTCGCTGCATGTTGGTTTTCTCTCTCGGTTGATGGATTTTCCCCTTGGGATTAAAGCTGCTTATACACACACACACACAGGTCTCATTAACTTACAAATGTCTTAACAGTTTCCTGTAGAATCAATTCATGCTTGCAAACTCAGGGTTCCTCCTTCAACAGTTGCCCGATCGCAGACAAGCAAGTTTTACTTTTTAATGGCCAATAACCTCCTCGTTATTTTTAAAATTAAGAGAGTGGAAGTGGTGCTTGCCTATGCAAAACACAGCGGCTAAGTGTTGCGGGGTGGTCGCAAGGGCATTGATATGGTTTAGAAGGTGTACTGACTGTGATTTTGAGCACAATATACGTTTGATAGGTCGTTGTGGATACTGGGTACTGCCTACTGGCATATTTTCTAGTTTTTAAGGTTTTGTGATCCTTAGATATGACTCTGGGCCCTTCTTTATTGTAAACCTATAGGACCTTTTTAGCTGTTTCATCATCTGTCAGGCAGAAATTGTGAGTCTGATCACCTAGAAAAGGAATGGCACCTGTGCCCTATAAGCTGTGTGATTTGAGGTATCATTCATGGCTGTAGCGCTAGCGGGATGAGTTACACAGTGAAGTTTAATACCCAGCTTTAAGAGTTTGATCAAAGCCAAAGTACTAATTCTAGTGTCTAGTCCTTAAGTTGGAAGACCTTGCAATCTTGAAGAAATGAGTTTAAATACAGTTTATTATTGCAGTGTCTATTAAAATGTTTTTAAATAAATAACGCTATCAGCCATCCATTCTGGAGTAACCCTGGGGGTCCATGGACCCCAATTTAAAAACGCCTGATTTACAGCATTATCATGTGTGCAGTTTTAACACGATATCGATATTCACGGTTTTTGTTATCACGGTTATTGACAATACCGGTTTGTGGCATCCCTAGTAGACACACAGTAGGCATTTTTAACAATATCTTGAATCATCTTTTATTTTCATTTCATGTTAATCTCAGTTTAATGTTGTTATGTGGTTTTTCATTTTATTTTTTGTTTATTCTCAATATAAATGACAACAATAAGCTTATTCTATTTTCAGTGAATAATATCGGCTATTTGTATTTTGCAAATCATTTTTAGTTTAGAATTTGTGGCCTAAAGCCCGCTTAAGTCATCTTTTTGTGACCATTTTCGACACAAAATCATCTGACATAACGCAACGTACAGGGAAATGTTTGATATCTTTAATGTTATTGACTGAGTAATGATATGTAAAAGATTGAAATTATCGTGTAATGAACGGTTTGATTTTGAGACGTTGAGACTGATTTTCACAGACTGGGTCACAATTTTTGTTTCCTTTATTTAAATCCAGATATAGAAATAGGAATAGATATATTATAATAGTCCCAAGACCTTTACAATAATAGCCTTCAGTATAGGAAGGCTATTACTAACAGTTTAGCTATCAGGATAGGAACTCTCATAGTGCTGTACACCGTGACAGAAATGTATACTTGTAAACAGCAATTCATATTAAAGCAGGTTGTGGTTAGTGTTGTGAGGTCTGACTACATGACCCTAAAACCTGAAGCCACACAGCATCAATGTGCCCGATCGTGAGGAAAAACGAGTTAACAAACCCAATAATCTATGTCCCTCTTACTCTCTCAATGCCCCCAACCCGATACTTTCCGTGTCCCTCTTCCGCAGCCACCCACCCTCTTGTCCACGGGAGAGAAAGACCGAGTGCAGGCAGAGAGGGATGGTTTCCTTAAAGGCTGGTTTATAAGAGGGAATCCAGAGTGGAGAGGAGACATGGCTAATTTACCACAGAAACACCACTGACACCTTGATAAATGAGCCCCTATATACCTGAACTCCTTGTGTGTGGGACGTTCACAGCATAAACGCACGACGCACGCCCGAGTATGAAGGGAGGGGTCGAGCCCCCCAATTCACCCCGCTGCTGCTGTTGCCGGGGGCAACTGAGGCCAAAGACAGAAGGAGTGGAGGTAAACGGGGGCAATAAAAAGAGAGAAGCAGGGTGAAGAATGAGAGGTTGGGGAAAGGTGACTGAGAGAGCCAGAGCGGGTAGGTAGAGGGAAACGGATCCCAGGGTCGTCACATTGTATTGGCACGTCACTCTTCCTGTGCGCGGTCCCTGGAGCACCGCGTGAGGATCTGACCTCCCTAGCATCATCTTGGGTCCTTTTAGAAAAGTACAAAAATGAAACATCCATGACATAATGCAGCGAACGAAAAATATATGAAATGCATTCCAGTTCGAGTCACGCTGATCATCTCTTTAGCGAGATATAATAAGACTCAGATTGCACAGAGAGAACACGGCATCCTGTTCTTTTCTTGTTGGTAGGCAATAATCACATCACCATGACAACCCAGCGGAAAAAAAAGAAAAGAGGCTGCCATGATTCTGACGGACCCCTTGGCAAGATTAAAAAAATCAGGTCAGAAGAAATCTCACCAACACTCCAAATCTAAACAAGTGTAGAAAGATTCACAGTGACCTTTAGATGATAAGAGCTCGGCTATTGGGAAGTGTCAGGATACGTTACGGACCTCTGTGAAATGCTACAGTATGTGTGTGTGTGTGTATGTGCTTGTCATAAACTCGAATGTTTTCCAGCTTGGATTGTTGATACACTGTGACCAGCTGTCTTGCAGCACAGGACTGTGAATGTGTGTGTCTTCATTTGTGGTGAAGTGCATTCTGCCTGTACAGTAGTTGTCGGGAAACTGTATTGTTTGAAAGGTTAAACTGCACAGGCCTACTGAAAGCACGCTAGATCTGGTTTAATAGTCTTAATGTGGTCTTATAAAGGCACATTCACATCAAAAAATGAACATTGTTTTTCTACGGACAACAGGGTAACACTTTACAATAAGGTGCAATTTATTAACAATTATTTAATGCATTAGCTAAAATGATCTAACAATGGACTATATTAATACATCACTTATTAATGTTAATTCATGTTAGTTTCAGCATTTACTAATACATTATTAAAATCCAGCATGGGCATTGTCAACATTAGTTAATGCACCATGAACTAACATGAATAACTGTATTGACATGAACTAACATTAATAAGGATTAAAGGGAACACGTGTTTTTCTGTGTCTTCGGTGTGTTGTAAGTTGCCCATGCATGTATTAAACACGTTAAATTGCTAAAATTAAGTGTCGGAACAAAAGATGCATTCTATCTAAAAGCGAATGCTCACCCAGACCTGTCTGAAACGCCTCGTGTAACCGCACCCCCACACATCTACGTCAGTTCCTGGTATGATTTGACAAAGACCGCCCAAATGTATACGCAGGTGAGGCGGGCGTACCTGTCAGTACAATTGAAGAGGAACCTGATGTTCCAAATATGGTAATAGGCGTTACATTTCCATCACACGCTTGCAGTATTCCACCAATCACTACGCACTGGTTAACTGGCCAATCATAGCACACCTCGCTTTTCAGAGCGATGAGCTTTATAAAAAAGATGTGCGTTTCAGAGAGGCGGAGCAAAGAGGAGATACAAACATGCACGGTGTAAATACAGTGTTTTTGAACCTTAAATCATGTAAACACATTTCATTACATCTAAAACAAACCTTAATATTCGTTTTAGCCGTGTCATATGACCCCTTTAACAAATGCTGAAAAACAAAATTGTTCATTGTTATCTAATGTTAGCTAATGCATTTACTAATGTTAAATAATAGCACCTTATTGTTAAGTGTTACCTACAACAGTTCCACATTTTAAGACATATTATCATATGTATCATACTTTGCTATTTACTTTATAATAATAATAAATAAAAAACAGAAACAATCATTCTAAATGTATAGTTCTTGATATGAATGGGTCTTTACCGTCTTGTGTGTTAGAGAATGTTCTGTCTGGTGTTTGCATTATATACACTTCATTTACAGTTAAACCATGACTAATCAAAGCAATGTTAAAGGGACAGTTCACCCAAAAAATGAAAATTATTTTGTCATGAAGTCAAACCTGTACGACGTTTTTTCCTCTGCAGAACACAAAAGAAGATATTTTGATGGACGTTGGTCATCAAACAACACTGGACCCCATTGACTTCCATCGTATGGACACAAACACTTCTCAAAATATCTTCTATTGTGTTCTACAGAAGAAAAGTCAGTTACACAGGAGTTAAATTACATTTATCTTTTGATTAACTCCCCCTTTAAGATCTATGCATCAATTTTTGGTATAAAAAAAACCCTCTCTGTGCTATCGTGTGTGTGAGTCTCCTGCAGATGGAGAGCCAGACACTATTTTTGAAAGCCCTTTCTCCCTCTCCATTACTGATCTAAAATGACAGCTGTCAATCATCATCAGAAACAACCAACCAACCCGGTCAGAGGCAGAAAAACTAGTTCAATTTATTTGAAGGGTAATTCTGATTGACAAAGCATTTGCTTCGTCGCATCCCACATTATACTTTCAAATTGATATTGAGATTTTGAATGCATGAGGATCGAAACACAGTTTTTTCGGTTAAGCAGCACAAAGGCGAAAACGATTGCTACGGAAAGAACTCCAAGTACCTGCCGGCCAGAGTTGGGCTACATTTTCAGCATATGTACTTTTGCGCGTTCATGTCATTTTCCCATTATGTTATGCATCATAATATATCCATCAGTTGAAGAGACGGCTAATGGGTCCCCGTGGTCCTGATGTGTCCTGTCCCCTAAGATCTGAGCAGATTATCACTACTATTCCACCATAATCTGATCTGAACCGCTGCCTGGGGGCACAGACCTGAAAACACACCAGCCAGTTAAAAGAGAGAGAGAGAAAAGAGAGCAAGTGTGAGAGAGAGTTGGGAGGGTAAATTGCAGAGGAGAGATCAAAAACTATACGAGTGAAGCTCTAGTGGGGCCCTTTGCATGCAGTGAACGAAAGTACAGCGGTCGGGTGCCCTCGGGGACGCTGTGATCGTGAACCTTTATCAGTAAATTACACTCTGAGGTCATGAATAAAATGTCTATAAAAACTAAAGGGGTTCTGGATTTTTGTTGAAGTTCGTTCCGCCACCGATGCTGACAGCAGTCACAGCAACTGCACTTAAACTCTGCCAACTCCGATTTCACCCTTCAACTGTGCTTTCATTTGCCTCTAAGCTTTCACCTTCTGCTGAAAGCTTGTCTTATTATTTCCCAAGCAGACCCCATAACAACGGCTCAGAGACGCAACACCTTTCAAATGACATAAATACACCCCCGTTCTTTCTCCCTCCCTCTCTCGCACACGCAAGCGAAAACCCAGCCGCTGGGTACGCTGTCGGAACGCACGGCTTGCCAAAAAATATCCTGCATAATTTATTGTCAGATTGTTAGATCTTTGTCCATATTGATGTTATATTCATAACGTACACTTTGAAAAAGTCTTGACATAGCCACCCTAATACAAAACAAAAGGGTGAAACTTCTCATATGGAACCGGACAAAAAGCATTGCCTCGGCGCATGAAGAGAAACGTGTTCAGGGTTACAGTCTCTTTATTCAAAGCAATATCTATCACTTCTGAGGATCAAAGCTTTATCGCACACCTGAATTTAATTTCTTTTGGCACAGACACACAAAGACAGCTGCGTATACGTGTCTGTCATTTTGAAGACACTTTTATCAAGAGGACGGTCCCCTTAAAGCAACCTAGTGTCTTGCTCAAGGACATTGAAACACTGTCTGTCTACATTTCTCTCCGTCTATCTATCTTTGCTCTCTATAAGCATCCCTGTCTTCATTTGAGCGTTATAGATCTTTATTCTAGCTTAAGAATAAAGACTACTTTTGAAATGTAACCCTATTTTGCCAATGGCACGTTTACAAAAGCATAACTGGACTGTGTGGCGGATCTGTGTTTAAAAAGGAAGGAAGCAGCCCCTCTAAAACCAAATCAGAAATTGTCACAACACTGTTGCGAATCCATGGGGTGCTGTAATTGCATGTATAACTGGTTACGCGGGTGTACCACCTGCCTGGCAGACCGCAATGAACAATGTGAGGTGCATCCAAAAACAAGAAAACAAAAAATGTCTAGTGGGGCCGAGGATTCGGTCCTGGCATTTTACCCGCTCTTTATAAATCTGCCCAACAGTGACAACAGCAACTAAAAATTAAGGCTGGGTGAGGGCTGTGAGCTCTGTGCCACGGAAAGCTAACTACCTCTGTCCTCAATTTCTTCTTTGAGTTTTAGTGAAGTGTTGACAGCCATGAACCACAATGGTGGCCGTCAAGGGAGGTCTGCTGTTGCCGTGTTTATGGTCAGAAAGTTCAATTCTCTTTTACAAAGCTCTTTTATTTGTTTTCCGGGCATAACACCGGGGTCTTGGCCACATAGGAACGACCACCAGAGGGTGACTCGGAGGGTGTGAACGGAACACCCTTGTAACTTTCAACCTTGTATGTACACCTCCCTATGTGCAGCCATTGTCCTAGTTTCAGCACCATGGATAGCAACCCCTCAAATTAATCTGTTTTCTGTTCAGCACCACGGAGAGCGTTCCACCGACGTATGTTCCGTTCTCGAGCGACCTTTTCGTAACCAATTTATTCAACAAATTAATGAGATATGTTTAGAACATCCATCTCCCTAATTCTGTAGGTTAATATACGCGTGCACGTCAGAGAATTACTGTCTGTGTGCCAGCGGGTTGGTTATTGGAAGGAGGACCATCAGCTGATCTCCTCAAATCCAGCATTAGCAGAATAAATTGATCTCAGATGAACCAGGGAGGAAGTTTCAGTGGATCTACACAAATCCTCCCAAAGGTGATGGCGAGAAGCGCCATGTGACTGTTTCCTGACAAACTGTAGCAATGAATGACCACTGTATAGACCACAGGCTGCTGGAGAACCATTCAAATGGTCTTCTTTCTAGTCAAAAGGAATCTTGAGAAATGGTTTCTTTCCTCTCTTAGGAGGACTGTTAAATGCTTTCACAATGTAGAGATGATTGTTGTAAAACAATTGACTGATATGGTTTACCCTCTTAACTTTGGCTCCAAGTATCTTGTAGTTTGTTTTCCCTAGTCCAAGGCGGTGCTACTATACTGGTACCCCATGGTTTAATCTCTTTTAAAGGATATTTCAGTGGAAGTCCCTTCTCTGCTTGTCTTTTTAAAGTTATTTCTTCCAACTCTGTGTTTTATGCAAACCTGAATGTGTCTTCAGCTGTCATTGATAAAAAAAATCGAAACAAACTTAGTTTTAGGATTGGCCACATAGCTTACACCGGCCTTGTCAAATCTAGTTAATGAGGCTGCTTGAAAGGTTTGACATTGTTGATCATGACACACCGTCCAAACACAGTCAGTTTTCATAGTTCAGAAAAGCGATGATCGCATCTGCGTTTCTTGTATTTCGAATCCTGTTGAAATTGCATAGAAATGACATTGCTGGAGGCAGAAATAATTCCTCGGCCATATTTGGACACGCAGAGTGCTGTTATGAAATCCACGTCTACGTGTGAAAATGCTTTTATTTGGCTTTCTCCTTTTCTTATAATCAGCATAACAATTTCAGTAAAATGCTTATTTAGGAAAAATCTTGTTTTCCTTTCATTCAATTTGGCCAGTCCTCACGGTTTATTTTATTTGTGAAGTCTACGCCAACACTAAACCTGGCACGGACTCCACAAGTTTGTGCAAAACCAGATGATCTATGTCATCCCAGCATGACTTGAGAATGTTCCAAAGAGCGTCCGTGTGCTTCCGTGAAAGCACAAACATGTGACCTTTCGTACAATGAAGCCGACTCTAAATACGAGGCATACAAATGGTGCGGAATCTTAAATAATTCCTGTTCATTGTATGCCGTAACATTCCTTTGTTTTCTATCTCCTGTTTATTCTCAGGTTTGAATTAGATTCTGGCTTTCAGCGTGGAATCTGAATGTGCCTGCGTGCATTAGCGCAATGAATTAATAATCGAGCTAAAAGCATATATGTGCATGCGGTTGGCTGCTGGGTGTTCTTGAAAGATATGGATGGGCTGAATGCTCTTTAGTGGTTTGACTGCATGAATATAGATGTATTTGAAGAGGTTACACTATTCATTTATGTTTACATGTGACTTGCACACGTGTGTCTGTGTGTGTGTGGGAAAGGCAGTCTTGAAGATGATTAGATCAGTAGATTCGTTTTTTCCTGACAAACACACTCTGACGGGCATACAAACAGGTTTGTGTCCGTCAGTGAATAAAGCATCTGTGCCATACAAACACACACACACATACCACTTGGGATTAAGAGATGGCAGAAATGCTTAAACACAACTGACAGAGGGGAAATGACTTTGACCTCCATCAAACACACACACACACAGATCTGAAACATTTACATGATCACACAGACAAACACATGTGCACACACATACAAAGATAGAAACTGTCTACAATAAAAAGCATACTTGCCTCAGGCACATGACTTCTATGACAATCATTTGCAAAGATAGCGGATAGAGGCTTTGACATGCACCTGCTTCTCAAATATATCTGCTTGAAAAACAATGTAAGCAACAATGCGACATGTTATTGCCTGGCGGCCTCAAAGGAGCGTTTCGGATCTGAAGAGTTCTTCACGTTGGTTACCTATTTTGTTTATATATCGCACACTCAATTAAAGTTTAATTAACTCAACGAAACACCATTTATTGACCTTTCCTTACTGCCCCTCCTCTCGCCTCCCTTCATGCTGTTCCTTTCCATTTTGTGCCTAAACGGTCCCTTCATCCTCCAGCCGGTCGGGTGAGCCGAGCTGGCACAGGGGACTGGACACATGGGGCGAGCTAGAGAAAGAGTTAGTGCTCGGCAGTCTTCTGGACCACTCAATAGAAAATGTTCGTCCAATCAGAGGCCCTGCTTTTCCATTCAGGTCATGCATTAGTTGAACAGAAGTAGAGAAAAAACAGACACACTTTCCCATCTCCGTAGCCTGTGTGATTCACCTGACCAAACACGCGCTTACACCAAGGTTTTTAATCAGGACTAATGGCAAAAATACCACCGAAAGTGACGGAAATGCCGCAGATATTTAAAAGATGGTTAAACATGGTCCTTAGTATGTTCCCTTTTTAATCTCTGAAAAATATATATTTCATAATATTCTATTTTTGTTCTGTCTGGTAACAGGATTAAAGCCTCAGAAGACATCAGTGACCTGCAGCCGTCAGATATCTGAGGCGAGTATTGTTGAATGTGTAGTGCTCTTTCATTTTCTAGATAACAGCCACGATTGTTGATTTTGAGAATGGTTACAAAAATGACCCCTTCAAGTAAAAAAGACAACACTGAAAATCAATTTCATGCGGAAAATACTGACCCTTAATAAAAGAGAATGTTCAATTCTGACACACACACAATTACAGATATGAGTTTGAGGAATGATGTGTGTTGAATAATAAATATGTTGGTTTTGAAATTCTTCGCTTTCGCTCTCCAGGTGACACATAGTGAGTCTAATGTTACAAAGCAAAGGTTTAATCCTTGAATTAAAGCTTAATCCATTCTCTCACCGGCAGTTTACCTTCCATCATGAGAGAGAGATGATGAAAGTGTAATGACAGATTTCTCTGTATGTTGCATCGGAGTCTATGAATTTTGGTTAAATGACAGATTACGATGCTTTATTTACAAATACACAAAATCACACCGACTCATAAACCTTCAACGTGACAGAGTAGTTTTTCCATGTGACTAAGTTTATTTATATCATTTTTTTTAAGTAATTTTCAATTACGTATAGCAGACTTTTTCGCAAAAATTCATTAGAGGAATATAAAGGAAAATTGTTGACATAGTATACAGTATGTAACGTTAGTCAAACTCAGATTAAAGTCTCTGATTTTGGTCATATAAGACCAGTCTGAGACACTTGAGATCTCTAAAAATCTAAAAGAGACACGGAAGATTACGAAGAGATTTCCGAAAAATATAAGAACCCTCAGACTTGAGCAAAAGCATCAAATTCTCCATTTAATCTCTGGTGTCTACTAGAAACAACAGAGATCTTTTTGTCCGCTTTAGTCTGGGCCTCAACTAAACTTCACATAATGGTGATTCTAGTGCTTAAATCCTCCCAAGTTTGAGAGCAATCTTCAGAGAGAAGAGCTCATTCAGTCAGTGGGAGTCTAGCTTTGAGTTAAACTGAAGACACACACATGCACTTACGCACACACACACACACACACACACACGCACTTACGCACACACACACACACACACAGGAAACTTTCTCCATAAACTTCCACCAAGGAAAACTTCAGCCATCTGTCGATCATAACAAATCCTAATTATTTAACTCTTCCGCTCAAATCTGCTCTCTCTCTCTCCATCTGCCTCTTGAGAAACCCATTTCTATAGACAACTGGTGATCAAACACGTCCTTTTTTTGCTCGTCTCATTTCGGTTCACACGACTTGCGCTCGCTCTCATACACCCCTCATCATATCTTCCACGTTTATTTTTATAACTGCATTTCTGTAAATGCGGTTCGATAAAGGCTTTTATGGGGTTGACCATCTGTAGAATGTTATGTTATAGTATGGGGTTGATTTAAGGAACTTTGTTTATTTAAGGACTTTTCATAGCTTTGTATTAGTTTGTAGCAACATGATTAGATGTTGATATTAGATTTTTTTACTAAATATGTGAAGCAGATGTTAGGAAGCATGTATTTTGGGGTACATGTTGCATTTACAATGTTTGTACAATGTTCGTGTGTTTGTTTTGTAAATTGCAGGTCAATATTGGAGATTTAAAGGGATAGTTTATCCAAAAATGAAAATTCTGTGAAATTCTTGAAACTTGTCGTAATGCCGTTCTTTATTCTGCAAAACACAAGCGAAGGTGTTTGATAACTAAACGACGGTGTTACCCATTGACTTGCATTGGTTTTGTGTCCATACAATTGAAGTGAACTGCCGTTGTTCGCTTGCCAACATTCTTTCAAATATCTTCTTTTGTGTTCTGCAGAAGAAAGAAAGTCACTTTTAGTTCATTTTTGGGTGAACTATCCCTTTTAATAATTACTACAAAAATGTAGGGAAATAGAAATACGTTTTGCACATTTATTCAGAAAGCACTTGATCTAAAATCTTAATCTAAAATTGAGCTAGTGCTACATTCACTTAAATTCACATTTTGAAGTAATTGTTTTATATTTAATTGTAATTCTGAATGCCGGCCTTCATTTTGCACAGCATGTATGCTTTTAACATCTTTTGCTTTATATCAGTTATGTTACCTTGAGAGAACAGTTTTGTTAACTTCAAGTCCAAATGAAAAGCCCAATGTTACAATAATCAACCAATAATTAATAACAAGGTCTGTAGGGACACTGTAACCATGAGAAAGAGTTTGATGGTTTCATACATTGGCCTCTACTGGCGTACAAGAGGTCTAGACACAGACGCTTATGAGCTCTTCAGAATTTCCAAGTACAGTAAGAGGTCCCCAGTGAGAGGTCAAAATAAGTGGCTAGTTCGCAGGAGGTGTGATCTTGTGTTGAAACTTTCTACATTTCGTTTCTGTACCAAACAGAAGATGAAACAAATCCATGTTTGAGAGTCTGTTTGTATCACACAGGAGCACACACGCACACGCTTTCATTCTCTCTCACTTCCTCTCAGCAGCTCGCCGCCCAAGCTTTGATTTCCCGCTGTTATTGTGGCATTGGTTTCCATGGTTACCAAAAACACCCAGACTGAGATACAGACAGTCTTTCGGAAAAGCGACTGTTGTTGCTAACCACCTCCTCAACTGCGTACCGCGTACATATTCGGCCTCGCACGTGTGCGTTTCTTCAAGCTACTGATGTAAGTGGCCACACCTACCTGTAGGTGCACTGCAAAAAAAAACTGTCGAGTCAACTTAAAATAATAAGGCATCCTATCACAAGCACGTTTTTGACTCAACTCAACAAACAGAGACCGAAGTCCACCCGACTAAAAAAATGATGTTGAAATCATTAGTTGTCATAACATAATCAAGTTTGAACAACACATCAAAATGTTTTTTGTTGGCTTCACATAAATAGAGATGTGGGGTGCAAGACACGAGACAACCAAAAATGTAAACAGAAATAAGGTGCTTTTCATGAAGCACAGCTCCGGGCAATATCCTCCACTTGTGGCCCTTCACGTCGTTAGTTCCAACTAGACCGTCTGCGTCGAGTGAGGTAAGTCCACTACTCCCGGAAGTCCTCTTAGTCGGGATGTCCGCCGATCGTCATACGTCCGAATCTTGGAAGAGAATAGAAAGACAAGACACGTCAGCGGGGTAAGAAGCTTGGAGCTGTAACTCACTGTTTCTCCTGGCTGTGAGGCTTTTATCCCCGCTGACGATTGGTCTCAGGTGTTGACGATCGGCTGATTTCCTGAGTAACCATGGCGACGCTGATTGGGTGCGGACCAACTCGCCACACTCCCCCCCCCCAAGCGTTGACCTGGTGGTTAGAAACCTCTTCTTTACTACGTAGGATGTCGGTGTTGGAACAGGGGGGGGGTCGTGACCTTGACCGAGTTGTCCACCCTGACCACATCCTCGACAGACCACTGCATTACCGTGGGAGGCCCCGGCCCGATGTTCCACGTTAAAATGGAAGTCCTGGAGCGCCAGGAACCACCTGGTCACCCGGGCGTTAGTTTCCTTGGCCTTAGACATCCACTGCAGTGGAGCATGATCGGTGACCAAAGAAAAACTACGCCCGAGGAGATAGTACCTGAGCTCCAGGACTGCCCACTTAATGGCCAGGGACTCTTTCTCCACTGTGGCGTAGCGGGTCTCTGCTGGGGAGAGCTTTCGGCTGATGAAGACCACCGGGTGTTCTTCTCCATCTCTGATCTGGGAGAGGACCGCCCCCCAGGCCGGTGTCCGACGCGTCGGTCTGGAGGATGAAGGGGCAACCGAAGTCTGGGGCGTATAACACCGGAGCAGACGTTAGGTGCTCCTTCAACGTCTGAAAGGCCTTCTCCGTCTCTGAACTCCACTTTAGCTTCTCCGGTTGCCCCTTTTTGGTCAGGTCGGTCAAGGGGCTGGCTAAGGAGGAGAAATTCGGGATGAAACATCTATAGTATCCCGCTAGTCCCAAGAAGGCACGTACCTGGGTCTTGTTGGTGGGCCTCGGGGCCTTCCGGACGGCCTCGACCTTCTTTGCCTGGGGCTGGATTAGCCCCCGACCCACCCGAAACCCCAGGTACTGTGCCTCCGCGAGTCCCAGGTGACATTTCCTGGGATTCGCAGTCAGCCCCACTCGTCTCAACTCGAGCAGCACTCTCCGTAACCGGTCCAGATGGTCTTCCCAACTTTCGGAATGAATCACCACGTCGTCAATGTATGCTGCAGCATACTCCTGATGAGGTCGAAGGACGACGTCCATCATCCTCTGGAACGGCGGCACTCAAACGGGGTGAACCCCGTGGAGGCCTGAGGCACCTCGCGAATGCCAAAGAGCACATAAGGTAGCATCAGATCCCAATCGCGCCCATCCTCTGCCACCACACCCGTCGGAGCATCCTCTTCAACGTATGATTAAAACGTTCTACTAGCCCATCTGTTTGGGGATGATATATGGACGTCCGAAGTTGTTTTACCTTCAGGAGGCGGCAGAGGTCCGCCATCATCCGTGACATGAACGGGGTTCCCTGGTCCGTCAGGATCTCTCGTGGAATCCCCACCCGGCTGAAGAACAAGACAAGCTCCAGGGCAATGGCTTTCGCAGTCGCCTTCCGCAAGGGCACCGCCTCTGGATACCGGGTGGCGTAGTCCACGATAACGAGGATGTGTTCGTGCCCCCGGGGCTGATTTCGGCAACGGGCCTACCAGATCCATCCCAATCCTGTTGAAGGGTACCTCGATTATGGGTAAAGGAATAAGCGGACTGGGGGGAGGTTTACTTGGCGCCGTTACTTGACAGGTGGGGCAACTTTGGCAAAACCGCTTCACATCTCCGTCTAAACCTGGCCAATGAAATCGGTCCCTGATGCGCTGAGCGGTGTTGACCGGTCCTAAATGTCCCGCTAAGGGGTGGGTATGGGCCAATTCCAATATGGGATTCACTTTGGACTTTGGGACTACCAGGAGTTGTTTTTCCTCCCCCCTTCTTTGTGCAACGCAGTAGAGCAGACCATTTTGTACCGTGAAATATGGCAGTGGGTGAGGTGGGTTCTGGCGGACTTCTCCGTCCACCACCCGGACTTGAGACCAGCAGTGTCTCAACCGGTCGTCTTCCCTTTGGTCTCGTCCAAACGACCCTCCCATGTTCACCTGATGGTACAGATCGGAGAACAGGTTATTGACACGATTTTCTGACTCACCCTCTCGCTCGCTCTCGGTGGCTAACATCGCGATCCGTCTTGGTGGCCTCTTGGCTGTCACTGGCCGGCGTTGGCTTCGTCTGTGTGCTCCCTGATTGCACTGCTTGGGTCAACAGTTTTTCAAAACCTGGCCAGTCTCTTCCCAGCAGAACCGGAACGGGTAAGTCTGGAACTAACCTGACCTCCAAGGGCCAGGATCCGGGTCCGGCTGTTATAGTCACCCGTCGGGCTGGGACACTCCGAGTATCCCCGTGGACACAGGTAATGGGTATAACCAACTTTCCCTTCGGCTGGACCAGAGAACTTTGCACTAGGGTCACCGAACTTCCAGAGTTCAATATCGCTGTGACCCTTCTCCCATCTAGCTGAATCGTCCTTTTCGGTGCACCCTGGGGCGGTTCTACGTGCCCCACACACCCGACTAGCCATGCCTGAGGGCCTGGAGTTGCCGGTTCGGTCGGCATCGGCTCGTCGCGAGGAGAGGGTATTGCTGGTCTCTCTACTGGCCGCGAGGTACCCTCCATGCGCCGCCATGGTGGTGTCACCCTCCGGGCTGGGTCCGCTGCTCTCTCTCCCATGTCCCGAGCGTTCGCCGCTTCAGCCAGTTCCACCGCTTCTACCGCCTCTCGAAATGTTCCGGGGTTCCTCATACACACGGAGCCTCTCAGCCATCTAGGTAGTGCGCGCAACAGTCTGTCGATCACCACCTTCTCAGCAACCTGTGAGGCCGTCGGGTTCCCCTGGAGAAGCCAAATTTGTGCAAACCGTGTGAGCTGTGCTGCTTGAGTGCGGACTGGTACTGACTTCTGGAACGTCCAATCCCAGAACTGCTGTGCCGCCGTGGTTGGAGAAACACCGACCCGGGCGAGAATCTCCTCTTTCAAGACGTCATAGTTCTCGTTCAGGGGGGATGGTAGAGAAAAATACGCCCGCTGGGCTTCCCCGGTCAGAAAAGGCGTTAAGATTTTTACCCACTCGGCTTTATTCCAGGTCTCCCGGTTTGCGATTACCTCGAACGTGTGGAGGAAAGCTTCGACGTCATCGGCTTCTCCAAGCTTGGTTAGATAGCGATGGGCGGCGGCACGGTGGTCCGTGGAAGGCGTTCCCCCGGCGGTAATTTCAGCGATGCGGGTGAAGGCTTGCTCTAGCCTCTCCTGTCGCACTGCCATCTGTTCGTAAAATGACTCATGGCGGATGTTCAGGTCCGTCACACGACGAATGATCTCCTCCATCTTTTTGTCACCCGGAAGTGGGGCGGAAATGGTGGGGAGAGAGAGCTAACGTACCCCTGGACAAATAAAAACAAAAAAAAAGAATATTATTATACCTCCTGGGTGTCTGTCTCGCGTCAATATGCCCGCATTCTCCACCAGTTTGTGGGGTGCAAGACACGAGACAACCACGGAAGTGGGTGAACCAAAAGCCCCGGAGGGTGATTTATTAAATGTAAACAAAAATAAGGTGCTTTTCATGAAGCACAGCTCCGGGCAATATCCTCCACTCGTGGCCCTTCACGTCGTTAGTTCCAACTAGACCGTCTGCGTCGAGTGAGGTAAGTCCACTACTCCTGGAAGTCCTCTTAGTCGGGATGTCCGCCGATCGTCATACGTCCGAATCTTGGAAGAGAATAGAAAGACAAGACACGTCAGCGGGGTAAGAAGTTTGGAGCTGTCACTCACTGTTTCTCCTGGCTGTGAGGCTTTTATCCCCGCTGACGATTGGTCTCAGGTGTTGACGATCGGCTGATTTCCTGAGTAACCATGGCGACGCTGATTGGGACCAACTCGCCACAAGAGAATATAGATTGGTTGTTTAAAAATAAACAAATTAATTTGTCTTTTACTACAATTGTATGTGTTTTCTTCCTCAAACAGACCAAAACTTTGATCAAATAACTGTTTTAACAGTTTGTGTTGAGTGCATTTATTTCAGTTGTGTCATGTTCTTACACCGCAACATCGAACACACAAACCTCAACCATGGTAACAATAAAAAAACATCATTCATTAAAAAAAACTAAACACAACAGATACCTAACCGTAACAATGATGTTAAATCATAAATTAAGCCAGCAAGAGCTAAAACACTAATCTTATAAGGAAAAACAAATACAAAACACAGAATTGAACATGCTGCAGTGCATCTTGGGAACTTTCAAACTCTTGCAATATTGTTTGTTCAGAATACACTGTTTTGTATGTTGGGTAAACTTTCTGACACATTTTGACCAAAAACTTGAGAATCGCTTAAGTGCAGTCAACAAAAGAGAATATTTTGTTAGAAACATGTTTAGTTTAATTTTGTTTAGTATAGGCAAAACAATCATTTGACTCATTTAGCTAAAAATTCTATGTTCAAGTTACTTATTTATCTTTGTAGGGACATTATGCAAGTTATATTTTCAAGGTTTTTTGCTTAAAGTTTGATGTCATTTTATTTCAACCCAATAAAATGTAAGTACTATACGAAAGGCAACTCAGAGATTTATGTCGAACAGAATTGCAGATAAAGAGGCAAAAGTTACAGATTGCATATTTGATTTTTTTTGGGGACGATACAGCAGGACAACGGCTTGTTCTAAAAGAGTTTGAATTTAAATGTGTAATGGATTCTAATGAGTTATATTGTCTTTTATCAGGTCGCGCTGCGTCCGGTGTAGACACGGTGTAAGAGTTACATTATTAGTTTTAACAGTCATTTTTACAAACACCAGCATATCAAGTTTTGACTGGTCAGTTTTATGCAACTTGATCTAGTGGGAATTCTTATGTATTTAACGAGATGGCTATTGCGTGTGAACTCGTACTATGTGAATCGTAAAAAAACATGTGATTATTAGAAAATAGAAATACTGAAGCCCCTCTCCTAACCCCACCCCTAAACCTTACATCACTGGCGCAAAAGCAAATCCTACTTAAATGTACGAATACGAATCAGCCACCTCGTAAAATACTTACAAATTCCTGTGAAGTTTTTATGAGAAATACGGCAGGCTGCAATTCATAACGCAACATGCAGCGCATTTTTAGCCGAAAATGTGAAAATGACCAGATGGTGCGCTTGATAGCGTGGCGTTGGTTGATGGGATTTAATATCCGCAACAATTAGCCTGCTTGTGATTAATATCTTATTTTAAAGAATATTACTTAATATATAGGCGCAGGCTCCCCGTGACCCGAGGTAGTTCGGACAAGCGGTAGAAAATGGATGGATGGATTACTTAATATGAAGATGCAGTAACTATTAACATTTACTTCTGCATTGTTGCGTATGATGGTTGGTCAATGTAGTATTTGTCCCGCCTCTTCTCCACTGTGAATGGACGGCTGTGTAAAAATAGGACAGTGACGAGCTCTGAGTTTTCCTCAAAGTTAAAAAGTAAATAAATTATAAAAAGACATGACAAAATAACTCGTGGAATATCATTATGATACATAGTGCATCAAAATTCAGTGTCATCAGTTTGTCTAAAAGAATACAGAACGTTACGTGTGGTTTTACGCACTATTTACACGTGGTATGAAGCAGGTGTACATTTCTTTCGTACCAACTAGCATTTTGAAGATACGAACATTTTCATGAATCCGAAAATTTGCGTCAAGACGACTTTACGAACGATTAACACAAAACATCGTTTTGCTCGTGTTTTCCCGAATGAGGCCCAGTGTGTTTATTTTTATTTGACAATGGATATTTACCTACATGAACATACATGTTTATTTACTCAGCAAAGCAAATCCCTCCGATAACACACAGACTCGCTCATTGATTTGCACTCGCAGTCCACCGTATGCTTTTCACCAGCTGCTCCAGGGCATCGCCATGGGAACAGCATCCCGGTGGGTGACCAAACTGTTTCTCTCGAACGCGTCTGTAAAACCTATAGGACATTGCCATTGATGTGTAAGTCACGTCTGGTGCATACTCAGAAATGAATCTTATACTTTCTGATGTCCTTTGAAACCCACTTTTCACTTCAGGGCCTTGAAACAGTCTTCAAGGTTTTGTACAAGCTTTTCCCAAATCCTCTTGGCTGCCTGCTTTGGTATGTTTTTCTTTCACAATATACGTATTTGTTGGAAGTCATGTTGACAATAAACTGTCGTTTTGTTTACGTGTTCAGTGCATGTGTTTGGATCTTTGTTTCTTGTTTATGAACTCTTAAAGACTTTGAAATGGTTTCATCGAGTTTGTTTGTCATTTGAATATTTGTTCGATCAACCTATTGTTCGGTTAACTTATATTTAATGCAGCGATTAACGATGAATGAATCCTAATGATGTATAATCACTTTTTTGGTAAATGAACACTAATTTGGCAGTTCTGCTACCTGGGGAGTGTGTGTGTGTGCATGTTAAAGCATAATATGAAATTGTCCCCCGTGGTGCGCTGACTGACGCTGCTTTGATGAGTAGCTGAAATTAAATCAGGGAATGACATTATAAAACACACTGAAACAAACCATAAAAAAGCATCATTATATTTGCCTTAATACCCTTTCCAGTTTACAGCACAGATCGGATGATGAGTGATGTACGATCACTAAAAATGATGTTTTGTTTTCAGCCGTTCTGTTGGCCAGGGAAGATTTTGATTAATGATTCAGATCATTTAGATGAATTCTGTGTGCTTGCATCAACAATGACTCAGTGATGTTCTGTTTACTTACCCTCATCATTTTCTCATCATCTCTACTGTATCTCCCATATTTTTCACCTAAAATGACTAATTCTGTCATTTTCTCACCCGCATGTCATTTAAAACCTGTATAGGACTTGTTTCTGTGGAACACACAAAAGAAGATATTTTGGGAAATATCTCAGTGGTTTTGTGTCCATGCAGTGGAAGTCAGTGTTGTTTTGTTACCAGCATTCTTCAAAACATCCTCTTTTGTGATCAAATGATGACAGAATTTTCATTTAAATGTGAACTCTTCTAAATCTTAAACTTACATCTTGCAACACGATTTATTCTCCTACTTAGACGTTTTCTTGCTTTGCCCACTGGGTGTCTTAAGTCTTCAGAGGGAATACAAACTGTCTACTTTCATCATCTCGAAGACAAAATCGTGCAGGGCGTTTTTATTTTTCTCTTCAGAAGCGCTGCTCCTTTTTGCCGTGGTTTTTCTTACTGTAGGTGTGTGTAGGTGTTTGTTTGAACCGTGAACATGAAACGGTTTCAATGAACAACAGATGACACAGAAGCCCTGTGAAAACATGACGGGACTGCAACAGTGCTTCATGATTCATATGCACAAAACAGCAGGTGTTTACTGTAACAGCTTTATGTAAAGCAGAATTTGGTTTAAACAATGTGCACATTCAGATGTACAGTAAACTTGATTTTAATCAGCTTAAACTCTTGATCTCTGTCTGTTGTCTTTCAAACATTTAACATGGTGGCAGTGGCCCTACATAAAGTTGAATTGTACTGGATTTATTGTATTCAAACAGTGTAAATTACTATTGGAGTAATTTAGTTTTATATATTATTTAAGAAACAACATTTCTTATGTCCTTCCAAAACCTTGTACATCCAAACTCTCAGTTTTTCAGGAAATGGAAAAACACTGTCGTTTTTAAACACTTTTGATACCCTTTATTGGTTAGATATTTGCAAAACCCATTGACAAACATAAAAGGGTGACTAATAATAATGATTAAATGGAAAAAAATAAAAATCACAAAATATGGGGATACAAGGTTTCAAAAGGACAGCAGCAATATGTGAAAGTCTTTCATACATTTTTTATTTATTTGTGGAGCTTTGGTGTGCCAACTTTACATATAAATTTAAATGATTTTTTGGTCGAGCAACCACAAGCGGGCGTAACACACAGGGATTCTGCCAATCTCATATTATTCTTGAGTATCTATAGAGTAGTATTGCATACTTCGTATCTTCGAAGAGTATTTAGTTTGATCACATTTATAAAAGATAGACACAGCTTTACGATTGTTTCCGAAAACATACGGCACGTGCGGGGGGAGGGGTAGGCTGAACCAAAGCACGTGCGCACCAACACAGACATCAGTTTCACTCACCGCATGCGGTTCATCTCCGGCATCTTTTAGCGCTTGCTCCATATATCAGTTTCAAAGATCAGATCAGTTTGGAGATCAGATCTCCAAATCCAGTGTTATATCCACAGTTTATATAACATTCATCACCCACATGTAGTGAACAAACAAACACCTGAACTTCGCGAACGTATGCTCTCTCCTGCTTACAAGTGAAAATGTTTCTTCTCCTGCTCTCCTTGCAGCCGAGTGCTTTTCCGGGAGAATTGTCTAATAAGGGACTAAGAACAAATTGTTACTAAACAGTTTTATATGTTCAAAAGAACTTTCCGAAACCTGTACGATCGCTGGGGGAGTGTGTCGAGCACAGAAATACTGGGTTATACGCCCAATTCGTTTTTTGGACAAGTTGACCATGTTAAGCATGAGAAGACAGCACGTTTAACATGATAAAGAAGTCAGAATGCATGAAACACCGTTGCAGGTCCGCTTTAAAGTTGATGTGTGTGCTTTTGGTTTTGCTTTATTTTAAGAAAAATTTGCCATGGTAAATGTTTGCAATAGAACTGTATTGACAGTTTCTTTGGACACACATGCCTGGCCTTGGTCCTATGTGAAAACCAAGATACATGATGAAGTAGTTTATTGAGTGTAGTGTGGAACAACATGGCTGGGCTCAACAAAGCCAAGACCTGAACTCCACCGAACACCGTTCCTGAGCCACATCGCATCACCCAACATCAGCACCTGACCTGACTGATGCTCTAGTGTGTGAATGGGAGAAAATCCCCACATGTAAGTAGAAGCTGTCATACAGTAGCAAGGTAAGACCATCTCCATTTACATGGATGATTGTGCAAAGAAATCTTTCATATGGGTGCGGTGTTCATTGTCCGTATTTTTTGGCCGTGCAGCCCAGCAACATATTTCCAGGAGCTGACGTGAGTATATCTGGAGAACGATCTCCTACTGCAGCTTTGGATTCTTCTGAAGCCCTCTGTTCTGTTCATTTTGGCAAGTTCTCGCTTTTGCTTTGGACGGCGTCAAGGTTCTGTTTGTGCTTTTGTGTTGTTTGGACTGAAGAGGCTTTTTTAAGGTTGATGGGGCTGTACTGACAAACCCAAACTGCCTATAAACACACACGCACAAACACATTGATATAGCTGTAATTACTGCGTGGGCTTGTTTGTTTATCATGGTAACCACTTCAACAAATATTGAAGGAATCAACAAGTCAAGATAATGGGGTAATTTACAAAATGGTGTTAGCGAGCGAGCGAGCGAGCGAGCGAGAGAGAGAGAGGGGGGACAATCACATGATGTGGGGTGTCTGGCTCTAGCACATTAATGATCTGATGTTTGGGGTTATAACAACAGTGATTGAGAGATTCATGAGGAGTGAAATACAGCACTCGCACTCCCTCCCCTCTTCTCTCGTTTCATTTGTGTGTGTTTGTGGCACGTTCTATGAATAGGGTGCACCATATGGCCTTAAACTCTTTCAAAAAAACAATGACATTCTGTTCATTTTCAACAAATGGTGAGTGTAAAGAGGTGCTTAACCTTCAGAATATGTTACTTGTCAACCTCAGGAGGTCAAATATAATTTTTTAGGACTTGCAAACCAAGCCTGTCGAAAGTTTAACAAAGATTTTTGCGATTTTGTCATTTTCTAGATATTCGGTGCAATAGCTGTGCACCGATATATGATTAATATGCACCGATATATCAGCCAATAATCAATATCGGTCGCAATTTTGCACACTATTGGCTATATGCAGATAGTTTTAAAACAGCCGAAGATCAGGGCCGATATGCTGTATCCTGTCAATCAAAAGAGGACAGGAAAATGCAATGAATTTGTGCTCTGTCTATAGAAAATGTTGAGAAACATTCACCAGTTTGATGTTGAATAGTAATAGACATGATGTGAATTAATAACATTCAGAAGGTAAATAAATATTGATTTAATGATATTGATATCACTCTGAATAACTGTGGAGAAATTTAGCTTCGGTGCAACTCTAAAATCCAAATTAAATACAGACGAATGTTATAAATTCTGAAATAAATTGACATTCTATATTTATATATTGTGTCATTTATATGGTAATAACTTGAGTAATAGGTGCAAGCTTGAACAATACTACAATTTTGTAAAAAAATTATTCTAAAATAAATTCCCCTGCACTTCTATGGAAAAGCATGTATCACAAATGTAAACAAACTTGACATTTTTGCAATGGAGGGAAGATTTTGAACATTATACAGACAGTTTTGTAAGACGCAAACAACACTGGTCCAGATGGTTGTATTTTCTTCTTACATTTGTGTAGTGTTAAAAAAGTGCTTTCTGAATGGTTGTTTACATCTTTATAAAAAATAAGGTATAGTTTTTGGAAATGGTATATTATCAATTATCAAGCAATATCTCATAGATCAAAAATATTAAGATTTGCATGTCTAAGAGGAATAATTCACCCAAAATGAAAATGATCGCTCTGTACTTGTTCCAAACCTGTATACATTTCATTGTTTGGTTGTACACAGAGAAAGATATTTGGAGGAATGCTTGTAACCAAACAGTTCTTCTTGGACCCCATTGAGTAGAAAAAATTACAATGGTAGTCAAAAGTGCCCCAGAATTTTTTTTTTGGGTGAACTATTATTTTAATAGAAGTCATTGTAAACCTGAAATATACATGGAAGTACTATAGTGACTAATTCTTTCTTTCTTTCTTTTAACATACATGCAATGTACACACACATTTATGAAACATGAATGCAACATACAATACAAAAGCAATCATACAGTACACACACTCGCACTCAGGTCTGTGTAGTGTGTTATGATTTTTGTGTGAGCAGATGGTCTCAGAGCTGTCTGTACGATCTGTCCCAACAGTCTGTTCTTACTGAGAAGCCCCTCGATTCTCTATCTCTCTCACACACACCCATTTGGGTTATCAAATGTTGTTTGGTTTGTGCGATTACGGTTGGTAAGCAGCAGGCTGTTGTGTAATTTTGTGTAATGACCGTTGCATGTTGAAACACTGTTGGATGGCTGAGAAATTTCATCTTTCTCCCAGGGTGAGAAACACAAGCTAAATATTTCAGCTGTCACATTTGTGCTCTTTCAATTTATGCAGGGCTTTTTCTGGAGATATCCCCACATTTACAGCCTTCAGATATAAAAAATGTGAATATCAACACGTCTAACCATCTCACTTGTATAGTAAGGCGCAGAATACACCCGCACACACTCACAGGCCGTATGTTGTGTAGGCTGAGGTGTGATTGAAGTCCGGGAGACCCAGCGTGAAATTCCACCCTTTACCGCAGGGATAAAAACACATGGGACCCATCCATGGCAACAAACGTTCTCACATTAAAAAAAGAAGCAAAATAACTTACTGGATCACATTTCAAATATGAAAACATGACTCGTGAAATGTTAGTTCTTCTCTGAGATTAATGTTAGGTGATAGCTGATGAAAACTTAGTTACGTGCAGACAAAGTAATATACAAGTTTTGCCAATAACCGTGATATTCAAAACCACGATTATTGATAACGTGGTAATTCTACACATACAGTATATCGACATATTGTGAATTCTTCCAAATTTTGCTTCCGCAGCCAAACTGGTTACAAACTCGCTTATCTCGCCTCTTTGACCGTGGTGCAATGACCAAAATGAACAACAGTTAGATATGCAAGGAATAATTGACTCCGGTCCGTTCAATTATTCAAGAGCTAATACAGCCCGAGGTGGTAAAGCGGCCACGACGCGATGCGGAGTGCCCGTTACACCTCGGCTGTGCATTAACTTTCGAATAATTGAACGGAATGGAGTCAATTATTCCGCTTATACCACGGTTACCACACCACAGGACATTGTTCAAATGTTGTCATCAACTCATGCATTTTCTTGTCATGTTATCGCTGTTTGTCATGTTTAACGATGTTTGTCATGTTATCGCACACATGCGTGTTTGCAGTAATGTGAATTCCTCGTATTGTTTCTATCTTCAGCAGTGTAAAAAAATCACGCAAACTTTCGAAAGAGTAGGTCGAACAAATTATATTTGTTATCAGTTGTAAGCAGCATGAAGAGGAAAACGAACCAGTAGGCTACCAGTGTTTATTTATGCATTTTGGTTTTCTATTTAGTTATTTTATTTATTCGATTTCAGTATATGTATTTCTTGTTTTTGAAATGCTTATTGAAACGAAACTGCACACGTTTCCATTAGCAGTATTATAAACGCCAGATCAAGACGGTGAGGTGATGGATATAACCTTTCTGTTGTTTAAACTTGGCGAAGGGATATGGAGCTGTAATGCGGTCAGCAGACCCGGAACACCTTCATAGGTGTGCATTTAACTGAAGGTTGAAAATATCGACTAGAAATTTGTTTTGGCAAAGATCACCATGTAGTGGTATAAAATCTGATATGGTGACAGCCCTAATTGGAACCAAATGTCGTATTTTTGAGTAAACATTTTTACTACAACCATTTGGTCAACCATATGATTATTAGATTCTTACACGCTTTGGACCAAACTTAATATCTTCAATTTACAAAATGTGTGAAAAATCTCTGTTCAACCGAGCGAGTGAATATTACGGATATGCAAATACGTTTTATTTTGCAGTCTGCAACAAAATTGATCGGGCAACTAAATCAACATTGATTAGGTGAAATCAATAACTGATCTTCTTAAGCCTTGATCGCGCAAGCCTTCACCCTGAATCTTCTACAGCGCTGCCGTTGCGTTCAAGACCACCTGTGTTGGCAGCCGTGCCGACTGTTATTTCTGGGTGATGCCGCCCTCCCGCTGCATATCATGACCTTTTTCCTGGAACCTGGATTTCAGGCAGGGATGTGAAATATATCCGTATATATATTAGACATCGACTTACTCCGTGTTGAAAAACAACACACAGACCTTTGACTGTTCCCACCAAACCCTGCCCTTTTTCAACCGATAGCACTAAAATTAGTACAGCGTTTTCATGGTTTCTCGTTGCTCGGCTCCTGGCCTCTGTGACCTGCTGGAATATCATGACTTCACAATATATTCGTTTCCTTGTAAGCCGCTGTGGCAGGAAGGCGTCTGCCAACAAAATAAATGGAAATGGAAATGCACAGACTTATAGGCGAAGGCTTCCATCAGAAATTCTCATCAGCATTCTGCTCCTTCAGAATGAATCTCTCGCTTTCTTTTCCTCATGCTTTCTTTTCTTCTGGGGTATCTAAATATTGTGTGTCACTGTAGGTAGAGGAACGTGTGGACACGCACACACATGTTGACCATGTGATAAACTGACGTATCGGCTGTCACTGCCCACATTGACAATATTATGTCTAACTTTATCAGTGCACACAAACACCTACACATAATCTACTCAAGTAAAGACTTTCCATTGATGTTGGTTGTTTTATAGTGAGCTGAATCTTAAACATAATCCTCTGCAAAACTTTTCTGCATTTTTACATTTTTATAAGTATGTAGCCTATATTAAGTTGTTTTCCTTGCGGTGACACATGTTTCCTCCATCATATTAGCGAGCTTATTTTATAGATGACTGTAGGCTATATTTACAGCCGCGGAAAAAATTACTTTCAGTTTTTCTGAATTTACTATGTATAGGTATGCGTTTAGTGAAAATGATCATTTTTGTTTAATTCTTCTAACAATATTTCTTCCAAATTTGAAATAAACATTTTTTTTTCTATTTGCATTTATTTGCAAAAAATTAAAACAAAGATACTCTACATTTTGCCTTATGGACGTGACATAAAAATGATCAGAGAATGGATTTGTTACAATTATATTGAACCATCTGTTTATATTTTACTGAACCCTTGTTGATAGAGTCTAAACATCCAAAAAAGTCAGTCTATGAAAAAAATATATATTTAAAAAAGGGAAATAAACATGCGTTATGGATGTGACAAAAAAAGACGCGTTTTTTGGGAGACGATACACCTTGTAGGATTTCTGTGAAATAAAATGCACAATCCTGAAGCGATATTACCCAATGAATGCAGAAGGGATGCCTCTTTATAGAACATAAAATGGTTACTTTATATAAACATTTTTCTGTCCATTTATGAGGACATGTGGCGTTATGGATGTGACAATCCTGAAAATTGCACTTACCTGACTATGAAAAATCATGCACAAAAAATAAAACAAATGCTTTACAAATTTAAAGAGAGATCTCACATGGGTATGTGAACCACCAAATGTTAAAATCTGTGCTGTTACCACAGTCAAAACCACTGGTAAAAAAAAAATGTTTTCGTGGTAAGGTTGACATTTTCGTGGAATTGCCCATTTTAATGATCTCTCATTTTTTCCGCAGATGTATTTGTGAAGGCATTTTGAACAATTTCATTATTTTTAAACCTACAAACACACACATCCTACATATGATGAATGTGACGTTATATTTCAGAACACATTTTGACTGCAGAGTTTGCGTGAGTCCCTGTCTCTTTAAAAGACATCCTTAGAGCTTATATGACCAAACCTAAACCCCAGAGTCACAGACTATTAACTCATACTGCTTAAATATGCTCAGCTGTGCATAAAGAACAACTAGAGAGAGAGAGAGGGGGGCGGTTAAAGAATGTTAAAAGGAAAAAAAGAGGAAAAAGGGCAAATGAAAGGACAGAGAGCACAAAAAAGAAGAGCCAAAAAAATTGAGGAGAAAAGATATCAAACGTTTCTGAAGAATCAGCAAAGTCTCTCTCTCTCTCTCTGTCTTTTGTGAGTGAATTAGAGAGCGAGCAAGAGTGAAACACACGGATTGAGAGAGTGAAAAGAGATGAATTATTGAAAGTATTGTGGGTGAAGGAGGAAGACGGATGGATAGACCCCTGGAAAGGAATGTGTGAATGAAAGAGTGTTAGCCCTGCTGTGATGACATGACTCTGGAGGAAAGTGCCATCATGACCTCACGGCTGCAAATGAAAACCAAGAGATAGAAGGAAATCTCAGTTCTCCCCTCGGTTGATGAGCTGACACTCTTTTTGAAGTGCGGTCCTAACAAGCGAATGAGTGGGGAAAGAGTTTAGCACGTTTGCTCAATTTAACTGCAGCACCGTGGGATATTCTGCCATTCGGCGGACAGAAATAGTTAAAGCAACGTAGCACAAATATACACAAGCGCAACGTTACGAATTATTAACCGAGGCAAAGTTTTCATAAAGTGTGTAATATCACATCTGATTCCTTGTCTCAAAGCAGCGCTCTGATTAGGGTTTTTATAACAGCCGATCAGCACTATATCTGCTCGGTTAAACAGGTCTTTGTGACCTCGCTCACCCATGAGATCATTAGGGTAATTAAACCGGTTAGTATATCTTTGTGAGGAGTCAGTCCTTGCATACAAAAGGATGGGTCTTTATCGGGTGTCTGTTTTGTGAAAAGGTGTCCGAAAGGTTCTTTTTACAGCACGTGCACGGGGAGGCACGGTACTGTCTGTTAGTTTTGTTGCATCACCTCATGTATAGTGCGGACATGGATTGCCTCCCAATTTGCAAACCCTGTCCTGAACGGCTTGTTAGAATTAGCACATCCCAAATTTGAGCATGAATGGTATCTTTTTGAATGGCTTTTGGAAGTGCATGCTTTTACTGCGTGCATGCTTTCACATCTAATATTGCTCACTAGCCGTTGAACCGCAGAATAGGAGCTATATTTGTTTTTTTACAGCACCGTGTGGCTCTGCCTTTATCCAGTTATCATCCTTCTCTGTTGAAAATAGCCAGTATGCTGGCTAGGTATGTTTTAAAGCATGGTAGTTGGTCATGTGCAAACAACTGTAGCTTCTGCTCAGGACCAGCACATGACCAGCTGAAGGCTCGATTCACATCTCCATCTAAAACCGCGCGGAAAACGCGAGCTGCACTGCGTTCTCCTTTTTCTCCAAAGCGCCTGGACTTTGCGCTCTCCTGACGTCTGTCGCCGCTAAGCAACCATGGGCCACGATAGCCGTTGAGACGAGGCGGTATAAACAAAGGATATATGGATTATATGCACTGAAAATACCTTGCAATAACTCTGCTACTAGATTTAGTTATGCCGTGATCATCTGTGTCTCCATTTTCTTAGAGCTTGGCTGGTTGGTTCTTGTCACATGACCTGCGGTGCGCTTGCGGCTTTCTGAAAAGGGGAGATTTTTTCATCTCGATGCGGCGCCGACGCGCCTGAAAAAAAGAGCACGTCGCACCGCATGTGCGTCGCAACCGTGTCGCCTACATTTAAAATAACGAATAGATGCAAAATGTGATCGGGCCTAAACCAGCTCAAACCAGCTACCATGCATCAAAACAAACCTAACCAGCATGTACCGTTTTTTCATTAGGGTTAACCGATTGTTCTTTAAAGATTTTTAGACGGAGAGAGAGGAGAGTAAATTCAGAAAAGTTACCGTGTCCCCTCAAGCGGCCGTGCTCCAGCGACTCTACAACACCTGTCATAATGAGGGCCACGCTGGACGTGCTCCAGTGATCTGTGAGCCACTGTGTGTGTGGTTCAGTGATCTGCCTCGTGTAAGTGTGTGTATTTTGCCTTCCATTTGGACAGAGATCAGTTTCACCTGCAATGGCGCGGAACAACACAAACACATAAACAGTAAACAGCAAACATAGCACAGGTGTGGCTAAACAGCTGCTTGGGTTACTGTAGTTACAGATTTAAGACTGGAGCGCTGGCAGTTAAACACACATTGGCTTGCTACACTCTTTTTGTGTGTGTTGTGTGTGTGTGTGTGTGTAAGAATCGCTCAATAAGAGCTAATGTTCATCAGTCTAAACCAGCAATGATCAGAGAGAGGGAGGGAAGAGATTCACTTTCTGGACAGATGTCTTGTTTGTGTGTTCTCAGACATGTCCCCTGTGTGTGTGCCTCCAAGTGTCGTCTTACATTACCACAGTAATAGGCCCTGTTCAGCCGTGCCAGAGCGTGATGCAGATCAAGGGGTGCGGAGATGGGCGGGTTTAACATTGCTATTCAGCGAACGAAGCACCCATTCATATAAAAGTCTCTTGGCTAGACAATGACATGCAAGCCAGCTTTACTTTTTCTTTTGTATATACTATATTAGGTCTAATTTGTATTATTAAATAATAATACATTTGTGCTTTCGTTGTGTGTGTGTGTTTAATAAATGTGTACATTTACTTTTAAGTGCATTTAAAGCTCCAGTGTTCGAAATTTAGCAGCATCTAGTGGTGAGGTTGCGAATTGCAACCAACGGCTCACCCCACCCCTCCCTTTCCAAGCACTACGGAAGCTGACACGGAACAAAGATGTCGTCACCTTTACGCTTCTTTGCCGTAGGAGATGACGTATTTACGAAACGCGTTCTTTAGAGCAGTTTGTCCGTTAAGGGCCACTGTAGAAACAACAAGGCGTATTCCATGCAAGGGGACCCGCGGTGTATGTAGATAGAAACAGCTCATTCGAAGATTGTAAAAACATAACGCTTCATTATGTAAGGTCTTTATACCTATGAAGACGTAGTTATGTATATTATAACGCATTTCTGTCAATAGATCCTCCGAAAAATGACACATTGGACCTTTAAATGATGTTTATTTGAACATCAGCTACTACAAATATGAGCTACAAGTAGGGGGTGCCCTGGGTCTGTTTACCTGCTCTCACCCCTCTCTCCCCCTCAATGAATCCATCAACCCTCCTCTTTCTTTCTTTAAATCACTCATCTTTATTTCACAATCTTCCTCCTGTCTTCCTCCACCCCGCCTTGGGAATTCTCTCTATTTTCGCGCTGATTTCATTCAACGTCTCTTTCTTTCTCCGGGTTTATCTCTCGATCCCTTCACGTCTCTCTCCCGCTCTCTCACCTGCACAGAAACTCTTCCACAGTATACGTCAATCCATCGGTCCCTTTTAATGGCCCCAGCACCCCCGCCCCTTTCTTTTCCTTCCACGGCTTCTCGTCGTCTCTGATCCTTTCTGTCAGCTGAACTCTTTCATCTGTCCTTCGCCTTTATCTGCACCCCACTTGTCTGTCTGGAGGAGGGATGGAGGGTTCCCCTCTTTCATTTGACTCAGAGATGTGCTGTTTTATGTTAACATGCTCAGACTGATGCAGATAGAATCAGACTGTCTCTCTCCGTCTCTCTCTCTCTCTCTCTCTCTCTCTCACACAAACACACACAATTTGGTTTCCCCAGTAGCGGCAGCCGCAGAAAGTCAGAAAGACTAGCACTTTATTTGACAGTCCTGTTTCCCATGTACACTGTGTACTTATTGTAGTAACTATTATAACCGGGTAATAACTAGGTAATAAACCTAGACCCACCCTTAAACCTAACCGTATCCCATGTAGCTGTTCAAATTATCCAGTACTTTCCAAGGTAAGTTCACTGAAAGTACACTATAAGTACACTTAATGTAATATAAAGTGCTTTCTCCAGACACATAAAAGCAACAAAGTGACAACCACATCTGAACTGGAGTTATCTGTGTGTGTATGGAATACACGTGTCACACCTGAACATGCGCCGTCTGACATGTGATCACCATAGCAACATTTTGACATCTTGTAGCTGTAAGTGAGAAACGACTATACTGTACGCTAGCAATTAAACTTGTTCGGTGTTGGTTATTTTAGTCTTATGAAATATTGCCAGTGGAGACTTATTAATGTCTGGCAATTATTAGACAACCGTCGTCGGCAGACGCCTTGTTTTGTTTATGCTCATCAAGCTGCTGCTTTTAAACGGCACTCTCTCTCTGGACCGTAACATACGGTTTATGATGGATTGAAACGATTTCAAAACGTTTTCTAAATGACTAACATTAACAAAAACCCCATCACTGCCATCGCCATTACCTTTGCACCGGGAGCGTGACACTTTTTTCCTTTGTTGTAATAAGACAAATGCGTCTCATTTATTTATTCGGCCATTTGTGTTAATCTCACAAACGTCTCCATTAGTTTCAAGGAGATCTCAACAATCTCAAAATCAGATTGTTTCAATGTAATCTCAAACATTTCTCATCAGATTCACCCATATATCATTTTACTTTACAATCTTCGATTAGTCTACAGTTTCATACAGCTCCGTACTCATCCGGCTTAATTTACTTAAATGAAACACAACTGAGAACTCAATTAAATCTCACGAGCTAACAAAGATTCATAAGAGTAATATAATATTCCATAATAGCAAGTTGTTGAGTGTTTTCTTCTCACGTGATGTGGCTTTTTTTCGCAGTGGATATAGTTGTCACTCCCATAAATATCCGCACTATATAAATGTGATGAAAGCGAAAGAGAGGCCGAGGAAGAAAGACAGACAGAGAGAGATTGTGTTAAAAAGAAACACATTTACTCTGGATTTAGAGCTGATTCAGATGGTGTGCAAATATTTGATGGTTAATGTGTGTGAGAGAGAGAGAGAGGGCGTACTGGTCTCTAAAGAGTACAGACTCTTCTCACGTCTGTGCCACGTTGCTACGGGAAACAGTCTCAATGCCTATTGTTATAATGTGTGTGTGTCTTATATAACTGTCTGTACAAAATCACTGCTTATGAAATGTGTGTTAGGAGACTTCATTGAATAGAGTCTCAGTGAGGGGCTGAGTGCGCGATGACATTCTCTCTTTATGAAAGTGTTAAAATTGGTTAAGCTCATGGCACTAAATGTGTTAAGAGAGACGTTGTGTCCTACTGTAAGATGTTAACCTCTTCTCTTTTTAATTATTACTGTAATGGTGCGATAGCAGAACTGCTCGGAATTGAAAATGATGTTGTCTAGTGGGGAGTATGCAGAGCAGAAATGGTGTTTTTGTGTGAGGCAGAGAATGAAAAAGTTTGTTGTATGACTGAAAGATGATGAGACATTGCGTTTTATATGAAAGGGCTCTAGACAAAGACACAAGGACAAACTATCATTTTCAAAAATGACACTCGCGCGCACACACACGGCATCTTTCACAGCCTTGCTAAATGTTTATCTTTCCCTTTGCATTTTTCATTTGAAGTCATTTTGACTGGACCACACAAATGTTGGGCCGTTTGGGATCTCCTGCACAACAGGAACACACGACAAAAACGAATACCACAAGACACAAATATAACACCATACACACACATTTAAAACACTCATGTTATTCGTAAACACCACACCTACAAAACTCTTGTTTACAAACACAACACACAGATTCAAACACGCACATACATTTACAAATACAGCACGCTGCCTTTACGCCAACACACAAACACAAAGTGCACCTTAAACAAACAGTTCACCCCAAAATAAAACTTCTGTCATCATTAACTCGCCTTTAGATGGTTCCAAATCTCTATAAAATGTATAAAGAGAATGATATTAAAATTGGACCCCATTGACCACCATATAATAAAAATTACTTTATAATTTATTTATTTTGAACACAAAAGAAGATATTTTGAAGAATGAGAAAGAGTTTTGGGGCACTTTTGACAACCATTGTCAGTTTTCCTACGACTGTTTGTTAGTCAATGCCAAATATCTTTCTCTGTGTTTAACCAAATAAAGAAATGTATTCAGATTTGGAACAACATTTTCATTTGTGGGTGAACTATCCCTTTAACACAAAAACATAACGTTCATAGATGAAACCCACAACAGATAAACGGTGTTGTACTTGAACAAATTCAACATGCTTCTAACATGCAGCCCACACCCCTACACACATCTTTAAAAGACTTTCAAACATACACAGACATGCCACAACCCAAAAAAAGACTTACTGTACAGGGCATAACTTCCAGCCACAAATACTGTACATAAATACATCACACTGCAAACACGCACGCATGCGCACACACACACACACACACTTATAATAGAGATCCACAGCAGGGGTTCAGACTACACCTTGTCAATCAGAGCTCGCTGCCAAACAGAAATGACAGCTGTGCACTGTTCAAATGACAGATCTGGACCAAGACATATCTACATCTTATGTGTAAAACCTTTTAAACGACCTCGATTTAAACTTGACTACCTAACAAAGATATCACTCATCTGTTTATTTCATGCGACTGTGCTGCAATGTTTATTTCATGCGAACGGCTGCTCGAATGTTAAACGAACAGTTCATTTTAAAATAAACAAACTGTCATTGATTTTCAGCCTTATGTCATTCCAAATCCACATTGCTTTTGATCTTGTGTGGAAAACAAATTTGGCGAAATATTCAGCAGAGATGTCCAAATCGTGAACTAATGATTCATTTTAGTCTGAGCTTTACAATGACATTGTTATGCAGTTCACAAAACCAGTATGAATAATTTATTTACAAATGAGCAAATAACAACTTGAATATCAGTCTGCTATCGTATGACTTCAGGCGACTTGGAATATAATGCACAAATCATTGAACCACTTTTCTGATGCTTACCCAGATTTATATTTACTTTCATTTTATTTACAAGAATCCAATATCTCATTGTTGTCCCACTGAAGAATGATACAGATTAAGAACATTATTCGTAATTGGGGGGGGTCGAGGCAGTGCAGGAAAGTACTTTATTTTTAAAGTTTCGGTTGGTTAGCGTCGCTGGGCGTGGGACTAAACTTGAACGGGGCGACGTTGGTCTGAGAAAAGAAGCCGCCGTCCTCTTTCCTCTTCTCCTTTATACACGGGCCTTGAGGATGGGCGCGTGGGGTGAGTACATGTACTAGACATTCTTGGGCTGAGTATTTTGTTCGTTCGGTGAGTGGGGGCTATGTGCATTTTTTTGTTTTTCTTCCTTCGCCTTGTGTTCTTTTTTTTCTCACTTCTTGGTGGTTATTTCGTGTTCCTTCCTTTTGGTTCGATGTTTTCCCCTCCTTTCTAGAGTATCTTTATGCTCTTCTTTTTCCTGCTTTGTTCTTCCCTCTTCTTTGCGGTTTTTTTATTTTTTTTTGTTGCCTACTTTTTTCTTTCCTTTTCTGAATGTCTTCTCTCTCTTCTTTGTTTATTCGTGTTTCTTTTGTGTGTCCCTTGGCTCCCTTGGTGGGGTTCTTTTCTCTTTTTTTCCTTTCGCCTTTTTCCTTGGTCTGTGCCTGTTTTTTTTTTGTGTCTCGGCTGGCTTTGGTCTCGTCCAGTGTAGTTCTTTGTTTTTTAGTTTGCACTCCTTGTGTCTTGATTGGTGTTGTTGGGTGTATTTTTCTGTTCCCTAGTTTTTCGTCTTTTTGCTCGTGCCCTTCTTGGTTCCCCCTCTGTACTTCAAGTCGGTGCGGGTTCTTGGTGTCTGGGATCCCGTTGGCAGGCGCGCGAGGCTCGGTGGAGAGAGGGAGGGGAGGATCGGGAGGGAGGGAGGGCGGGTAGGGGGGGGGCGGGGGGGCGGCATGGAAGGGGGGGCGGGAGGGAGGGATCAGGTAGGGGAGGGGAGGGCTAATGGATAGTGGACGGGAGGGCCTACCTTGGCCTGCGGGTGGGCGCGCATTCGTCGAGTTGCTTGAGAGACTTTATTGTGTCGGGTGCCCTAGAAAGGGAGCGTTATGGTTCATGGGACCCCCGGGATCAATGTAGGGAATGGGAGGTGAAGCGGAGGGACGGGATGGGGAAGGGATACGTGGCATGGAATTTGGGAGATGGGGAAGGGGTAGGGAGGGCCAGGGGCAGGGAGGGTAGGACTAGAGGAGAAGGAGGGAGGGAGGAGAGGGGAGGTGACCAATGGGCAGGAATGGAACGGTGTAGGGCAACGGGTAGGGAGGGGGGGCAGCTTAGGAGTAGGGAGGGAGGGAGAGGGGGGAGGGGAGGTGTGATTGGGATGGGGAGGGACTCTGTGCGTATGCACGCGTGAATGTGGACTGGGACGGAGGAACGGAAGTGACGGGAGGGCAGGGGGACGGGAAGAGGGATGGGAACGGAGGGAAGGAGGGGTAAGGATGTGTGGAGGGACGGGGACGGAAGGGGAGGGGAAGGAGGGAAGGTAGGGGCAGGAGGGAGTGGGGGGAAAGGGGTGGCAGAGGAGTGAAAGGCGAAGGAGGAGGGAGTGCAGCGGAGGGATAGACTTGGTAAGAAGGGAGGCCCGCAGCGCAGATTGGGAGAGTGCAGGGGGGTGATGGGCAGAGTGCGTAAGATGCCAGGCAGAGCAGGGTAGAAGGGGGATGGACTGGACCTGTGAGAAGGGGAGCAGGAGCAATGTGAGACAAACCTGGTATGGGGTTTTGCCTTTGTCCGCCTTTGTGGCGAGGTGTCCTCACTTCCCGGCCCGGCACGCCCTCCTGCGCCTTTCTTTTTCCCCGTGCTCAGCATTCGAGTGGTTTTCGGGCTGGCCTCTCTTCCGTGTGGCTTGCTGTAGTCCGCACCCCACGTCTCCATCGCTGGTCCAAGACGGCTTCTGCCCCTGCGCTCTGCCACGACTCTGGCGGGCCTCATCCCCTACGGCGTTCTTCCAGTTTTGGCTGCCAGGCACTGGTTAGACATTTTGTTGATAGGCTGGTGCGGCTCCTCCCGTGTGAAAGGGGGACGGGAGCCGGTCTAGGTAGCGGAGCGCCCTCCCCCCTTCGCCATCGACCCCCCCTCGACCTAATTGGTGTTTTTTGTAGATAGAGTCGATCTGGGAGGTGGTAGTTGTGCATGCGGATTGGGGCCAGGGCGGGGGCGGGGGCAGGGGCGGTGGGACGCGTCGGCTGGCGAGGGCGGCGGCGGCGGGCGGGGGCGGACGTGGGGGCGGGCGGCCGGGCGGCGGCAGGAAGGCGGGCGGAGGGCGGGCGGGGCCGGCGGGCCGGCGTGCCGGAGGCCGGCGGGCCGGCGGGCCGGCGGGGGGGAGGGGCGGGCGGGCGGGCGGGCGGGGCGGGCGGGCGGGCCGGCGGGCCGCGGGCGGCGGGCGTGCGGGAGGGCGGCGGGCGGCAGGAAGGGCGGGCGGGCCGGCGGGCGGAAGGGAGGCAGGCAGGCGGGCGGGCGGGAGGGCGGGCGGGGGGGCGGGGGCGGGGGCGGGGGGCGGGCGGCGGGCGGAGGCAGGAAGGCGGGAGGGCGGGCGGTCCGGGGCCGGTGGCCGGCCGGCCGGGCTCGGTTCGGGGGGCTTCTGTCGTTCCGTCTTCTGAAGGTAGTCATTCAGGCGGGCGGGCGGCGGTCTGTCGGGCTGTGATATTGATTCATTCTTACGGGCCATTCATTCTTTCTTTCTTTAATGCATTCATTCATTCATTCATTTATTCTTTCAACTTCCTTTCCCAACTACCAGTTGACCCAAAGTGCTGTACAATACAGCTCAAAACAAAAAACAAAAAAAGAAAACCACAAAACAACAAAGCACAATAGACAAAACAAAAGACAAGGCTAGATACAAGCTATTGACAAAAGAGGTTTTAAAAAAAAATGTTTCAGGGATCTTTCCTAATGCATTTCTCCAGCTAGACTGCACTGAAACTGTAGCCTGGATTATTCCCAAGTGTCTTTGCTGTGAAAATAGTGATGCTTCTCTGAGATCGGAACAGATGTTTCCGGAAAGCATTGCTGCCCACAGTGCGAGTCAGAAACTGTCAGAATGCCTCTTGTTGTCTTGCCTGCGGAAACTTCTGTTCTTTGAGATACTTGTGCGTCAACCCCACTGATGTGTTGAGCGTGGTCCTTGATGAATTCTGTTATGATAAAGTATTTCCTTATTTTAATGAGTGTGACAGGTAATTGTGAACAAGCTTGTCAAGTTATGTAAATGTAAACACTGTAAATAACTACAGGCATTGGGGGCAATGTTTATTCACAAGGTGCCGTGATAATGAACTTGCACAACAATCATTTCATGCAGCAGGTAAATTAACCATGTTTTTATTTTAATATTTGTATTTTGGAATATGCATAGACTAATAACATACAACAGGTAAGCCAGCACACTTAACAGCTACTGTAAATCCAATTTCTGCTTGTTTTGAAAAATGTGTAATGGACCAAAATGAAGTTTGTGGAGATCAGCAGCATATCATAGACGCAACCAATAAAGCTTGACAAGCCAGCCTAGTTTCACCATACATGCAGCAAATTCATCATCTGAATCTTTTATTTCTTGCACTATTGTGTCTGTTTACTGTAGAAACCCAAGAATGAGCTCATAAACCCAACATATTGCTTTCAATCGCAACACGTTACTGCCAACGCTGTTCTACAGAATCAGTTTAAAGTCACTGACATCAAGATATGAACATAATCTCATGCCTGCCTTTCCAACTTTCCCTTCATAGCGAGCTGGCAAGATAACATTAAGCGAATCAATACGCCCGGGGTTACAGACCTTTTTACACAGCCACACTTTGAATTCGAAATGGCCACTAGCCCGGAGCTTCTCATCCACCTCCCCTGTGAGCCAATTTTTGGTGCAGCTGACTGGTTAAGTTTGACACATGGTAGAATGCAAGTCCTTTCAATAACGCTTGCTAGACAGCATCCCAGGTGTCTAGAAGAGTGACAAACCGACCTGGGGACACATTTTATGAATTTGAAATCGATGAATGTGTGCTGAAAACTATTTCATTTGTAAAGAAACTCTTTTTTTGTGCCTCTCCTTTCAAAACGGCAGTTGTGATGAGAGTGAGGATTGCGTTGAGAAAAAGGTTGGCGGACCGTGAGGTGAAAAAGGAGTGAGGATGCTGATGGAGGCAGAGGGTTGCTGTGTGGCCCGAGTCTGCTTAGCTAGTGTCTGGGGAACTTAAGAGAGGAAGAGAGACGCTTCAGAGGTTTCCTCACAAAACTGGGGCAACAGCATCTTTTTTTTTGCTGATGAGCTCAAAACGGTGTCACATGTGTTTTTCCTCCACGTCACCAGCTTCCCACGTGCCTCTGTTGTGCCACTGTCCAAGGTCCTGAGCCCTACACGGCTAAGAGCCAGAATGTTGTTGACTGATACACAGAAGACTTGATTTCACACAAGCTTTCCACACAGCCACAGGTCGCTCCTTCGATGATAATATTTAGACAAACAGAACACAAGAATTTCACACTTGCAAAAAAATGTGCGTTAAAATATTATGTGTTAAGTTAAACACATCTAACAAATGTATATTTGTTTAAATCCTGTCATGCTATCTTCTTATATGGGACCTAACATGTTGAAGGACCAAAACGTACATACAGTACACCAATCCTCAAAGGTATTCAAATTACTCCAGTGAGTTAACAAATATAAGTTAAAAAGTTCATAAAAATATATTTTCGATCGTATTTAGCAGAATTGAAATGTAAAGTTTTTTTTCTGAATTTACTATTAATAGGTATGTGTGTAGGTAAAATGATGATTTTTGTTTTCATTCTGTGAACTCCTAAAAATATTTCTCCCAAATTTAATTTGCATTTATTTTCAGTTAACAAAATAACAGAGAGGATGCTCAGTATTTTTCACACCTCAAATACTGCAAAGAAAATAAGTTACAGCTGTAATACTTTGTGTATTTAGAAAAAGTAACGAAAATCTATGCGATAACCTTGATTTTTTGCACAGTTTTCATGTGTGTTGTCATGCTGTCGGTCTTTCACATTGCTGTTGGATGACTTTGTCACTCCTGAGGTTTGATTTTGTTGAAATTCAACAGACACTGGACTCTTTTTGTTTTGCGGCTGTATATTTATTATGAATTAAATTTGTAATATACAATTATTTATTTGTGTTGAGCTGAAGATAGGAAGTCGTGTACATCTGGAATGGCCTGAGGTTGAGTAAATTATGAGAGAGTTTTCATTTTCACACTAACTCCCATGAGAGATCATAATGCATTCTGGCATGGCTGCTGACTTCCTTAGTATACAAATGCAGACACCTTTAGACATGCAATGAGTCACTCTCTATGACATATGCTTTAAGACATTGCTTCTCTTTCCCCCTATCTAGTAGACGCAGACTGATATCCACATAATTGGCTTCCTTACGTTCAGTGGGTAATGCAGATTGAGTGCACTGAGGTATTGACGCGTGAATCACGCAAAGGCACACACACATTCACCGGTGTAGTCGATGTGCTGGAGCGTGAATTATTCAAATCATTAAAAATTTCATCCTGAGAGCCTCAGATCATCCTGTTACACACCAAGAGAATGGGGAGGAAGGCACATACACACCTGTCTCTTTGGTGTGCATGTGTGGAAAATAAGCATAGCATATTATTTCAGGGGTCAAGTAACACTTTAAATAAGATCTTTTATGCTTCCCTCAGCAGAAGACCAGATCAGACGGGAGCGGATTGAATAATGTCTGTATGAACAGGTAACTAAAGTCAATCCCCTTCGCAGAAGCCATGAGTAATGCCTGTAACCATGGATACAGATAACAGTAAATATCAAGACTTTATCATGTGTGTTTAAGGATTTTCATGTTATTCTCATTTCTATTTTAAACTCCCCCACTGTTTTAAAGGTCCAATGTGTCATTTTTTTTGAGGATGTATTGACAGAAATGCAATATAATATACATAACTATGTCTTCAAAGGTGTATAAAGACCTCACGTACTGAAGCGTTATGGTTTTATTACTTTAGATCGAGCTATGTCTATCTACATACACCGCGGGTCCCCTTGCATGGAATTCGCCATGTTGTTTCTACAGTAGCCCCAAATGGACAAACTGCTCTACAGAACGCGTTTCGTAAATACGTCATCTCCTTCGGCAAATAAGAGAAAACGTGACGACATCTTTGTCCTGTCCTGTCTTTCGAAAGGGAGGGGTGGAGTGAGCCATTGGATGCCACTAAATTTCATACTCTGGACCTTCTAGTGCCGTTTTTTCTAACACCCAAACACTTAACATGAGGTTTGACTCTCTCTCTCCCTCTCTCTCCCTCTCTCGCTCTCTGTTCCATTTATCATAACCTGAGAGAGGTTAATAACCCCAACATTGGAGATTGACAAGAAAGAATAAGTGCATGCCTTGTTTTACGTCAAAACCTGACAGACTAGTTAGTCTACTGCTGTTTCCTAAATATGGCACCTTTCAAAAAACGTCGCGTCTAAAATTTGGAAATTAGTCCTGAAATTTAAGGTGCTTCGGTGATAGAATTCTGCTGTCGCTCTCTTTCAAAACCCGACTGTGTGTGAATACAACTGTATTGTCACGGCATTTCTAGGAATAAACCCACCACGTGTCACATTGTCTACAACTGTGTACTATGTTTATACAGTATAGCCTTTGGTTTCTAAACACAGTGACCGGTCAAGGAAAACCAGCAGACACGGTCTGAATTCAAACGACAAAAACACTGTGATGATTGCGATTACCGACAATGGATATCCTTCAGCAACTGTGTGTTTAGGGTATGAATGAACTCCCGGTCTTCTAGTTTAAGTAGCAAAAGATACAATACATATTTAATATGTGCAATAAATATTGCATAGCTACAGGGTTACTAGAAAAACAGGCTCCCAATGGGCTGTGCTTGTGTGTATGTGTACCCATCCTCCCCACCAGGGTTCAACATGTGATATTTTCTGATTTGAAATTCAACGCGCGCACATTGTGGCTTCAAATAAATGCATTAAATATACTTAGAAATATAGAGATATAACCCAGACGTTCCACTCTCTACTGTCATGTATATTTGAGGAGGACTAATGCATTTGTAGTGTCTTTCTGCCACTTCTGTATTACAGCAAACGACAGTTTTCCTTAAAAAAAAGTGCCGTTTGCAAACAGGCCGTGCGAGTTGAGAATGAAATGATTTTTTACGTCAAGAGAGCTCTTCTAATCCTCAACTCTAAACAAACGATTTACGCACACACGGAAATCTATAAAGCGAGTCGGTCTCTCATTCAAACAGGCTCTCTGTCTCTCTCTTTCCTCCATGTGTGTTTAAGACCTGCATTATGGAACAATCTGGGGAGTTTATTCGGGTTATTCAGTGGATAAGCTGAATTAGTCACGTACCAGAGTGGCTCCAGTGGAGCGTTCCCTGAATGGTCTTTGGTTGGTTCGCTCTGAGTGAGATTCTTCTCTTGTCTTTCTCCTGACAGCTGGAATCCTAACTGTGAATAACCACATCCCTAATCCTGTGCAGAGTGAGACCACAGAGTTATTTATGCGCAGAACATCTTCAAGCCATCATGCTTAAAAGCCATATGAATAAAAATGTGTGATGTACAATCAACTATCATTAATTCACTATTCAAGGTGGAGAAAAAAATATCTATATATGAAGAGTTTGGTTCCAAAATGAGATAACTCCTAAGTTTTCAAATATCATGTTTTATTTTTGTGCATCCCAATTAATATCAGTCAAACTGCAGTTGGTTTGTTTTGATTTACGCCATAATAACTCAAAAAATACAGCTAACTAACACAATAAAACACAATAAAAATAACATAATAGTTATCTCAGTTATCTCTCATTTTGGAACCAAACTCTTCATATACAGTATAGTCTGCTATTCATAAATTCAAGCTGCTGTTATTCATTTATTTTTCATGTCGTGTATTTTGTTCATATTTTTCTATTTTAATGCGTGGGGGTAACTATAAGTAATGACACACACCCAGACATGTTCACAAGCTCAAATCATTTTAATCATCATACTGATTGGCAAATCTACCGAAAGTATTGATTTTTTTTCACAAGTCAATATGAAATATTTTAGCGCTCTTTAGTTTTTTTAAGCCCTGTCAAACTTAGGCTAAATATTATCCTTATAAAATGTAACTAACATTTTTTGCAGTAAAACCAGTTATCATAAATTTACCATGCCTGATAATAACCACAGTTTTACCATGGTATTGTAGTAAATCTATGGTAATTGAAATGTAAATATATCTGCCAAAAACATGGTTAGGCCTACTATACTTCTTCCTATAATAAAACCACGATTAAATCAAGCCTGTCCCACCTTCTTACATTTATTTTTAATGCTGATATTTATAATTATACATTATAAATTAACAATATATTTTACAGGTGAATTATTTCGCTGTTTTCCAAATCCGACTGTTTATTATAATAAAAGGCACTCTGGACTGCAATTCTGGGGCGATGGATTCACGAACGAATCGTTTGTTGTGGTCGGTTCTTTTGAATCAGTCGAATGATTCGGATCGAATCAAATTCGTCTGAATGATTCGTTCACAATTTGGTTTGAGCGATCATGTAGTAAACAACAGATCGTGAGAAAAAAGTGCGCTTCTTAACTAAAAGTTAAACATGCATTTAAAGATCTTACTAAGTTGCGTTGTTCTCGAGTCTCTGATTTTGAATCCATCATGTTTTCGAGTACATGTCGAGTCGCCAGTCGTTTGTCTTTTGTTTAAAATACTTATAAGTACCGATGAAATGCTCGGCCAAATTTAGTTTTTAGTTCAATAGGGGAGTGCGAACGTTTATTAAGGATTATGAAGCAGATACGTGTCGCGTTCAGTAGACGGGGTATTTGGGTAAAGTTGCAAATCATTATTATTTGCAATTCTGTTGGGTGCCGCTAGTGACAAAGAATTTTTATATTAAATGGATGGCATCGTTCTTCAGGAAAATACATATTTTTCGAGGGAAAATCAGCGGAAATAGTAATAGCGAAACTTTATATAAAAGATGTGTTGTTTGGTGTTAGCCGGTCAGTAACAGAAGACATTTTGAAACGCAAATATTGAAGTCATCTTGAAGTTGACGTCTTCGTTGAGGTCAGTCAGTTGCTAAGCATCGCTAAGTTTAGTTCTTTATTCCACCTGTTAGAGTTCAGTTAGGCATCCTTTCAAGTTTTCTTGCTTTAGATAAATAATCAAATTCTATCAAAGTGTAACGTTTTAAAATATGATTTCTTCAATTTAAACGTGTAATTTAATTTCTTAAAAGTGCCAGAGTTCAAAAAGTACTGCATAACAGGAAACTATTAACTCTTGGCAGATCAATTAACCATGAGTCAAGAAAGAGAAAGCTGATACTTAGACTTTATTTGGAAATAGGAGGTGAGGTTAAATGTATTGCCTTGAGGAATCTAATACGAGGCACATTGTTGTATACTGCACCAGATGTAGTGGGTCATATAGGTGTGTTGTGGGAACAGAGTTTACACACCATACATTGACAGTGCACGTTTTGCAAAAACGGCCGTACACTAGCCTATAATAGCATTAGTCTTATTTTCACAGTAAAATAAATGAGAGCGATAAAAATAGATACCCGCAAAGCTTGCTTGTGAGGTTTGAATGTTTTTAAGAGAATGTTACTTTCGCAACTTATCTTGTATTTAAGTGAGTTTTTACTTAAAAACCTAATTTCTGCCAATGCATTGAGAGACCAGTACACTATTTTAACTCGAAGCCCGAAGTTAAGAATTTTGCAGCGTTGTTTATAATGGACAGAATCATGTCTCATTAATGCGTGGACTTTCACACCTGGCTGTTTGCCGGGTGCGTTTTTCCTTCTTTAGCTTGCGTCAGCTCTATTTAGTGGAAGAGATGCTTCCTCCAACACGCTGAGATGTTTATGTCAGTGCTGTGGGCCACACTTTTTACTGTTACACAGTGAATGCTGTCCCAGATCTCTGCAGTAATTACTTTGCAGTAGGTACTTTAGCTCCCAATAAGCGAAGGAAAACCTAACCGGGCTGAATCCTACAATAGAGGCATGGGAAAGATAACGAGACAGGAAAACCTCTCCAGGTTCTACATCAAACATGAAACGGCCAAACAAATGAGGGCTCCAGGTTTTTAGCTGTTGTTGTTTTCCTGGTTGGGGGTGTTGCTCAAGGTTTTGGCAAACCAAATCATTCCGAGAGAAAGATAGCAGAGATTGTTAGGATAAATAGTTGATGAAGTCTGGAAATATTCATATGGGTGAAAAAAAGAGGAGGGAGGGGTAATGTTGCTTTCTTGTGAGCCGCTGTGTTTCAGCGATAGGGAAAGGAAGAGAACGGAAAGAAAAGGAGAATTAGAGAAACTGAGAAAGACAGATTGAAATGAAAGACAAAAACGCACAAACGTTGTTTCATTAAAGGGATAGTTCACTTAAAATTCGTGAATGATTTCCTTTATGACTTTCTTGCATGTAATTTTGAACAACGCTGATTCTGATGATTTTTAATGAAAGTAGATGGAGACAGAAGCTGTTTCAGTCACTTTTCTGCTGTCGTGTGGTTTTAGAACAGCATGAGATTGTGAAAATGATGACGGAACTTTAATTTTGGGTGAGCTATCTCTTGACTTGTTCCTCTGAACAACATAATGATTTCAGTTCAGTGTCTTACATCCATTGCAGCTGAACACAGATCAGTCTTGTCTTGTTTCATTTGGCGTTGAGTTTAGTCCACACTTTGGTGTTGTTGTTGTTGTTGTTGTTTTATTTGGCGTACGCATCTGGCTTTTACTGCTGTTTATTCACACTGTACTGTATCCAATTTACGACAAGTATACCTGAGCTGCAATAAACCCTGTTTGACAATAGAAAGTTTACTATTTGCCTTGGCAGTGGAAAACTCATATATCGCAGACAGGAAAGCGCAGTATATTATGTAATTATTAGAAAAAAATGTAACGCTTCAACTGTCTCAGTGGCTTGAATCTGAACCTTTCATTTCGCAAAGGAGAAAAGCGCAGCGTTAACATATCTCTGCATTATTTCCTTTATTTCTTATGCTCTGTTATTTTATTCACCTCTACACCTATCACCGCATACCTCTCTCGTATCTCTCCATCTGAAGTCCGGCGGCCACCGGAGTGTCTTTTCCACCCAGTACAGTGGTCAATGTCAACCAATACATGATCAATAAGGACATGTAGCTCTCTGTTTACACAAACTCTCTTCCCCGCACACACATTTGATATGTTTACAGCCTGTTCGTTTCCTTGAGTTACAGTATCGGTATCTTTAATAAAGACTTTTTAATTTTAGTTAAGCTGTGGTCTGACCTTTCTTTCCAGCTTCGCTATTCTCTCTCTTTCACTCTCTCTCTCTCTCTCTCTCTCTCTCTTAGGAAGTGGTCATTTACATATGGCCTAATTCTGAACAGAAAAAAGAAGTTTAATGACGTTGAATGTTCATTCATCTCTCCTGGGCTGGAAGAAAGGAAAGGAAAGAAAAAATAGAGACAGAATCTTTTGGCATTAATTAATGGATGGTAATATTGTAAATGCCTTTTTTCATCTAACGCCATCTAACACTTTATAGCAGTTAGAGCTGTACAGTGGCGTCGATTTGTATCTGTGCTTTAAACAGTTTTACATTTCTGAAACCGTATCAGTGGCCATATTTCTGCTTGAAGTTAAATCATAAGGTCTGGTTTTAATATAAGCACGCATTAAAGCAGCATAGCACAAAAATATAATAACACCCGGTGGTTCGTCCTTAATATGTGCGCATATGACGAAGGCAGTGGTTTATTTATTCCTAAGTCGTGTGTTGAAGCAGCTGCTCAGGCTGCAGGTGGAAATGTGAGAATTAGATCCTCTAAAGGCACAAAGGACGTTCTCGCCCCGCAAACGGCGGACAGCTCATCCGCGGCCTCCACGTCAGAATTTAACACACTCGGCACTCGAGGCAGTTAGTGATTTAAAAAGCTCAAGAGGACGTGGACGGGCTCACCTGTTTCTCTGGCTTTTTGTAGATGAGGATGTACTTGACTTAATAGTTACAGTGTGGCTTACAGGAAATGTGATTGTGGTATTCACACCCGAACAGCTCTCTATAATTCAATAAAACTAAACTTCAAAGAGAGAGAGGAGGGGGAGAGAGAATTATTTTTGCTTAGAGGAAGTTTTAATGGGTTTGCATGGTATGTTCTAAAAGAGTCTAACTGTCAGTCTTGGCTCCATTAAAAGCGTTTTCTCTTCATAAAGAATCAAATGATGAAAAGAGGAACAGCAGGCGAGAATTTAGGAGGGAATTTTTTCATCGCACGCTTTCAAACAGACACACAGCTCCGACACCTGCTAGCGAAAGCGCACGGACGCACACAAAAACAAACCGTTCTTTCTCCGTCCAGCTGCCGGGACGTTGCCGCCTCTTAAATTTTCCTCACTGTTGTAAACACGTTAATTAAAGACGTTAATTGATTAGGAAATAAAGCGTCGTTAAAAATGAACTTTGTTATCATTCCACCCTGCTGAGCGTCCACTGAGCGACTCACTCTTTCTGGTGACAGGGCTCACGCTGCGCGGGGGTGTGTAAGAGCTTTCTACCTGCTGAGCTCAGAGACTTTCAGTCTTTTGTTCTTCTCCTGGCCTGCACTTTTTCATAATTGACTTTCTGTGAAAACTTGGTTCATTTGGTGAGTGCTGTAGCATTTAGGCATGGCGTCAGATCGCATGGGAGGAAGGACACATCTCTGCCTTTGATTGTTGCCACCGAAAAGCAGTTTGGCCTTTTTTTTATATTGTAAATTTAAACCCTGAGGTTGAAAAGCATCATTTTCATAAGCATTTTACACTGTGTTTAGTAGTTTTTTGCAGGTGTGCCTTTATAGTGGTAATTCACCCAAAATAATAAATCTGTCATTTTCGGACCCTCACGTCATTTCAAACCTTGTATTCTGCAAAACACAAAAGAGGATAGTTTGAATAATGTTGGTACAAAGAAAACCGTTGGTTCCCAATTGATTCGTATTGTGTCCATACAATAGAAGTCAATGGGGATCAACGTGGCTACCAGCGTTCTTCAAACTATCTTCTTTTTTGTTTGCAGAAAAAAAGTCAAAAGAGGGTAAATGATCAAATAATAAAAAAATCTGCGCAAACTATCCCTTTAAGCAAGACAAGCATATACCCTCCCAAAAATGCTTCTCCAGCAACTGCTTTTGTTTGGAGAGCAAAACATCCCAATGAAATGACTTCATTACTTTTCCTTCCTGTGTTGATGTATTCCCCTAAAACAGAAACTTTCCTTCGATCGAATGAAAGAGCTATTTCTATTTTATACCAGTAGAGTTTAGTTTGCGGCAGTGAACCGTGATATGTTACTTTTTGCTATGGCTAGGCAGGTGTTATTTGGGTAGGCACATTCTTGACCTGGGAAACATTTTATTGGACAAATCCTTTATTGAGCAAATTGCCCCGTCCCTCAATAACAGAGTCAGTGCACAGCTTGCATTACGTTGTGACAGGTGCACAATACAAGCTTTGTTGAAATGTGCTGCACAACTGTTGAGGGAATGTTCTGGTTTTATTCAAGCTCTGTCAACGAATTGTGCGCTGCTACTGTATGATGTCGATAACTACAGAAAATAATTTTAGTTTGTCATAACAAACCGCAAAGGTTGCGCGGTAAATCGGTTCTGGAAATTTAGATTTCAAAGGGTTCAATACCAGAATTTTGCTCGTTTCGGTACTTGAAACGCTGCTATTCCAAAGTTCACCACTACGCGGCAGTATGCCACAGAACCGGCAACATAGAAGAACAAGATGAATCGCTCTACAAGCACTTTGCGTCCATTTAAACCGAGACACTGTGAATGATTTATTACAAATTCTGCTCTTTATACTTTTGCGGAGAGATCTTTAGATCGTTTTACAGTAAAGTATATTCTACATGCTGCGATGCGTCTGTACATCCCCATTCAACGGCATACATAGCATATATAACGTTATCTCTGTTCCAGAGAACCATCTCGGTTAGCCTACTAATCATCAAGTTCTCTTTCGCGTCTCGTACATGTTCTTGTACTGTCAATACACACGCTGTTATGCCAAAAACACGAAAGGTTCACATAAGCACAGTCTTGTGTTTTAAATGTATATCCGCATCAACAAAGAATTTGCCTTAAAGTGAAAGTAATTAATAAATAAATCTGTGTCACTTATTAAAGAGAAAATGAAACTTTGTAGCTTTATTTAGAGTCATTGCATATTTATTTTATACAGTGAAGACTGTGCGGTGTTTTATTTTTATTGATCATTCAGTTTTCGTCTTGAATGCTACTGTTAAATAGGCCTACTTGAAACATTTCATTGTTGTTCAAAATTTCATTGTTCATATTTGTGGGATTATGATGAAGTCTATATAACCAAAGCATTTTTCAGTAATACAGTGTAAAAATAAAATTGTGCAATATAAAAATAATATATAAAACATGCATTCAAGCAGTCGCAGCAGTTTCATGCCGTCTTCTTAATATTTTTTCCAATCATTTATTTTGGGGCTGGTTATTGATCAACTCTGGTACCGATGGGGTACCGATATTACCGCTATTAGATTCTGGTACCGTACCGAAGCCAAAATTTGGGTATCCAGCCAACCCTTCCGCAAAGTATTGTATCTAGCACTTCAAGACCCAATCAATATGTCTAAACTTTCTGTCATGTTCATGTATTTTCTGTTTTAACAAAGTATGTGCAGAACACATCCAGAGACATATCTGTAAAGTTTCCTTTTTATTTGATATCGCTGGTGTTTGTGTTTGCTCTCAGAAAACAGTCCACCAGAGGTGTCATGTCATCTCAAACGAACCATGGCGATGTTTAAGCCAGAAGCTACCCAAGGTTTAAAGGACCATGTGGTTATGTAGTTCGTGTCCCACATACAGTATTAATGTGGTGGGTGGTAATACAGCCAGGAAGAGGTGAGCATGTCTGTTCCATGACTGGATTAAAGAGATGATGAGCAGGCTGGTTATAGTGATGTTAAGAGTGTAATGCAGGGTGAGAGAAGTGGTTGTGTTGACACACTGAGCCAGGAGCCTGATGTGGAGATGATGAACGTTAGTCTGATGTGTCAAGTTTTTCTGAAGTATGGGAGTAAGGTATTGCTTTTTATTAGCAAAAGCAAACAGAAACATATATAAGTAGTAGCGATGTAACAATATCATCGACATCGTGTTATCGCAATAGCAAAATTGTCTCAACATTATAGTGGTCACATGACTGTATGAAACGATGGGTCTTCCGGGCTAACATAGAGAATGTTAGAAAAAATAATAGCTGTTACCTTTGGCAAGGTCCATCTGGTGCAATTGTTTTCTTTTATAAGAGGTATTTTTAGGCCATTTGACCCATCTCATACTATAACTCATACCTCTAAGCAACAGATTAGGGGATAAAGAAAAGAGGATGCCTATGGCACGTTTCCAAGTCTTCAATTGTCATTTTAAACACCGTAATAAACATCGTACCGTGGACTTTATACCGAGATATTATCGTACAGTGAGATTTTGATATTGTTACATCCCTACAAAATACGCTATAAGATAAAAAGAACAAAAAAAAGCAATTTAAAGTGTTAACATTTTTTTCTTACAAACATGTGACTAATTGTGTGTTTTTGCACAGTTTATATACATATATATGTACTGTATACAACCTGTGAAAAGTTTAGCATCATTTGACGAAATCATTGTGTGTTTCAATGTAGGGCTGTGCAATGAATCGAAAATTAGTCGTAATCGTCAATTTTGGCCTTCAACAATTACAAAAACGAAATAATCGAGGTAAAACGATTATTTTGCTGCATTTCATTTTTCAAGGATCCTCTCTTTTCTTGTGGTATAAATCCACACTGCACCCTTTTCCTTTACAGTTGTTCAGCGGTGCTATTTCTTTACATTTATTATAGCAATTACATTCTCAGTTCAAAAGCCACGGTTTTTATTTTTCTATGTTGTTTTAAAAGCTAATGAATAATCATGTTAAATAATCCGGATCTCAATATTGGCCCAAATATTCGTGATTATGATTTTTGTTATAATCAATCAGCCCTATAGTAATGTTTGAAATGACCTGATATTAATTCATTTCTTTCATTAGAAAACCTCATTGTTTTTAAAGCCCCTATAAGAGTCCAACATAGATTGAAATTCCTTCAATTCTGTTTAAAAAGCTTCACCCAAAACTACAAAATCTGTATACCTTTAGTTGTTCCAAATCTGTATAAAAAATAAGGAAAATTTACACCGGTAATCAAAAGTGCCCCAGAACTGTTTGCTTTCCTACATTCTTCAAAATATATGATTTTGTGTTCAACAGAAGAAAGACATTTGTTCTACTATGGTAGTCAACGGTAGCCAAGCAAATATCTTTCTCTGTGTTTATCAGAGCAAAAAACTCAATGGTGAGTAAATGTAAGACAGTATTTTCATTTTTGAGTGAACTGTTCCTTTAAGAAACTGAATGATAAAATGCCAAGGGTACGATTTTGGAAATTCTAGGCAAAGTGTGACGCTAAAATATAACATTTGTGTTATTCCATGGTTTTTATGAGTTAACTATTATTATAAAAATATGGAAATATAGAATATATTATACGAGTAAGTGATCCTTAACTGTTGACCAGTAGTGTAGGTGTTTGCTGGAGTATGTGATGTATATGGCCATGTGAATGTATACTGTTGGTGTCATTCTAACAGGTTTTTACATTTACATCTACATTTATGCATTTGGCAGACGCTTTTATCCAAAGCGACTTACATTGCTTTATCCTATACATTTTACATAGGTATTTGCAATCCCCTGGGATCGAACCCGTTAGTGCAATGCTCTTACCACTGAGCTACAGGAAAGCTTTTTTAAATGCCTGTATACAGACAAGAAAAAGAGTTTCTTAGAGGTATAAAATTCAGTTTTTCTAAACATAGTAACGTTGCACTTTATATATCTGTACGTTTTAAATTTTCCATATTTATGTCAATTGTATGCATATCAATTTATGCGTATACCAGCTACACTGGGGTGACCTGTAAGCTTTATAACACACCGCTTTCTCACAATAAGCTGCGTTCCGCTGTCCATGAAAAAGAACTGACTGATCAGACAAACATGAGCCGTCATAAAGGAGAAGCAACTTATAGACCAAATAAATACTCTGCGGCTTTAATTCTTAACTTTGGCTTTGTGATTTCTCGGTTTCTTTTCTTTTGTTCTTGTGCCACGATTCCCTTTCTGATGGAGATTTTACTTAGAGGATCTCCAGTCGTAAATGGGCTCAGAGACAGAAGCAAATGAGCTCTGGTTTCAGAGCTCATTAATTTAAAATGGAATACTTTTCCTTCGAGTTGGAGTAGTTTTTCTGCAAGAAACCCACAGTGATCAGAGTAATGAGGTTTACTGGGGATTGTGGTGGAAGGGGGGGCTTTTTCAGTCAAAGCTGTTATATTAGTGCAGGTGTAGCATTGTATTTTTCCGTACTGCTTTGTGGTTGAAAATCTTGTCTAACAATATGTAAAAGCAAGGCGTTCAATGACTGAATTTGCCATGTTGGCTTTATTTTCGGGTGCAGATATTTGAGCTGGCGCATTGATTCCTCTCAATCAGAGGAAAAGATTCTAATGAGAGCGGACTGGAGTTGTACTGTGGATTTGTACGGCTAATAGACAAACAGAGGACATCTGTTTTGTAAAGCATTGTTAGAATTCTCGACGTTTTCAAGGGCTAACACAATCATTTAAGCGGTCCACCTGTGAAACTCTCAGAGGGCAGATCTGCAAGGTTGGACAGATTTTATACCTCATATAGCACAAGAAATAAAGTGTGCGGCTCCGCCATAACTCCTGATTCTCTCTTGGATCATAAGGAGATCACCTCTGATTATGCATTATCTATGCAGGGTAATAAAATCTCCTTTTGGCATCTTAATGCAAAAGTTCTACAGGAGAAAATAAGCGATGACAGTGAGAAAGCCCACATATAGGTGTTTTGTCTGCAGGATCTCATTAAACGAGAAGTATCCAAAGGAATATAAAGAATCAGTAGAATGACATTTTTGTAGTCAAGGGCAAAAAGCTGTCGAAGAGTGTGCGCATGTTTTTTTTCGCCGGAAAAAGCATCAGCTAAGCTGTGGATTGGAACGCGTAGTGAAATGGGTCGCAGTTGGGGCATGTTGCACCCACGTTCAAGACACTGATATGCCAAACAACATTTTTCTTTAATTTGGAATGCGGCAGTAGTCGGGAGAAGCAGATGCTGTGCCTGAAGAATAATGAAGGTGTTGTCATCTCCATCTGCTGCGCACAAGCTCGCTGTTGAATATTATTTTGACCTGTATACTGTTGATGAATCAGACCAACAATACAGAGTTGAAATGTTCCAGCAAATCTCAAAGCTAACTAATGTTCAACATAAATATTTAAATCCGCTCGGAAACGTGTTGTACTGGGTCTCTGGTATGGATGTGTTAAAAACATTTTCTAAACATACTGTTGTCAGAAATTGCTGGTATGTGAAAACTGTATAGATGTAATTTAGCCATTGGGATGACTCACAAGATCTCACGCAGATGACATGTTTGGAGACCTATAGTTTGCTCCTCATACTTTTTGTTCCACATTGTGAATTGGGCAACATCATATTGTATTATGAGGGATATGTCAATCTTATACAATGAGAAGGTGTTCAAGAAAGCCAGACCTATGGGATTGGGAAGGGTTTAATCTCATTAAGTGTTGCATAGTGTGTTTTTATGAATATGAAGCATTGGCCATCTTTAAGAATATTACATCCACTGTAGTCTTAATATACCTACCTACTTTTTAGACATTTAGTATTCAGACATTTCAGGGAAACTGAGATATCACAAAGAGGCTTGTAGATGTTTTTCATAGCAGGGGCTATGATGGCAGGTGGCTCAGCATCAGGAAACCCGAAAGCATTTACCAGTTTAATAGAAAGGACACTTATTATATCTGTGTAGACATGCTGCTCCTTCTGTTATTTGGGGTTGCAGGATGTCAGGAATTGGATAGCTTTGTACCCGTTCAGAAAAGGTCTTCTAGGAAGAAAAGGGCAGATGATCTTCAACGTTGTACCCTGCTGATAAAAAGCTCCTATCGTCCTTTGCTTAAAGGCTGGGGACTGGTTTGGGTCACGTTTGAGTTGACAAGCTTATTCTTATTCTTGTTAAAAGGAACAGTTCACCCAAAAATACAAATTCGATCTTTATTTAGTCACCCAAAGGTTGCACCAAGTCTGTATAAATGTCTTTGTTCTGATGAACACGGAGAAAGATATTTGGAAGAATGCTTGTTGTAACTAAATAGTTCTTGGCCACCAGTGACTTCTTATATTGTGTAGAGTCAACAAAAAAATGAACACATGAGTTTGCATCAATATTTTTGAGTTGTGACAACTTCTCACAAAATTAAGTTTATCCAACAAACTACATTAGGTCAGACAGATTACTTTTTTCTCTAAAATGAAATGTATTTTTAAGTAACACCAACTTAAAAATCGTTGCTCATTATTGAAATTATTAAGATGTTCTAACTCTTTTTTAATACGGATTTAATCAAAGACACTGGTTGCAAATACACTTTTTTATTTTATATCTCAATTTACAAACTTACTCAATTACAATTAAAAGCAGGAGCTGATTGTGCCTACAGCATCTCCAATGAGACTCCTTTTGAGTAAAACAGGATTTGTGGTAATTTAGGGGACAGGACGATGTTAACCTCTTAAAACGTAACCAAAACCCTTTTAAATGCCAAGAGAACAAAATAGTTAACATTACGTCTCATGCTGTTCTCATCTTGATAAAACCCATAAAATATCTCTCATTATCCAGTACCATGCAAAGCATGATGGGAAATAGAGATCCTCAGCAGTGCTACTTTGATACACCAAGCATCAGTCATGAACCCTAAACTGTAATAGATTAAGTTAAATGATTGAACATGAACACATTTATTTTACGCTTTTCAAACACTTGACACAAAGAGTTTGAACTTGTTTATGTATGTTACATATGGTTTGGGAGGAGTCTTGAAATCCGAAACTCAATTGGTGTTGAAAAATTTAGTTATTAAGCCAACTACTTTGAGTTACTTCAGCTTAAATATTGTCGTAAACACACAAGAAATTACACACAATATTACGGTTAAGTCATTATCAACATTATGAAGTCAGCACAACTCATCAAAATAGAGTTTCTCACTTAAAAGTTTTAATTATACCCAAAATTTGATTTTTGCACCAATTCATTAAATTATGTTTTGCCAACAGATGCCATGAATAATTTTTTAGAGTGAAACATTCTCGGGCACTTTTGATTACAATAGTGGTCAAGAACTGTTTGGCTACAAGCATTCGTCCAAAAACCTTTCTCTGTGCTCATCAGAACAAGGACATTTGTGTAGGTTTGGAACAGCTCAAGGGAGAGTAAATTATGATATTTTGGGTGAACTGTCCCTTTAAGTTGTTTGTTTAAGCAGGAAAAACCAGATGAAAAGTGGCAAACAGATACACATACTAAAGAACATCCAAGGAGCGGTTTTCTATCTAATAACATATCAGACCAAAACATATACTTGAGTTGTTAAATGGGAGCTGTGAATTGGGACTAGGTGATGTTTACACATTAGTGTGATTTATTAATGGTCCCAAATACAAGTTCATTAGAAATAAAATAAATGTACTTTCCTTAAACTTCTGTATGGGCGAGCAAACTTGGCTGCGATGCTGTTGAGAAAAGCAAAGATCAATGAAAGCCGGTCTGCCGAGACCACAGTGACTCTGAGGAAACTGATATGTTTTCCCTTGAACTAATAGCTCTAAAAAATGCTTGAATATATAATACATATGACTCTCTGTATTTCATGTTTACATTTTTTTTATTTAGTCCAGAAGGTCCAGTAGGCAGATACGGAAGCATCTGGTGTATCATAATGCACTTTGTTATTGGCAAAAGATAAACATGATATTTCACATCAATGCCCTTTAGATGGAATATAGGGACAAGGAAACAATTAGTGAACTCTGTGTGTGTGTGTGTGTGTGGATCTAAAGACGGAAACGTGGGCTTGCTCTATATCGCAATAATGAGCATTCGTGTTTTGAGGTCTTAATGTTAAGTACAGGTTCTCAGTAGTGGGGTCAAAAGTAGTGGGGTACTACTGTTTTAGTCGCATTATCGAAGTGCGGTATAGACGTGTACAAGCCTTAATCGCACTATTACCGGCGCGTACGCGGCATTTTTCGACAGGTTACACACACGCATGGCAGTGGACAGCTGTTTCGTTTTACGGCAAACAACATGGCTACAAGCAAGAAAGCATATTTTTGGTCCGAACGGGAAACAAGAAAGATGCCAACAATTCTAGAAAATAAATGAAAGACCAATAACTGTATGTGGTACCATGGCGAAGACAAAGCGTTGTTGATGCATGAAATTATGGAGGGAACGTCAAACGGCGTCGCTTAGGGACGTAATGACGTATTTATCGAACTATGTAGTGTAACATGTAAAACGGGAACATGAAAGGTATATTCTTAAAGCAACTCATGTAAACACCTTAATCGTAATATTAGCTTAGTCAGAATAAGGCAAATCATTTGATTTCTGACGTCCATGGAAACGTGGTCAATGACATAAAATATCTGTTTGTTCTTGGTTTAAGCCAGGCTCTTTAAACAGACGCTTTTGTTTATGCAAAGAATAAAATGCTAATTTAGTTAGCCATAGCAACAGTGAAATCTCCAATCATTTCATTAGCATACAGAAAAGAAAAGGTCGGAAAGAAACGCACTGTTCCCGCCATTTAAGAAAACTCGTAACATTTCCGTTTTAGAGTTGCAAAGTTGTTTGACTCAGATCGATCAAACAATCTGGCCACATTGTACGGGAAGAGCGTGTCTTAATGGGATGGCAAACAATGTGAACATTGGGCTTCACAATTTGTTAATGAGATCCTACATGACAGAACCATCATTATAATCAAGATGAAGGCCGTGGCGGGGCTGATGGCAGAAAGGACAGGAGATTCTCTGAAAAGACGACGTCCAGACACAGACGCACACACTCAGTCAAAAACAGGCCAACTGGTTGTGATAAGAGAGCTAATTATATGTCAGGGACCTTAATGGCCACTTGGCCCATTCATCTCTGTCTGTCAGTCTCCCTCTCTCGCTCTCTTATTCTGCATTTTCTTTTTACCACATTTGCTCAAGATTTTTAGATCCTGCCACTTCATAGTTATTATTGACATATCAGCGAACATTATTCTCAATACAGGCTTTAAGAGATGTCTGTGGTGCTTAAACGTTTCTCCCAGAATGCGATCCGAGTCATTTCTATTAGCAGTTTCACAACGATTGCACATCATTGGCGATCATCAGAGAACACTGTGTGTATGGATTGGGTTGTGGTTTCTCTTTGTGACGCATCAGAGACAATCAAACATCTGGTCTGGGTAAATGATTTTTAAATTAAGAATATAATTCCTGCTTGTTTATAAGAAAGGTAATTGTTCAAATAAAATTTTCACCTGAGATGAAACCCAAACTGTTGGTGCACAACTTTCTTTCAATTTTCTTCTCGGGTCTTAACTTGAATTGTGATTTGTGTCATTTTGATAGTAATAAATGGTAAAAAAAACATAACGCTTCATTGTGTAAGCTCCTTATACACCTCTGAAGACATAGTTATGTATATGATATTGCATTTCTGTCAATAGATCCTCCAAAAAATTACACATTGGACCTTTAAGCAAAAGTTTTGGTTTCCTCTCCATCTCATTAAGAGTAGTTGATACTCAACTCATGAAACACAGCAGTTTCAGCATTTAGGAATGTATAGTCTGCATAATAGATTACCTGTGTTTCTCTTCTTTTGTCATGTGAAAAGCGCTATAGAAATAAAATTGAATTGAATTGGATTGAATGTGTCTTGTGTGAATGAGAGTGTATCTATTCACCTTTTCTATTTTATACATTTAATGTATTGCTTATAGTTAACGTGTTTTCATGTACAACTGCTTTGCAACAATGAAAATGGTAAACAGCGCTATATAAATAAAAGTTGAGTTGAGGTAATGTCAATGGAAAATAAAAGAGATCTCATCTGTGATTTTTCTTTCTTATGGGAATCCTCATTCGTTGCACTTCTTGAAAAAAAATGTCTACTAGAACTACTCTAATCTTAACGCTTTATCAAGTGGAATATCTCAGCTGGTTTTGAGTTTCAGTGCTATGCATGCACAAAAGTTTATTTGATGTATTATTAAAATGAAAAAGTTGCACTGTTGTCAGGTGTCAGCGGACCACCTCCTCACCCTTTGCTACACATGATGTAGCAGATCATTTAACATCACTCGTCTATAAAACAAGAGCGAACGTTCATTGTAGCCAAAGTTGTTCACCATTCGCAGGAAGGTCCATGCTGTCACCTTCCATATCAGTATCTGTCTGTTAAAGAGCTGCTGAGCAGACAGTGATCAGAAAGCCTTGCCCTGGCTGTACGGATCAATCAAACCGCCCACATAATAGAAGCTCTATAGTCAAACTCTATAGTTGTCTAGACGGTCGCTTTCTTCACTTTAACCACTGACTAAAACCCCACCCCTTTTGTCAGCCTTCATCGAAGGTTCCAAACCATAGACGAGATGTTTTCAAAGTATTGTAAAACCAAGGCAGAGTAAAGCCACTGACCTCCGTTTTTCCAAGTGCTCACGATTGTTTTTCTTTAGCAGACGGAACAGCTTGAGTGCAGCCGTTTTGTGGCTTTTGCAAGCTTACATAAACCATTAAACCCTTGTATAGGTCAGGCCTTGTTGTTATCCTGAAATTCCTGTAAGATTCACCTGGCAAGTCATCAAAACCTGGTGCTCAGTCCAAAGAGAATTGCTGCGGGCTTTTGCTCGCAGCGTCCTCGACTTTGGCAGGTCTGTGCGTGGTGGCACATGTGCTGAGGATGTCCTGAAGTCTGTACTACACCATTGTTTGGAGCATGAACATTAACAAGTATGAAGCCTGACACCTGTCACCAATTTTTCGGCTGGCCTGTTAGATTTCCAACCTGTTTTCTGTGCGATGGCAAAATATTAACCCCAAATATAGTGGCCTCAGCATTTATATGTTATATTTATATTGCCACGGGGCAATGACTGTGACAGTGTTTTTTTGTAACTTAAATATAGTTTGAAAGCGTACATTTATATGCAGGACTAGTGATGTGCCGTATAATTATTTGATATTTTGTGGTTGGTTGGCCAGCCGTCGCAGTGCAGGGCATTGAAATGTGCATTTACTGCGCAGTGGACGTGTCATGTTTAAATGATAATGTACTGTATGAGGGGTCATTCCGTGTCAAATCAACTAAATTTGGGAACATCTGTGTTTGAAGAAGGGCACACATAAATAAGGTGATAAGCCAAACATTCAATTTAACTCAACTATTTTGTAGACGGGGATCAAAAGTACATTTTAGTCAAATCTAGAGAAATTTGTTGACTTTACCAATAGCTTATGGTTCTTAACAGCATTATATTGCCCTATATTGGCCCAAATATATGAGGATCTCAATAAGACTTCATGTGCAAATTTAATTATATACACTTTTAATGGTTGACGACCAGATGTGGGTCACTTACAGCTTATATATGTGGTGCTTATGTTATGTATGGATGTTTGACTTTCTTCAGTTCACCCAAAAATGTTAATTCGGTCTCTTTACTTACCCTCAAGTTGTTCCAAATCTCTATTGATTTCTGTTTTGATGAACACAGAGAAGATATTTGGAAGAATGCATATAACTAGGGATGTTCATTTTGGTTAAAGATCGGGTAACACACTCAGTTTCTGCCAATCTCATATTAATCTTGAATACCTACGTATACAGTAGTATTGCATACGTCGTATCTTCGAAGAGTATTTTGTTTGATCAAATTTATAAAAGAGAGATACAGCTGTACCATTATTTACGGAAAAACCCGAGCTGCTAGAGGCGGGACTAGTGGGGAGAGTGGGATGGAACTACAGCACGAGCACACAACACATCATCACATTAATCCCTTCGTGTTTTGTACATTATGCACGTACACGCCGATTGCCAACAAAACACAGACGTATGACTTAGTTTGACTTACCTCGTGCAGTTCATGTCCGGCATCTTTTTAGCGCTGGGACCGCTAAAGGATGACACAGTGATCCAGAATTAGAGAAAACTTTCCGAAACAATTTGGAGTGCTGGAGGAGTGTATCAAGTACAGAAATACTACGTCATACGTCCAACTCGTTTTCTTACAAGTTGACCATGTTAAGCATGAGAAGCCAGCACGTTTAACAGTGTAAAGAAGTCAGAATGCATGACATTGCACGATAGCTCCTCTTTAATTTCCCTAAACGAGAACCGATGCTCGTTTTTCGAACATTAACCATTAACTGATAAGATTTTAGTAAATTGGCATTAAATACAAATACATGCTGCGTCTCATTTCAAAGGCAGATTTAGGGATCAGACACAGCTACAGTTGAGTTGACAAGTGTCTCTGACCCGTTAAAAATACAAACAATTTTCACAGATTTATTTTAATGTTCAAACAGCAGCATACAGAATAATTCAACAACAGCACCTGGATTCACATATTAGCCTGTCAAAATTTCACGGACCTTCAGCGATTTGGACAATGGAGAAAAACTAAAATACTATTATTAAAAAGCATAATATAAACAGGCAGAAAATAACTTAAATAATTAACAAATTATGACAAAACAAAGAGTTTTTTCCATCAGAAAGTTTTTAGTTTTTATTTAATAAAGTAAGTTAACGTGTTGTGGTGACAGTCTGGAGCCTGTTGACAGTTAAATCCGCGGCAGAAAACACCCTTTCAGATGGCACCGATGTCCCGGGAATGTAGAGAATGATAACGCCTCGGAAAGGGCGTTTCATTTGCTTTCCACCAGCCAGGATTAATATCCAAAGCGGGCACTTGGCCACATAAATGTGTCTTAGCTAAACAGATTTGAATCCGATCTGCTATGCAAGTGCAAAATACAAACATTATTTATCACTTATTCATGATTCATATTGATTAGGTTATTTTTACTTGTTACGTCTAAAAGAAGTCATGGAAACACTGGTCGCGCCGTTTTCTCCTTCTTTCCAATGCGCGAGGGAGTATGCCGATTACCATAGTAGGAAAAATAACTTTTTCTAAATGTCTTTGTTCTGTTGAACACAAAAGAAGATATTTTGAATAATGTAGAAAAACAAACAGTTCTGGAGCACTTTTCACCACCGTTGTCATTTTTCCTACTATGGTACTCGATGGTGGCCAAGAACTATTTGGTTACAAGCATTCTTCCAAATATCTTTCTCTGTGTTCATCGGAACAAATAAACTTATACAGATTTGGAACAACTCGAGGGTGAGTCTACTACTGCCCCTAATGTAAGTCAGTAATAGACGTTCAAACTGTGCTGTTATTTAGTTATTCTTGGTATGTTTAGTCTTTCCAGCTTCACAAACAACTGACTTATACCTTACTGGCATTCTCTCCGATAATTCGTGAGATCATGTTTCTGTAACTGGTCGAGCATTGTGCTAGCAACAGCAAGGTCATGGGTTCAATTCCCAGGGTATGCATAAATACACTGTGTATCGTTTTGGATAATAGCTGTCAAATGTATAAATGTTAATGTAATGCTTAGCAGTTATGTGTATTGTGCCCACATGTTTTGTTGGCCTTTAGTGCTGTATTTGTATATCTGTACCCTATCTTATTGCTATAGATTCTCGCCTTCTTTTCATGCTTTGGCACATAAAGTGACATTGAACACGTTGTGACATTTAAAATGAGATTATTTATCCAGTGATTCAGCATATTATTCAGTTATTTTAGTTACTATACATAAACATATACAGTTTGTACATGCACTTACAGGTATCTTTTCGAATGGGGACATTACATGGACTTTTAACTGTTTTGATAGAACGCAAATTATTATTACTATAGATTAACCCTTAGATAAAACATTATGCATGTTTACAATAAAAATACACAAAATATACTTGAATTATTTGTACAAATGAAGATGTTCATGAATTTCCCCAAATGGAGGTTTTGTCAGGTTTATCTCTCTTTTGGGAACAGTTTTGTCCCTGAACTGCACATACACACACACAGGTTATAAATCTCTTAAATATGTTCTGTACATGTCATACAGGCAGAAGACGTGATGCTGTTAAGCTGTTACTGTTAAATTTAAAGCCCAGTGTCCTTTATCCATTAGACCTTAGCCTAGCTCTACCGTTGAACAATCCTTGTAATGTCCTCACACACACAGAATCATTAGTTCTGAGTGAGTGAGAGTGTGTGCGTATGTATATGAGCTGAAACACAAACTGCAGCAGTTTTAATGGTCTTTAATTAGATAGAGGAGTCTGAGATTACACGCCTGACATGACAGCAGAACAGCGCGTGCACGTGTCAAGTTTATTTGCGTGCATGTCAAGTGGTTAGAAAGCAGATATGATTTCTTTTCGGTTGTGTTGGTCAGCGTTTAGATTGATGTTCTGTAAAAAAATGAAGACTGCAGGGAACTTTGATGGCCAGGTGGATGTGTATTCTCTTTCGACACTCACCACAGGAATAAATGGAACAAACGTTGCATTAACTGAATAGTTTTGGTCATTTGCAGGAATTTTAAAACATCGAATTTTGTGAGTGAGTGTGAGCGCGAGGTGAATGCATAATGAACTAATGCACTTTACATGCAGGTATAGCACGGAAGGATGAGAGAAATGAAAGAAAGAATAAGTGGACTTGATGCACAATAGATGGAGGCATCACAAGATTACGTTGTGCGTTTGAAATGCTGAGTTGTTCTGTACATTGCATGAAAATAGGATTTTTATTTTTAGTTAGCGATGTCAATATGATGTATATGATAGATATAGATGCATATGAAGAGTTTGGGTTCCAAAATGAGATAAAAAAGTAATCAAAAATCATGTTTTATTATCGTTCATTGAAATTAATATAAATCAAACTGCAATTGGTTTGTTTTGACTTAGGCCATAATAACTCAAAAAATACAGCTAACTAACACAATAAAACACAATGACATAATAAAAAACTGGATTTTTGAAAAATGTTAAAAACAGAGTTCTTTCTCAGTTTGGAAACAAACTCTTCGTATTTATATATTGACCCTGGACCACAAAACCAGTCATAAGTCGCACGGGTATATTTGTAGCAGTAGCCAACAATACATTGTATGGGTCAAAATGATCGATTTTTATTTTGTACCAAAAATCATTTGGATATTAAAGGTGCCAAAGAATGTGTCGATACACTATGTTAAATTGTTTTTCTGATATTTACAAGGTATGTGGCCTAGGTAAGTGCAAAAATGATCCAGAAACAGTTTTACGAAGTCTATTTACAATCCTAGTTTTTTTTTACCAAGAATGAAATAGTCTGTTATTACCTTATTCGGAAGGGTCATGATTAATAATGTTGAGCTCTGCTCTGATTGGCTGTTTCACAGCGTGGCTCATTTCAGTAGCTCACACAGTGACAGCAAACAGATCGCTACTCCGGCGTAAACGGTGGAAAGATTAGGCATCCAAACTTATGGGGCGGTTTCCCGGACTATAGACATAGTATATATATATATATATATATATATATATAGTTACAGTTTTGTTTTGCAGGTCTATAAGTCAGCAGTCACAGCATTGTAACATCATTGTAATGAATGTAATGTGTCACCATATGATTTTACAACAGGGCATTTACACTGCGCTTGGTTATCTTCATTCTTAACCCTGCTCTTAACCCCGGGTAAACAAACGTTTCACACTTGTAGTTTTGAAGCGGGGTTATACCCGCATTTCACCCGGGGTTAGCACCGCTTTTGCAGGGTTAACCCTGCATTGCGGTGTCAAGCGTGTGCAGTGTGAAACCAAGCGGGGGTAGAATGATACAACCAGACGCTAAGCAACGGACACCCAATCAGAAACTGAACAGCGCTTACCTCATTTCACTCCTTTAAACAATCCTTTAGGGCTTTTCACACTTGAAATCTTTAACCCCGGGTTATTCTTAACCCCAGGTAAACCAAATCCTGAGTTATCTGTTTCACACTGCCTATAAATAAAGAGACAACCCTGGGTATTCATAACCTGATGTTTCACACTATACATCACTTAACCCTGGGTTAAAATTCTTATTTGCATATTTGCGGTGTCAACAGTCACGGTTGGATAAATACTGCAGCGTCAAACTGACTGAATAAAAATAGTGCGTGGTCCCTTTAAATAACCGAATACCTCGTTGTTCCGCATCCGGGGGAAAATTACTATTTGGGAATTACCCACTCAAGTTCGGTATCCATGTAAAGATTTAAATTTCCGCTTTTGGGTCCATCTACTTCCAACAACGCAGCGATGAGCCAATAGAGAGCATCAAAACAAACCTGTTTCTTCATAGCAACGGCCTGCTACATCGCCTTTGATGGACAACTTTAAAGGCGATTTCCTCAATATTTGGATTTTTTTGCACCCTCAGATTCCAGATTTTCAAATAGTTGTGTCTCGGCCAAATATTGTCCCATCCTAACAAACCATACATCATGGTTTTCTTATTTGTTCAGCTAGTTTCGTGGTCAAGGGTCACATATATAATGTATATAAATATATTCATATTTTATATAATGTAATTACTTTTTTGAAGTATTTTAAGTCAATGACTCTTTAAAAAGACTGTATATGTTTTCTCATTTTTAATGAGGCATGTGTGGGAATTAACAATCGAAAAGTGGATAGAAGTGCACAAAAGCCTCTGGAGGTCTTTGTCTGAATACTGTTTTTGAATGTGTGCAGGCAGGTTCAGCCAGGAGAGCTTTTTCATGCCGCGGTGAAGAGCGCTGTTGTAATATCCAGCATACATGGACCATGTATGTCTTTAAATAGATGCAAGACAAATGGACTATAAATAACTAATAGACTGTAAAAATTGCCTCTGATGCGTCCCTGATTCTCAGAGCCAATCTGAAATGCAAATGAAAAGCGGGATGGCTGGTTTATGAATAATCATGACACAACCTGGATCTTGTTATGGTTAAAAGTCATGAATTCTCCTTATACTGACAGAAAACTATTAAGCTTAAAATTGCTGCGAGATAATCATTAAGAGAGGAGAGGAGAGATTTCTCATTCTCTCCAAAAGAGGAAAGCCTGAAGGAGGATTGCGTGAGAGGAAATTGTGTTGACACGAAAGGTGAAAAAGAAAGAGAGAGAGAGAGAGATGGATGAGCGGCAGTCCTCCGCACATGAGAATTGTGACACTGTAATGTCACTCTTCTCTGTGCCATAAAACCTCCTCATTCTCTATAAAGTCGCAGGCAAACCAAGTTTGGAGTTTCAAGCAAAACAAAACTGAGATAAACTTGCCTTCCTTCATTATCTACAGTCTGCTGCTCTCCAAATATTCTGCCACGATTGGATCTTTGTTTTTTCACTGCCATTCGGTGTTAAAATGAACCCGGAGTTCTGCCTCTCTCTCTCACTCACATTTTTCTGTTTCGCTGCTTGTCTAAAATATGCTTTTAGCATTTCAGCCATAATCCGTGAGCGCGACAATTATGAAACGCACAAAGCTAATGGGGAACACATTTTTTAACCCTTTTTTACACACTGAATTGCACACATAGACCCGTGCACACACCCGCTTGTCATCAGAAATGTCTTTAAGGAACAGTTCACCCAAAAATAAAAATTCTGTCATCATTTACTCACCTTTGAGTTGTTCCAAATCTGTATAAATTAAATTATGATATAAACAGAGAAAGATATTTAAATGCTTGTAACCAAAAAGTTCTTGGCCACCATTGACTACTATAGTAGGAAAAATGACAATGGCAGTCAAAAGTGCACTAGAACTGTTATTTTTTTTTAAATATTAATTTTGTATACAGATTTGGAACAACTTGAGGGTGAGTAAACGAAGACAGGATTTTCAGTTTTTGGTGAACTGTTTCTTTAAACAAATCATAATTGTCCATTTGATCCTTTTTACTTTTTCTGATGGGCTTTAGGAAAAGTGGTCCAGTGGTTTTGTAATTTAACTTCCTTCATTTGTTATAATTTATTTTCCCTCATTGGTACCAAACATGTACACAATTTGGGATGCACCGTAATGAAATACGTGGCCGAATACCGAACATAGCTTTTTGTATTTCTTCTATTTATTTAGCCAATTTTTCACTATTGCATAAACTGAATGATCAAAATGTGCTTGTCTTGTTTTCAATGTAATACAATATATGAGCAAAACGTGTAGGTTAAATTAAAACAAAAAAATACCTTTAATAGCCTGTATTAGACATATAACTGCCTGCCGACATGTTATCTGCATTAATGCCTGGCTGCTGCTTGATCATATCACACGGCACGTTCGGTAAAATCTATTTCGCCATTTCACTTATTCGGCATTACATGCTTTTTTTCGGCCGAATATTTTCGGTTGCCGAACATTGGATGCATCCCTACAATTGACTTTCTTTAGGATCAATTTTGAAGGTGGTTAAGGCCGATCCATTTGATAAAACGAAAGTTAATTGGGATGAAAGCTGTTCAGCTTCAAAAACGAAACACTTCACCAAAGTATTTTTTATGACTCTTTTGCTCTATTCAAAATCATCTGAAGCCGCCCGATTGCTTTCAAAAATGTGCCTTTTGCTTCCACAGATCAAACTTGGCAACAGGTTCGACATCAGTGACAGCAATTTCGTAACAGAAAGTAGAGAATTAAATACCTGTGTGAATAAGAATGGAGAGCTTGACATCCTCCGGTGATAATATGATTTATTTGGTCTTCTTGTGTTCCATAGAAACAGGAAGGTCATGTGGATTAATAACAACGGAGAGACAGCAAACGAGCAACAATTGAGCTATTTTGGGGATATTCCTTGAAATAAGGTAAGGCTTAGCATCAGTGTGCTAACTTTGGGTTATTTTAAGGTTTTAAACCAATCCAGGCCACTAATGTGGTACCGGTGACATATGATAAACACGTTTGCATCCGCCTGTGAATACCAAGCCGCGCACGCCGACGCGTGCACGTGCAGATCAAAGAAGCCGTGTCTTCTCATAAATGAGATTTCCTTGGCCGGACATTAATGATCCATCTCTCTCGATGGAGCACGGGGGAGCAGGGGACACAACGGCAGAATACAGAGCAGAGTGCTCGCGCGGGGCTCTCTCTAAAGGGTACGAACCGGAGCGATGTGCCGCATGCGGCTATTCAGACGCAGCATCACAGTGGGGTGAAAAAACAAACAAAATGAAAAAGCAATTGAAATTTTTAAGTCCCACGCACATATGCACCTGTTCTTTTGACTCTGATATGGTACAGTGACAAGCTGCTGTTTGAAATTCAATGAAATGCACCTCGGGATACAAATGAAACGAAGGAAGTGCAAGAGTCAGAGAAAGATAGAGAATTACACTGAGTCGCTCTCAAACGCTCGTGTGCCTTTGACATTTGGGGGCTCTTTTATGATGTCGCCTTCGTGTGCATATAAATATACAGTTTGGAAGGTTCGCGTGTGTGTTTGACAGGCAGTGATGAAGCAGAAACATAATCTGAACGCCTTGATGTTCAGTCTGCAATCAAACACACAGCGATGCGCAGGAAGAGGAGAAGGAGAAATGAAAGGCTGAAAGAGCATTTGAGAGATTTGGGAACAGATTTGTGTGTGCGTGTTAGGCTGCGGGTGAAAACAGGAGCGTAATCTGAATGCTTTGATGTTTAGTCTGATCTTCCTTTTTACAATTTCACATACACGGTGTACAACAGGGACAGATAGAGACTGTGGAAAGTGAGAGAGAGAATATAATGCAAAAAGAGAGCTATGTCTTTATCTGTTGCCGGGCTCGTGTTCTTTTGAAAGAATGAACTCTTCAAGGGCATCATGCTATTGTTGAGAAAGGCTATCTCTTACAAAAGACACACATACACGCGCTATACATATTCTTTCAGAGTTCCTTGTTCACATCAGTAGAACATTGCAAAGCAAAGGGAGTCATCCTTACGTGTTCCGGTTGTGATATGCTGAGAATCTCTCCGGAGCAGAAGAGTCTTTCTGGAGTTGAGAGTTTTGGTCCCGCGTAAACACATCCATGTCTTTGAATTGAGATTAACAAACATTCTCTGTCTGATATCCTCCTGGGATCATGCTCAGATCAATCCTTACACACACACACACACACACACACACCAGGAGGTGGCATTGAACATTTCTCCTGGCTACATAATGAAAACTGGTTTGGGTGCAGACGTGTTTGAGATGAAAAACCCCACAAACGCAGCAGCGTGCACATTTAAGGGCAATGATAGCAATGGGATCACATAAAGCTCATGTATTTAAAGCAGACATTCTCTTTCTCTGTTGCTTTCCTTTCATTTCAAAAAATCTGAGTGTGTGTGTAGAATTACATAAAAAACATTACGACAAGTTTTTTTTCTTTATAAGCTTCTATCAGCTTTTTTGCTCACTTGCATAGTATTTAATTCCCGCTTTATTTAAAGGGATAGTTCAACCAGAAATGAAAATTCTGTCATCATTTACTCACGCTCTTGTCAAATGTGTATGACTTTTGCAGAACACAAAAGAAGATCATTGAAAGAACGCTGGTAACCGAGCAACGGCGATACTCATAGGCTTTGTGTCCATTTAATAGAAGTTAAATGAAAAAAATCTTCTTTTTAAAACTACTGATTCTAAGAGGGAACCTTTACTGTGTTAACAATAGTTTCCAGGAAAAACTCAAATCTTTTATTTAACAATGGCATTTTTCTTAACAACCATAATGGATAGTCTTGATTCTGATTGGTTGAAGCATGCTCATAACTGTTGTACGCTGTCAGGTAATGCAAGACTGCTGTGGGTTTCGAAAGGTTAAATCATACTTGAAATTGTCTGAATGTCATTGGATTAAAAAAGTATTATGCAATTGAAAAGACTATTTGACACGTACCACATTTTTCAAGTGATATAAATGGTTTTTGAAATTTAGGAAACATTCGGACACTTTCTGCTCGTGTGAAATAACCGAGTCAATTTTATGAAGTGCACAGGGGGCTTATACACTAAATCACCTAGACATCAGTTGGCCAAAAGCATCAACGTGTGAAAAACTCTCGCATCTTTTGTTTGTAAATGGCACTTGTTGTGATATTTTCTCTTGTTTTCACACATTCATGCATTTTAGGTGTCCGAAAGCATACTATTTAAGGCCGCTGTGTAGTTATGCGTAAATAACGTGTGTTGACTACACGCTAGACATGTGTCGGATAATAATGAAACTGTTACAGTATCTCTGGTAAAACAAAATCACTGTATCGCACGGCCTCTTGTGGCTTATTGCTTTAATGTACAGACAATACACATACCACATCCCAAAATGAATAATTTACGAGAACGAATCCTCCTGCACAGGCTTTAATATTTGATTAGACTAGGTTACGCCATGTCATAATAATGTGTTTCATATTTGTTTTAAATGAAGTGCATTCTAAGCCCCACGGTCTGAACAGAAGGTGCTACAGTGTATCAATTTATTTACTTTACATCATTGCTGTAAGTATGATCCAATTGTGTATATTATACAATTAAAATAATAATATCCATCATTGTTGTTAGTTTTATCGGCAGTTGTAATAGTAAGACATTTTCAATAATTAGGTTAAAAATTCAAAACATAAAAAAAATCTCCACATAACGATTTATGTTCTGTTTCTAATATGTAATTATTTTGTGATTCGTACTCTGAGATTCTGAGCGCTGTGTAAACAAAGCCTACAGCTGAAATCATGTACACAAAGATTAATGTAAAATAACAACCTGTAATTGACGCCGAGTGGTTGAGCGGTTCTTAACAATGGGGCCAACACGATCTCGTTCGGTCCATTAAAATCTGATACTGCAAAGGAGACACGTTCTCTTCAAGCCTGCAACTTTGTTTCGTTTGAAATTGAGACACACAGAAAGATAGAGAGGACGAGGGAGAGAGAGACTGAGGGTGAGAAGGAAAGAGGGTGGAGAGAGAGAGAGAGAGCTTGTGATAGGTAAAAGAGATCCTCGTTGTCATAAACTTTCATTCTAATCACAAGCTTCATTGGATCAGAAAATGCAGCCCCTCATTTCAGCGGTAGTGGGGCGTGATGTCAGACCCAAACACACACTCGTACGCGCGCACACACACACACACACACACACACACACACTAGCAGTGTCAGTGAGACAAGGTGTCATTCATTCTTAACAAGCTGCAGAATAGGAAGAGCCTTTCCTCTCGCTGGACTGCTCTCTGGAGACTCCAGTAAGCCTGCTTTGTATGTGTCTTAAATTATAAGAGTAACTTTCACAGGTGAGGGAGGGGGGAGATTTCGGGGGCTTTCAGATGATCTGTCTTTGACCTAGAGCCATGCTACAGCGAGAATCTATCCCATAACCCTTTTATACTGCATATTCTCGATCTCAGCGGAGAACAAACACACACAGACACATTCGGCTGTGTGTCGTTGGTGTATGTGTGTGTTGCCCTTTAAGTCTGCGATCTGAGTCTATGGAACATCTTTGTACAGGAAAGTCATACCGGCGTTACAAATATGTCTCAACTCACCATACATGTGGGTGTAGAGGGAATATCTGTCCCTGATCAGCTCTGCTGCTTTAATGCACTTACAGGGTTCAGACTCAGGGGGAATATCTGACCGCAGATCAAATCTTCTGCTCTAATGCACTTACAGAGTTCAGACCACGTGGCAATATCTGACCCCAGATCAGCCCTGCTACTTGGCTTCATTTAGCAGATATAAACGCAGACACATAAGTCTGGACTTTAGTACAAATGTATTGCATACGACCTGTTTTTTTTTAAGGGACAGCGTGTCATTTCTGCACTTTATCTGCAACAAATGAAATAAGAGAATTGTTTTACATTACATTACATTACATTTATGCATTTGGCAGACGCTTTTATCCAAAGCGACTTACATTGCATTGTGTTATACATTTGTTTCTGTCTAAATGCAATCCCATGGGATCGAACCCATGGCCTTGGCATTGCTAGTGCCATGCTAAACCACTGAGCCACAGGAAAGCTAGTTTTTAAAACAGTTTCACAGATGTGTCCGCTATCTGTTACTTATTGGATAGTCTTAGGCTAACCTTACATCATTGGTTGATTCAACAGACCAGACATGAAAGCAGGGCTCCAGACTGCGACTAAATGGTCGACCAGTTTTTGAGACAGCTCAAGGCAAGTACTCACGCATGTGCGAGCTGGCAATTTAGATTTTTTTTCTAATTGTTATTTCTAATGTGAATAGACGAGTAGATCGCGAGCCCACCAGTGTAGACGGGGAAATCCAGACTCGCTGTCATCATTGACAAGTTTGCAGACACAAGGTGAGCGCATTACTACGATTTGCTGTTTGCTGTAACACATTTTTTGAGCCTGAGGACGAACGATTTGATATTTGAGACGTGTAAAACTAAACTTACCGTGGAGGAGTTCAGAATACTTCATTTATCTGTTGATCACTTGAGACAGCGCTGAATCATTTCCAATCCGTTCACAACAGGAATGAACGACAGGCGAATGCTCTTGTTAAGTTTATGTGAAGTTATCTTTACATTGCGTTGTGAACAAGATGAAAAGTGTCCTTTATACACAATAAAATCATCATAAGAACGTATTAAGACCAGCCATTCGTTTTGCTTTAACACTATAAACAATAAAATATATGCGTTTTCATTCAAAATGACATTTCTTCTGTTGGTTCAAATTAATTCAGTACTAATTTGGTCTCTTTACTCATCCCTTAAAGCTTCCTTGTAAGCTTTGCCTCTTTTAAAACAATAAGCAGAACCAAACCACTGTCACCTGCAGTTAAAGGCATAGACAGGTAGTATTTTAAAACTTTTTTAACTAGGGATGCACCGAAATGCAGATTTTGGCCAATAACGATAACCGATCATTCTTGAACATTGGAAGCTGTTAACCGATATATTGGCCGATATACAGTATCTTAATATTAATATCACATCTTCTGAGAGTGAAAATTATTTTCCCCCCTGAAAATCATGTACCAAGGCTATACACTAATTCAAGATTCTTTATATAATTTATCGTGGATCCCTAATTTTAACACATTTACACATGTTTACACTTCTGTACAAATGTAAACGCATTTTTAACTGTTCCACAGAATTCTGCAGATTTTTCAATATTTTAGCACAGAATTAACAAAGAAGTCTGAGTCGTATGAACCTGGGATTGAGTAATATCCCTCTGAAATGAAAATAAAACTATTTTTTTATATTTATTATCAAAGTATTTGTCAGTAATACAGCTATTGGGGGAAAATGTCAATAATTGCATTGTAGGGTGATTGTAGGGAGGTCCCTAAATGTTCTGCTTGCGCTCCTTACATTTTCAGTCCGGGGCTACAGTGCTCCTAGCAAAAAAAGTTATTCTGGAGCCCTGGAAAGCGCAGTATGCTTGAGTTGTAGCTTTTGGTCAATATAAAGCCATACGATTTGAAAGTGAGCATCACTATGCCCTCCTCACTCTGTGAGGGAGAGCACTTGAAGTGTGAACTTTAAGAGCTGCAAGACAGCTATTCTCTTATTAACTACAAAGCTAGTGGCGAAAGACATACATCACTGCCAATTTACTTTGAATCAGATTGTTACCTTGACGACAACAAAACATTTATTCAGTGCTTATCAGATTGTTGTGGCCAACAAAAACATTTTCTTTGTGTACTTCGGATATCTCAGTGCCTTTAAATGTTTAAAGGAAAACCCAAGCAATGCAGGATTATTATTTTTTGTGCAGGTGACATACAGTGGCAGAATCAAACTCATTCCTGCACGCTTTACATGGCTTTATGTCTGGAGCGTTTGCACTATTACCATATTTCTGATGCAAATTAGGCTTTAGAAAGCCTATGGGTGTTTTCACATATGTCCTTTTAAAAGAACCAGAAAGGGAACTAGCCGAAATTGACCTCAGTCCTTTTGGTGTTCACACCATAACTTCATAAGACTCGTACAGACAGTTTTCTGTACAGCAGTGGATTATATTATAATAAGGTTATAATAATAACCATTGGTTATTATTTAAAGTATCATTAATTAACAGAATTTATATATATTGATTGTTAATTACTGAAAAAATGAATGTACAAGCTAATTTTACAATATAATAATATTAAAAGAATGGGTTAGTAAATGTCGATATTAATCAAGATTATATTGATAAGGTGATGTTCAGTAGTCATATTAATCAATGTAGCAACGAAACACAAAGCGGACTCAGACTTCACTGCTTTCACTTGTCACGAAGAAATCGAACCACAAACTAACCGAACTCAGACCTGCTCCAGAGAAGGTCTGCATGAGCACGTATAGCTTTTGGGGCTTTTTAGGTGTGAAAACTCTTGACTTTTGGCAATGAATCACTACGCAGATCATGGCAAAATTACTTAAAGTGACCATTGTCTCTGCACATTGCCAACAGCATTGAGCCTTGAGGAAGAGGCATTTCAAAATAATTTCTTAGATTCTTCTAGAACAGCCATACAAATAACATTCTTAACACAGTAAACGGGGTAAAAAGGCAATGAGGAATTTGCTGGTAGTGTGCACAGTATACAACATGATAGTATGCAGTTATATGCAAAGATGCAACTACTTACCTTTTCATCTAAATTGTTTGTAACATGAATAGTTCAACCGCAAATGAAAACTCTTAATGTACTGATGGTTAATTTTTTTTATTACATAAAATCATCTGTCACTTCATTTTTATATAGGTCCCAACTTGCCGAGTCTCTAAAAAATCATACATCAATCATGAAAGTAATTTAAATGACTTCAATGGGTTAATAAAACAATTCGTATTTTGAGTTTGTTTAGTGGATTACTTTTATGATGAATGTATGTTATTTGCAGGTTCAGCTAAATGTGCGACAGATATTGTTATTAAAAATAGCAAGTCACATCTGGGATGATTATTTCAATTTACAATCAGTGTATTAAACATACTTCATAAATTTATGCTGTGACTTTCACCTTTTCCCTTTTCACATATCTGTTGATTCCCACTCCACAGAAGCCAACTGACAGATCAGAGAGGAACAGGTGCATGCTGGGAGATACATACCATAAGTTAAGAGACCAACACGTTACAAACCATAGCACACCCTTATAATCTTCAATCTGAAGTCTAATCACCTGTTATTTTCCTGTCATAAATAATGGATCTAAGTGTTCAGACCGCCACAGATTCACTCTTTTAGATGCTAATGTTAACTTATTCCCACAGGGCCATTTTGCCAAACAAACACACACTGATACACATCAAAGGGACACAGTGAGATACGCTGTTAAAAATCATACAACACAACCTCACGCCTTCACTTCAGGGGCCATTTTGAAGCGCGCACACATACTCGGGTTGATGCACTGCTAAATGCATTAAACCCAAGTTTAAGCACTCTTTCTTGCTTCGTATATAAAATGTCTTGCGCTGCATGAAATTACCTTCCAGATTCCACAAAAGTGGTCCGAGGCACCCAGTCACAAATAAGAAGCAAGCGAAAGGCATCACACGCTGCTTAACAACCCGAAAATCACAGGAAATGCTCTGAGAGGTTCCCGAAGTGCTCATTTAAAAAAAAACTCAGACATGCAGATAGACGGTAATATAGTGAGTACCTCGACTCACCCACTCGCACAATATAAGTGCACGGAGAGTTCAGGTTTTACAGACATGCTCGACATTATCTAATGTAGGTATTTTATGGTGCATCTGGAGCTCAAAACGCTCGCTTTTCTTATCACACACTCACCTGAAGCAAAGGGTATGGCTGTTTGGGATGGTTTCTCAAGGTGCATATGTACTATAGGTGTACATGGGTGTGTATGTATGTGTTCTCTGCAACATATGCTGGAATGAGGGATATACATTACTGCTGGATTCATGCTTGTGAACTCATGCATTTACAACCTTGAGAAGACAGCGCACATTGGTAAATGGCTTTCGTTGACCTTGGCTGATCGCAGACACACTTCCAATCTCGAGTCATTGATATACATATTGATGCCAAACAAAACAGATTTGTTTCTATTAAGTCTCATATTGATGTGCCCATGCTAACACACACACTTGCATCATCAAATTCAAATAACTCCTATACAGATACTGTATTAAATTCTGCACACACACACACACTAGAAGACCCATTCGGACCTTGTGCAGAAACACAACATAACACACGGAAAATCTCTCTCAACAACTGCAACATGTTTTTACGAGCAGGGTACATTTCCAATAACGTGCATATAATTGGAAATGTTTATCTAGGCCGCAAAACATATTCCTTAACATTTATTGGCAATGTTTATCCGCGACAGCAGCAGTGTTATTAGGAAATCAGTCACACTCCGTGGACGTTTCCTCAACGCGCGTTCTGGTCGGTCTGCGATTCCGCGAGCATCACCGGCCTCCCGCGCGCCGGCAGACACGCGCCTCCAGCTCCCTTCTCACGCCGCCACACCCCCTTTCTCGCGAGCGCCGAATGGTACGTCCCGGTGATGCCGAACGTGTCAGACAGTGAAACATCCGTGAAGACTCGAATCTAAACCGTTCAGAATACGACGCTCACTCCGCGTGCGAATGCGCGTGTGTATGCGAGCTGCCGCATCCCGTTTCGCTCAGCATCCGCTCTTGCGCGTTTCCCGGTAACCGAGCACCGCGCTCCCGCCGCCTAACCGGAGCCACCGCGTCTCCGTGCGCTCCCTGAAGGATAAACACCAGGATTCAGTGCCGGAATTCACAAAACGACTCTTTCCGCGTATCCGCCAGAGATTAAACCAGCAATCCCGGGATTCTCCACTGAATCATGGTCAGCGTTGGGAAAGGTAAGAGGCAGAGCCCCGGTAAACATCTCCCGTTGTCAGTAGCCGCATGTATTTGGGGTGTTTACTTGTGTACACTGAATACAGATGTGGATACTCTGAATAGATGGCTGCGGGTTTGGCATCCATGTCAGTTGACAAGCAAACGGTTTACGTATTCGCTTATTCTTAAATATAACGACGGAACGGTTACGAGGCGGCGGAAAGGAGCTCGGTTATTTCTTCCTGCGCAGCACATCTGTGAATCCAGACATCCCCGCACACAGGCAGCCTTTTAAACGAACCCCCGTCCACCCAGCGCGAGACTTTCTCGGATTTAGATACGAGGTTTCCCACGTTTACCGGGCGCAACTCATTCTTGACAGTATCGACTGGACGTAAGACACCAATTACCGCGAACTTGACCGGCTGGACGCGACCTTTGCGCTCTTTTACACCTGCGATATATTTACGCGAGTTATGTTGGGTACAGTAGGCGGCGTGTAATGAGATTTCACGGACGATATGAGGGGACAAAACGACCGCGACTGGGTCACCTGCATGTCACGGTAATTAAACAGGTAAACATTTGCATTTAACGGGATGTCATAGGCTTAAGCGACGAGGGCGGAGGTGTCCACCGGCCGCTCGAACGTGTAATGCCGCCGCGTGTTCTCCGCTTCTCCGTCAGTGGTGTGTGATGGATGTGCGACACATCTGTGCATTATTTCCCTTAGAGGGGAACCGCTGGAAAATATAGAAAGTTGGTCGAGAAACAGTTTAGATATATAAATGTGCTTGCAAATGCATCGTTTTGATTTATTTTCATTGTGCGTTTGGGCAGTGAGAGAGAAATCCATGTCACTGTATTTATACACTTGACATGCTAAATAAACAATTCAGAATTCTAGACATATGAACCTCAATATTACATTTTAAGGTTTTGCCAAATGGCCTGCGTGTTTGTGTGTATTAATGCATATCATTTTTTATAATTCGGTGATGGTACCACAGCGATTAAGCTTTTTTAATGCCATAGGTTGCAGGTTCAATCTCAAGTTTGTTTTACTAAAATCACAGTCCTCCTTTGCCCTTGAGCGAGGAACAGAGTACAGACCTAACCTGGGGACATAAACGCAGGTTGTTAATGATAAATTGTAAAAAGATATCGCTAAATGGCAACTGTGAAGACGTATTTGTACGCTATACATATATCTGTTATGCTCAAATAAGAAACACAAAAGGCATCTGTCTCACAATTGCCTAATTATTTGTTTTTTTGCCCTGACAATATTTATCAATCTGTGTTGCTCTCTGTATTTTTTGGAATTTCCATTACGAAAGACACGTATTAAAGATTGACCATATAGTTTTTTTGCTGGAAGGCCTTGCGTTCTGTACCGGGTGCTGATTTCTTCATTATGTGCGAACGGTTGAGAACATCAGTACAGAACATTAGATTATCAGCATGTGTGTTTATGACTCTCATTTAGACCTGAACGTAGTGCTTTTGTCTTTCTCGGAAATGTTGAGGTTTGGCTGCCCACGCTGGCATTAACCCCATGCTATGCCTCACCCTCTCCTAACAATGGAGGTAAAGACCCGGAGGGGCTCCAGCCTGCTCTCAGCGAACGCCACAGTACCGCGTTCAGCTTTCATTAACACCACACTCGGAGAGGGAGAGAGCGAATACAGAGAGTTCTTAGCTTTTTGACAGGCTCCACCGGCTTGGGAGGCTAATACATCAAAAGCTTGCAGCTAGTGCAGCCCATGGGGTACTATTGTTCGATGTTTAACATTTATTAACGGACATTCCTTTTCTACTTATGTATTTCTTTTTAGAAAAAAGCACTTGTTGCAATAGCAATCAATTGATTTATAGTTGAAAATAACCGTTATCTCAACAGTGTTAAGGGGGTCACAAGACGTGTTTTTCTGTGTCTTTGGTGTGTTATAAGTTGCCCAAGCATGTATTAGACACGTTAAATTGCAAAAAGTAAAGTGTCGGAACAAAAGATGCATTCTATCTAAAAGCGAATGCTCACCCGCCTCGTGTAACCACACCCCCACACATCTACGTCAGTTCATGGTCTGATTTGACAAAGACCGCCAAAATGTATACGCAAGTGAGGTGGGCACCTGTCAGTACAATTGAAGAGGAACCTGATGTTCCAAATATGGTTAAAGGCGTTACATTTCCGTCACACGCTTGCCGTATTCGACCAATCACTACGCACTGGTTAACTGGCCAATCATAGCACACCTCGCTTTTCAGAGCGATTTGTAAATAATCCACGCGTTTCAGAGAGGCGGAGCAAAGAGGAGAGACAAACATGCACGGTGTGTGGAAAATACAGTGCTTTTGAACCTTAAATCATGTATACACATTGCATTACATCTAAAACAAACCATAATATTGGTTTTAGCCCTGTCATATTACCCCTCTAAATATACGTTTCAACATGAACGCGCTTACAGTGCATTTTGGATATGCTAGGTCGGTTTGTAAGCATCAGCTAACAGTTTGTTTTTATTGCTGCGACTATATAATTATGGCAGTAAATGTCGTTATCCTGCCCTCTGACCAACAGAAACCCACACAAGGGTTTATCAGGCGCGGTGGTGTCACAAGGGGGAATATATTGGACCTCATTACAGATTAGCCACCGTTGTCAACTGGCCTCAGCTCTGACATTAGCATGTTAACGCTACTCCCCTATGTCTGGATTAATACTGCACTGGAAACAGGGGATTAAGCAGCATTTACCCAACCCAGATCTGCCAGTCACACAGCCGTAATTATACTAGCAAAGTGTCTTTTGCTAATGCTTCTGTGTTTTTAAGCGCCGATGAGCAATAACCAGGGGACCAATCGCCGTGCAATGACACAGTGTTGTTTTGCCACTTATAAATACTTGAAGGTTATTTGGGCTTTATTAAGGTTAGAAAATGCAATATGTTCAGCGCAGCGGTGCGGAGTTTGAGGTTATTATTTTTCTTCTATAATTATGCTAATGGGTCTTTTTAACAGGAAATAACTGCAACTGCATGCTTATAAGTTTCCTATTAGTGTTTAAAAGGGTAGAACAATAAATCAAGATTTTATGTGAAATCAGTTTCTCTGCAATGAAGATGTTGTAGGGCTTTTAGGGCGTTTTTTTTGGGCGCCGAATTATATTTGAAAAAATAATGTGTTAAATCATCAGCATTCAGAAATACAGTATTTACAGCTGATATTAGTGGAAATGCAGCACAGTAGGTACAGTAGAACTTTTACTTTTAATACGGATGCATGCTGGGTCCCAGAGCTCTTGGTTAATTATATTTCTCTCCCCCATTCTTCTTCTCCTATCCTCTTATCAGACCCCCACTGTGTGTTATTCTCCCTCACTCCCTCTCTCTTACCCCCTTTAGTTTGGAAGCCCCCGGCTTTCATGCCGTTCAGATAGATTGTAGTCTTTCTAAGAAAGGTAGTAATTTTCGCAGTCTTGACCCCCCCAACCTCACCACCCTGGCACACTCTATTTAGTAACAGTGAGCTAAGTCATCCTACACCTCTCTGTCTCAACCGTATTTTTCAGTTCTTTCTTTATGCCTTTTTCCCGTTTCCTCTTTGTTGTTTACCCTTTCATCTCATTCTTCATTATAGTTCTCAGTATTGTAGTTTGGCTTGGGTAGAGACTGATACCCGCATACTAGAGCCCCGAGGTTCCAGAGAAGGCTGTGATATCATATAATAGGACTCCAGAACAGAGAATGCTTCCTATTCTGTTGTCTACATTCTTCAGTGTGGTTTTAAAGCTTAACATGGGTCGGTATTGTTAATCACAGGCTACATTTTACTCGCCTGATGCCCCGTGTAATTGTCGATTGTTTACTTTGGCATCATCATAAATTTCACGTAATATAATTTACATTAACGTTTTTGTATACTCTCAAATGCAATAGACATGTCTGGAAACAGTCCTCAGTTGCGTGAAAAGACATGCTGTTAATACAATTAGGGATGCACCGATATGTACATTTTGGCCGATAACCGATAATTCTTTATTATTGGAAGCCGATAACCGATTTATTGGCCGATAAACAGTATCTAAATATGAATATAAAATTCCCTAAGACCGAAACAAAAGGCAAAATGTGAACAACTGCTTTCATTCGAATACATTCACCGCGGAAAACAAAATCATGTACCAAGCCTACTTTACACTAGTTAACCATTCTTTAACCTTCAAACTTTTCTGGTATATATTTAATAAACAAATTATAGATGTTCTACCAGAAAAATGTTTTCAACAGCCACATGTCTTACAGGTCTCAAGACAGAAAGCATTCAGACAGCAGTCTGATTCAAACGATATGCTTGTGTTCCTATAACTTACACATTCATAAATACTGTATCTACATCAGCAATGTTTTGCTAAAAGCAGTAAGTGAATGATCACGACACAAAGACAGTACTGTACCGTATTTTAACTGTGAGCAGATGACGTAGTTTAACCAGAGGAAATTATTTATGGGCTTTAATATATCAGCATACATTTTATTATCGGCCGATACCTATAACATTAAAAACAACCATTTATCAGCCGATACCGATATGGCCGATAATTTATCGTGCATCCCTAACTAAAATATTTAGTTTACTTAAATTTAACATTGTAATCAGCATATTTACAAGTTGTATATTGGTGGCAACTGTAATTGCAGTCCTACTACATTTAGCTTTCAGATGGTATATTATGTGAGACTCCAAATTATAGGAAGTGTATATGCTCAACCCGAAGAACACTGCAGACGGCACGAGGAGGAAGTGCACAGCGATATATCACTTCACAGGATGTGGACAGGGAATTTTAGCCATCAGTCACTGTGCACCACCTTAGTTATATATGAAATAAAGGCTGAACTAAATGTGTTAAAAAGGGGTTGTGGGAGCAATCTTTTTATTCAGCTTGCTTCACCTCAGGAGTTGTTTTACTAGGCTGCATTTGTGAAGTGTGCCAGATATGTAATTGTTACAATGCAGTTATGATGAAAATGGGTTATTATAGTGAATCAAATTCTAAATGAACAAAATCACACCTAGGGCTTCGAGTGAGACGAGAAAAGATTTGAGAGAAATGCTGTGAACTCTACAGATTCTGCTCAGTGTATAGGCAGTAGTAGTTAACACTGTAGGTTTCCTGTGGATTGGAACGCGGTTTTGAGAAATCTGTGACGTCATATTAGATGAAGAATCCTCTTTTCTTTAACAGAAACTTTGTTGCAGCTTTGAACTCTAAAAGCCCAGTAAACAACTTTATTTCTATGGCGTCACAATATAGACCAGATACATGTTCTGTTAGTTGTATTTTGTTCAAACGTATGTGTAGTGTTAAAAAACGGAGACATGAAGTCTGGATCAATGTGATCTATACCGTATTGACCATAACGATTACCGTGATAATATCGCGAATGATTCAGGACCAACTTTTGACTAAGAACTACAGTGGTTACAAGCTCCCTACACTTGTGATTCATTAGCCAAAAAATAGAAAACAAAATAAACACAATTAAAGAATTTATTTACTGCGATATTATATTATATACAGTAAAGCAAATGATTGGACCATGATGATCGTGCAGTGAAAATACAGCCCTAGTTTCTTCTGTTAAAGTCTAGTACATTACATTTTTGTTTTAAAGTACATTACAGTTCTTGTTCACTGAGACTAATTCATTACACGAATTTTCTTGCTCTAAAAATAAGTTCTAGGAATGTGTGATAAATGGGTTTCTGAGGAACACTCATTAAGTCTCAGATATGTGTGTTTGAGAAGGACAGACTCTCATCACTCTCATTGTCTTCCTCCGGTATTATAATGTGAACGAGATTGAGCATGTGGAACATGTTTCAGCGATGACCAGATTGACCGAGCGGCTACAGTCAGTTGAATGATTACATTCATGTTTTTAGATTTTCGCTCCTAGATATTTGACATGCATGAAAACCTGCGACACATTTTATTATAAGCGATAGAAAGCAAATAATCTGTCTCAGCGGCGCAATCCATCAGCACAAACATATTACGTGTGAATAATATTTAGCATATGTCACAGCAGACTGTAAAATTGTTCTTATATTGGTTTAACCTTTTCTGTGTTTGCTTTGTTTTTGATAACGAAGTTTTCCCTTTGGAATCAGCAACATATATCCCTCCCTAAATCGCACATTTTAAAAGAACCGAAAACGCATTACAAGTTGACAAAATCTGAAAAGACTTCCCTCCCTCTGTAGGTCAGGCCGCCACACATTTCCATCCATTTTAAAAAGGTTATGCTGCCTTTGCACACAATGGAGGAAAAAGACGCATTGTCCAGCTTGAGGACCCATAACAGTGCCGGCAGATACGGCCGCACGGATTGATTTAATGATACATCATACATTGCAGGTTTAGAGTAATTAACATACTGATTAGACTTTTCAGAATATATTCTTATTCTAATCAGCAGTCTCATTTGCAAGGTATGAAACATCATACAGCAGGGTGCCAAGGTGGGTTGCCTGTCATTTAGCAGACACTTTCATCCAAAGCAACATACAGTACGCTAATTTCAGGAGCAACCTGAGGTCGAGTGTCTTGCTCAAGGGCACAAAACCGAATGTAACTTTGACACGGTAACTTTCCAGAGCGTGGATCCCGCTGGTGCGTGAATGCGCAACCTAGGATATCGGTCCAGATTGTTTTTTGGCCATCTTATTTTTGAGAGAACAGTGGAAAGGTGACAGGAATCATAGAGAGAAGTGGCGGATGACACAAGTGTGCGTGACTAAAGTGATATATTGCAGTAATTAATTGCACTGTGATTATGAATCTGCCCGTCTTTGATGATGCAAATCTTTAAAAAGCTCTCTGCCTACATTAATGAAGCCCATCGAGTGATTAATCAAGCACATGGACAGATTTTTGTCGCAGCACAGTTCTCCAATCTGAAGTTCTTGAGCCAAGCTGTAATTTAAGTATGATTGGGTTTTAGTGCGTCGAGATGATTAGGCGTTCGGGTAAGAGTTTGCTAGCAGTGAGACGGCCTTAAAACAGTGCCTGTCAGGCTCTCATCTGTGACGCTGCAGGTGCTTTGTTAACCTGTAATAGGGGCACTTGAAAGGCTCACCTCTAGGCCGGACTCAAACCGGCCACCTGTAGTGGAATGATTAGGGGTAATTGTGTGTATGTGTGCGTATAAAAAACCTTAGGCCTGTAAAACCCTCACCTAATCACCTGTAACTGCTTACCCAGCGTCCTCAAGCCATTTATCTATGACTGATTTGTGTGTGAGATCCAAAACCCCGTAGAGCTGATCCGATTTCAGGGCTGTTATTTTCCCTCTGATGCCCCTGACACAGATTGTGTTAACATTGGCCTATCAGAAATAAAGCCTTCTGGACCGTAAGGAAATATTTTATTATAGTTTTTCTCGTTTCATTTGGCCCGTTTCCCCGAGCGAAAGTCAGTTCTCCCAATGCAATGGTTAGAAACTAAATTGGATAAGAATTTTTGTTTTTTCGCCACAAATTTTAAAAGCGGTTCATTGCTAATGTATGCCTAATGCGAAAGCCGTGTTTTAAATGAGCACTTTTCTACTGGGCCACTTTGAGTTTACGTGACATCACGAAGCGACACGCTGGGCTTCTGTGACAATGACATCGGCAGCGATGTCACAGCGATCAAACTGGGAAAACGCAAACAGCTGAATAATTCAACAAGTCATCTCACCACGCTGAATCAGACGGGTTTGAAGGAAAAATCTAGATTCTTCTCTGTAAAACCATCTCACTGAAACATTGCTCAGTTGATATTATTAGTGATCTCATAAAGCTGCTCATTTAAATTTAATATTTTATATTATTTAATAGATATATATTTTCACATTCTGCTGCATATTTAATGAAACGCGGCTCTTTTTGTCTTCATCCAGCATGATTATGTTGGAGGGATGTCACGGCATTGAAATATCACGTCGTGAAATTCTATTAGCCTATGAATTTTTGCCAGAGCCGTTAGCATGCCTGACGCTAAGTGTTTTTGTTGTTCTAGAGATTATTACGGATGTGTGCCCGGAATGAAAAGAAGCACGTGGGGGTCACGGCGAAACGCTGCGGAGAGGTGTTTATTTAGTATTAAGAGGCGATCAGACTGAAGAGGTTTTAGAGTAGACGATGGGTCAGTTTCTCTCGTGATGGAGTGCGCTGACGGTACTCTGCGTGAGCTCCTCGTGTGCGTGCCCGTTCATCTTGAGATCTCCAAGAGATGAAGGTTGAGGAGGCTGTGCGTGAATTTGGAGTGTCTAGGAGAGACCTTCTATTTGGATGATTCGGCTAAACCTCCTTCGTTTCTGCCTCCGGCGGAATTATCTGGCGTGTTTTGTTGCCGTGCCTTGTTGAGCTTGAGTCGGCTCCAGCTGTGCCATGTCTCCGGTCTTCACCACGGGTTCTGTGTTTTGCTACTGTCCTAGGTGCTAATGAAGTGTGTGCATATGCGTGCCGCAGGAGCTCGCCTCACAGAATTCCCTCTGACCTGAGTGTGTGCGCTTTTCAGCTGTGATAATGTAATGAAATTGGTGAAATAACAGCTTTACAAATCTAAACATTTCTTTATTTAAAGAGAGATTGTTAGCGTTTGGTTTTAAATGTGTTTATTCCTATTATTTTACGGCGAGGATTTTTCCCACAGTATTTCCGCTGGGACAGAAACATTTCCAGAAATGACACAAAGCACGACTAGATTGCATCATATACTGATGTAGTTATTGATGTATTGTTTTTAACCTCCTGAGATCAAGCAAGAGAGGACTGGCAGTTATATCTGAATTCAATGTTAATTCAGTTGGCTCATTATTGGAAACTCGGCTACGTGACATTCAGTTCTCTGAAGACTTGTTTCTGCGAATGCACAAAATAGTTACTCAAATGTACCCGAATATTGAAAGGGTGCCCACGGCTTATAAATGTTTAGGAGGTTAAAAACTCTTCAACTTGAACCGTCCTCATTCAAAAGCCTCTGGCATCTCTGTAACACATGAACCGCTGAATTTATGAAAGCATTTACTGCCATACTTCTCGAGCAAAATGTCTAAGGCCGTGATTTGTAGAGGTTGCAGATGGTTTCCAGTCCATCATAGAAATGCACGTGTAAAGTAACGTGGCATTTGCTAAAGGCGCTGGCAAATGCAGCTTGTGTTCAAACATTTGCAAACGTTCAAGGTGTCAGACTGGAACGTTTCTTGTGGCCATTTACGAATTAGAAATATTAGGTCCCTCATCCTCACGCCTCTGTCGCCGACTTTCATCGCCGGGCCTTTCAGATCAATGCGGAACTGTGAAACTCAACAAAGACAAATTATGGAAAGGGATCTCATTTGCGATACGCCGCGAGGAGGGGAACTTCATTTATGAGCGGAATTAATAAACGCATTCGGAATTTGAATCGCAACGTCCCCACGGGCTCTGGATTCTAAACATTCCATTAGTTTGCCGGAATGCTGTCGCGCTCAGATAAACGGACTCAGCTGCTGTTGAGTTTATTTATTCCTGTCCACCAGCACGTTGAGATACAGAGGTCAGAGGAGGTGCTCTGGTTGTGACTCGCTGATATTAGTATGCAGGTCCAGCGCGATCAGGGTGGCGATAGCTTAGTGGGTACCGATCTGCACCGGTAATGTGGCGGATGGATGTTCAGTCCCAGATGAGCGCGATCTATGAACTGGAGGGTTACTGAAATCACTGCTCCTCTATTACTATCGAGCCCTTGAGCGAGACACCGAACCCCAGGATACTCCACAGGCATTGTGCCTGCAATTAGTGTACTGTCACTTTGGATGGAGAAATCTCTACTTAATGGCTAGTAAGTAACACAATTCGGGTAGCTGGTCGGACATGAAGAACATACGTCTCTCTCTTCTTTTACCTTGTAACCGATTGTCCAGCTCTCGGTATCTGTCACCGAACAAAACAGTAGAGCGAGTTAGCGTTGAAGGTGTGTGCGTGAGGGCGTATCTTTCTCTTTGAACCCGTAGGTGGTGTGCACTACCTGTGTTGTGCTTTCTCCGCTAAAGACTCGTAATTTTGTACCTTTGTATTCTCGTGCCGACGTCGTTTGTACATTTGGTGGTTCGGATTGTTTGTTTGCGTAGGTATACGCAACCCCCCCGCTGTTTTTGCTCGTCTTTACCAATCTCCTGAGAATAACTTGATCGTTTCTGTTCCCTATCTCTCGCTTTCTCTCTCTCTCTGAAATGCTAATTTATTCTCTCACTCGTTCTTTCGTTCTGTCAGAGCGAGTGCGTGGGAGGGAGAAACGGCTTCTCGGGGAGAGGGGATAAACGCTGGTCTGAGATCAGTAAAATGGAGACATCTGGTAATGAGAGTGACTTTCGTACGCCGCCGAGACCTCGATACCTTTTCTTTATTGATGCATTGAAAGTTTTACAAAAGCCGACATCCCCTGGGCCAAGGAGCTGGTTTTTTTTTGTTTCAGCGTGGAAAATCGCTCCACAGCCGGTTGCTTTGTTTACCCCGGTTTAAGAAATTCACTGCTCTGTGTCGGAGTGATTCAGAGGTGCGTTTCATTGGGATTTTCGAAAGGTGCCGTTTTGGGGCGGGGTTTCATTAGGGCGTTTGATCGAGCATTTCGAAGCGCGGAGCACAATTTCAAGTTCATAGCTGAATAAATGCCATAGCCAAAGAGTCTCTCTATTTCTTGCGTTTTCTCCCTCGCTCCATCCTCAAGCATAACGGTCACCTCCGATTCCTCATCTCATGAAGGAGACTGGAGCTTTGAAGGATGAATTGCACAGAAATACCTGAAGCAGAGAAGAGGGAGAGAGAGACCCCGTCCTTTAATTAGTCAGCAAAGACAAACGCATTATCGCAGCGCTCCTCCATTCTCACCTCTCTAGACTTGGCGAGAGTCAATTCAAAACAAGTAATGAAGGAACAATTGAGAAAGAAATGAAAAGGCATTGGGACAGAAATGGCAGGAACAGACAATCAGAGCGAAAGAGAGAGAGAGGTAGGGATATGGAAGGAGAGGGAGACGCGTTTCAGGTTGACCGTGACAAGGTGAGAGATAATGATAGAATCCAAACCCTAGAGAGAATTGTGTGTGTGTGGCGTTGGGGCTGATATTCATCATGACGGGTCAGGTGTGTATGACTTTAGTCACTCCATTGTCTTGAAGGCTCCCAGTGAAACGGGTCCCTCTGAGGAAAGTGTAAGGGCAAAGCATATGGGTCACAGGTCAATGTCTCTTACCGCACACACACATGCCGACTGTTTTCTGGTGTTTTCGGGCTGTTATGGTTGTCGATTATGGCAGTGTCATGTGTTCGCTCATGCGAGGGAAAGGAGCTTACTGCAGAGAGACTAAAAAGGGAAAGGAGAATAGTGCTGTGGGTCGAAGCTTAAACAGTATTTAAACTCACTCAGATAAGCATGTCTGATTTAATCATCAGCCATTTAATCTTAAGATCTTTGCATATTTGCCTTTCTAGTAACTTTAGTACTTGACTTCAAGCTTGTGCATGTCTTGCATTATGAGGGAATTCTTAATGCGTTATTATGAGGCTATTTATGATATGTTCAATATTTTTGTTGCCGAAATAAAACAAACTAATATCGTGAATATTGCAGTAAATTTGATGTACTTTTATTTGGTCATTAAGATCTCTAAAGACTGGTTCCACGTCTGCTCTTTGTGTCATGACTTTGAGTATGAGAATGCATAGACGTAGCTATTTTTATGAAAGTCTTTAGTTTAAATCTCTGTCGCAAGCTATTTTAAAAATGATAGATTTGGGGATGTTATATTTATGTTAATCAGTTCTTTCTTGCTCCTCTTTCTTGCAATTCAAAACATAGAATTGGCCATTTTATTGAGTGAAGCATCAGTTCTAATGGATTTTCCTTTGTGCCACTATGCATTAAAATGGTTTAGTTAAAAAAAATGTAATACTGTTTAATAATTTGTAGTGCTATATTGTGCAATTTTTATGTTATATTTGTGTCTAATGGTACTGTACTTGTTCAGTTTAGAAAATATGTTTATTTAAATAAATTAGAAATACATTTTAGAGCAAACATGGAAAATTTAGATCTTCAAATATAAATTTGATTAAATATTATATTAAATATTATGAATATTATGAGGATGAATATCAAATATTGTCAAAATGCTGAAAAATATCAAGACATATATATTTATTTTATTTTGACCAGCCCTTATTAGTATGCGTTCACGGTGCAGTATTATCAGTTGTATATCACTGCTGCTGTGCTTCTGAAACCTTGTATTATTTCGTGATTTGAATTTTTTGGCCATAAATCATTATTATTAGTCACTCTTTATGTTTGTCTTTGGATTTTGCAAATATCTAACCAACATTAAAAAGTGTATGTCAACATTCACAATACAATTATTTAATAATCTAAAAAGTACATTGTTTTTTCCATTTCCTGAAATGAAGGTTTCAGATGGACAGCAACGATGTATACAAATATTTTCGGCCGTGAAATAGAAAAGTGCAGTAAAATTAATGAATTAAATAAATTTTTATTTTATCAATTAAATTAATTAATTTTAATATAATATTATCATGAGTTTTATTGAATCTTAAATACGGTAATGGTATTGTGAGAATTTATCATTTATGAAAATGGCATTTTGTAATAAATAATTATATAGCATTTTGAAGTATTACATACACAGGCACCTCAACCTTTTTATTGAGTTATGTATTATGATAGTTGTATTATGATATTATGTATTATTCACTTTTATTTTATAGTGTGTTTATTTTTTTACTGTGCCAGTTTATGAGAACGTAGTGTGGTTGTTCTATTTTCTAACCAATCAGAGCGCATTAGCTTTCGTATCCTGTGAGGGTTGTTAACTCATTCTGCGGATGTAACGACCAGCTGGATGAGAGAAGCATGTAAAGATGGAAATCAAAACTCGGTGACTTTCAAAAATAATGAGCAAACATCTGTCCCAGGGGGCAGGAGTTTCCTCCCAGGGCTCCCTGACCACAGGTGTGCGTCCCCACCTGCCTTTTAAATACGAGTCCGTTCGATCGCAAACAAGGCAAAGTAAAGCACTGTTACCTCATTAGTCTGGAGTGTCGGAAGATTCCAGGCTCGGGTTGCGTGAGGCATTTGCATATCGCGTGGTATCAGATTGGCACCGTCGTCGCGCTCGGTTCTCGGGTGAAAACGAGATTTGCATGTTTTGCGGTTATTTACTCCGGAACATTATCAGCGGGCCAATGAAGAAAATTGGCTTTTTATTATTGCAGCGGTTTACATGTCATTAGTCCCGACACCTGCGAAAACACTCTCAGTTCTTGTGCTGAAGAGGAAGAGAGAGAGACAGATTTTCTCCTCACGCTTCTTATCAGCAGTGAAGTGCTACGTTGTGTCCGCAGAGAGACAGAAAACAAGAACAGAGTCTAATTAAGTCTCTCAGTAATCAGAAAGCGTGTGACTGTCTCCAGTGTTAATGACTCACATGAACACGCAACACACACACTCTCTACGTCATGTCATTTCTTGCAGTGCCTTTCTTTGCTAGCCCTTCTGTAGATGTGTTTCTTTTTACATCTATCTGAACCTGAGCATGTTTTTTCGGCAGTTTCTCAATAAAACTGAAATCCTGTTTGTCTATCAGGGGACTCTGCGTGTGACATACGTTACCTTCTTTCATGTGTGACTGCTGACAGAATGATCTGAGACAGACGTCCAGCGATTGAAGGTGATTGTGGGGGAACGGAGCCGCGTGTTTTCCTCGGACCAGAAATGAAAGAGAGTCACACAACATCATTAAAGTTCTCCCGTGAATACACACACACAAACAAATTTACATAGCTTTGAGACATATTTTTCTCTTTTTCTGCTCTCTCCCACTGACACACACACACACTCAGAAACACACATGCTCCAAAAGACACTGAAAGTGCACCCCCCAGTCATTATTTATTGTAATTCAAAAATAATGATGCCAGCATATATTATAACGGATACACACACGCTCACACATCATGCCTTGGCCTAGTTCTGATCGCAGATATTTGGCTGGTGATGAATTCTGAATTGTATGTGTACAGGATTAGTACCCCAGGGGTTATGTGTATATACCTTGGTGTGTGTGATTTTGTGTATGCATCACTATGAGTGTGTGTTTTATGTGGATGTGGTTCAGCGTTAGATCACTCAGTGTTTTAACAGGTGCTCTCAGATGTGCCTCCTCTGGCCTCAGCAGGTGGATGGTGTGTGTGTATAAACTAGGGATGCACGATAAAGTATCGGCCATATCGGTATCGGCTAAATAATGTTATCGGTCGATAATAAAATTGAGGCCGATATATTATAGCCGAAAATCATGAATTTTTCCTCTGGTTAAACTTCTTCTGTTAAAGTACAGCACAGTATCTTTCTGTCGTGATCATTCACTTACTGCAATTGTACGGAATGTAGAGACAGTATTTATAAATGTGTAAATTATAGGAACAAAAGCATATCGTTTGAATCAAACTGTTTCTGTTTTGAGACCTGTTAGACATGTGGCTACAAAGAAAAAAATTCTGGGTTGCTCTGGAAGAACATCTATAATTGGTTTATTAAATATAAAATATACCAGAATAGTTTGAAGGTTAAAGAATGGTTAACTAGTGTAAAGTTGGCTTGGTACATGATTTTTAGGGGGAAAAAGAGAACTAATGGTTACCTTGTTTTCTGCAGTCAATGTTTTCAAATAAAAGCAGTTGTCCACTTTTTGCCTTTTGTTTCAGTCTTAGGGATTTTTATATTAATATTTAGATACTGTATATCGGCCATCATATCGGTTATCGGCTTCCAATGTTAAAGAATTATCGGTTATCATTATCGGACAAAATGTACATATCGGTGCATCCCTAGTATAAACCACGAGAGTACCTTTTGTGTGTTTAATAGATTTATTGGGAAAAATGAAATATTTACTTAATGTCATTTTCATATATATAAACAGATAATTTACAGAACCAAAAAGTTGGTATTTTGCTGTACAGCCAGTGGCTGTCTAGCACCACACCATAAAAGTACTATAAAAGGGTTTTATGTAACATGCAATATTTCATTCGTTGTGTGAGGCATACATCAAAATGGTTTGTTTAAGGTGGATTGTTAGTCTTCGGCACAAACCTGCTGCCCAGTTCTTCAGTCACTGTTTCTATATGCTTAAAGGCATAGTTCACTGAATTTTTTATTTTATCATGTACTCACCCTGAAGTTATTTCAAAGCTTTATACATTTCTTTGTTTTTTTTTAACACAACAGAAGACATTCTAAAGAATGTGGGAAACTACACAGTTCTGGGTCACCATTGACTATCATAGTAGAATTTTTCCTACTGTAGTAGTCAATAGTGCCCCAGAACTCTTGATAGCAAACATTTGTCTAATATGTTTTTGTTCAGCTGAACAATGACATTTTTACAGGTTTGAAACCACTTGAGGTTGGGTAAATTATCAAATAATTTACATTTTTTACAACTATGCCTTTAAATTTAAATGATAGATTTTTTGATAGATTCAGGGCATACCCCTAATCCTAACGGGAACACCTGTTCCTTCTCTTAAAAGTCTCTCCTCTTCATAAGGAACAGGTCTGTCAGAAGAACATAACAATATAACACAACGTGTGTTTTTAATGGTGAGGAAGGTAAAGGAAAAAAATCTGCCTTAGTCCACACTGTAAAACTTTGCTGTAGTTTTTGCAGCAGGTTTGCCAGTAACTTACCGTAGATTTCATTACTACTTAATATACTCTCCAATTAGTACTGTTTTCAATTACTTCAATCAAAATTAAAACACGTTGACAAAATGAGAAAGAAAAGACTGGCATTAGCACAGCAACACTGCCATAAAACAACATTCTTCCTAGGCATTTTTCTCTTATTTTCTGTAAAAATATTTAAGACTTCTTAAATTACGATACATTTAGATAACAAGAAACGTGACCCAAGATATTAGTCTTGTTTTATGAAAGAGAAATATATAAACCGCGTAAGTAACAAAATTGTACATTAAATCTACAGTAAGTAACTGGCAAACCTGCTGCGAAATTACAGCAAAGTTTTACAGTCCACCTTCTGAAACTGTTGTATTTTTACTTCTGCTTTTTTGAAGACATGGCTATTAGTGGGCGGGTCTTAATACAAGGGGGATTTACCTCCGTCACACCTTAAGTCTGGTTCTGCACTTTATATGGGCAAAACTAATAAGATTTCTTCTCACCCAAGGCAGTGTTCCCTCTGAATCGTGCATACGCACAGCACAGGCCGAAAAACATCCGATGCAGAAAGCAGACTAAAAATATTCAGGGAAAAAGCTAGAGATTTTTGAATCTCAGCTAAATGAATGGCCAGCGTTTCAACTGCAGGCCATTGATTTTCTTTATAAAACCGAAGCTGGGAGAATTCTTCTGCGTAAATATGCAGTGCGAATTAATTTGTGAGATAAGGGTCGCATACTAGAACAGCATTTTAAATCAATAGCAGCACATACTGAAGCCCACATCGCCCATGTGTCTTGTTTTTGTGATTTTGATGTGAATTTGACAATTAATATCAAGAAGTCATTTGAAACCCGCCGATTATAGGAATCCTGAACAAAACCCATTTTTATGAAGCAGATCATTTTAGAAAGAACCCGCAAACTAAGCAGGACTATAAATTGTAATTCAAATATCCACACATCCTTCATATGGACAAATAATGTGTTTTCTTACTTCGATAAATGCAAGTCATTTTTTCTAATTTCTTCTGTCTCTAAGTGCTATGGAACAGAATTCATAATTCATCATTTCGGTCGGCGCATCACTGACTGTGATGGGACCTTTTCCATTTGAAAACCCGTTTTGCTTCCTTCATCCCTTTCTGGTTTTCTCGCTCTCAGTCTATCTCCATCTCGTTTACTTTCTCTCTCTTCTCCCTCATTTGCTTTCTCTCTTCCTTTCACTTCTTCCCTATCTCCCTCCTCTCTCTCTTTCTTCCTACGTTCCCGATTAACCCTCATGCTCAACACCTACGCTCCCCATGTGTTCAACTCACTCTCTCCACTCGATATCAATTTATTTTTGTTCAAGCTTTATTGAACATCACAGTCATGTTATTGGATTACTGGATTAGCTTTTTGCTAAAATAACAGCATAGCAATAACAATGAACTACCCAAAATGTAGTTATACTTAAAGAATAGAGAATAAGGAAATGCATAATGAACTGTGGACTCTCTCTCTCTCTCTCTCTCTCACACACACACACACGCACACACATCCACTCACACACAAACACACACACACACACACACACACACACACACACACGCACACACACACACAGAAACATTTGTTTTGAGCTTGAGCAGAGCTGACAGTTTTTGAAGGACAAGCTTTTAGCTCTCATATCACTCACACACACACACACATGCACATCAGCTAAATGGGACTGTGAGCCACTGCAGTGTGTGTGTGTGTGTGTGTGTGTGTGTCGGAGTGTTTTCACTTGTCACAGGCCAGAATTAGCAACACTTCAGAAAAGCCCTCCAGAATGAGCACACCCAGATAGATACTTTATCCTAAGAGGAGAGAGAGAGAAATGGGGTGGTGAGGTGAGGTGACAAAAAGCATTTAAATACACAAGAGTATAGAATACCATTAGAGAGAGAGAGAGAGAGAGAGAGAGAGAGGAGAGTAGATGGTTAGATAAAACAAATGTTTACATAGATACGAGAGGACTATTTTGATATCACAGTCATTTGATTTCACCTCTGTCCAGCTTTTCATAGAAGAGTAGGATATTTCCATTTTCTGTAGCATCTTCGTACACAATACAAACGATAGGAAAAATATGGGTAATTCTGGCAAAATCTGGCAAAATGTTGGTGAGGTTTCCCCGAAGCAGTTCAAGACAGGCTTGGCTGTCGTTGGTCTTGTGAAGTGGGTTTGAGGCATTTATCTCGGAGGCATTTATGACTGTAATTTATCTTCAGCTGTTTTGTGGTGACACCAATCTTTAAGCTTTGCTACATTTGTTCAATAAAACAATGCTGGTAACACTTTATAAAAGGGTTCATTAATAGGTCATTAATAAGAAAATATAATGCTGGTGCGGAGGGACGTTCTACTTGTGCGTGTCTTAGCGAGTAGTATAGCTCTTTAAGCATAAACAACATCTGCCAAGTCACAAGGCTCAAAGATCAGAGAAAAGGAAGATATTTTCTTCCCTAACATTTCTGTTTGATCATACATTAGTCATTTGTTAAGCATTCTGCAATCTTCATTTTAATGAAACATTTACGCAACGTAAAACATTTAAAATGATAAAACATTTGTTGTAAAATGCACATTACTTTGTCTAACACGCACACATAGAAAGTCCCTGGTGAAGCACCCGTTTATCACGAAATGATGGGGAAAGACCCTCTTTTTGCGGGTAATTTATTTATAAATCAAACACAGATGGGGGCGTTTAACAAAAGTAAAGTCATTTGCACTGTCTGTATAGTGCATTGTAATTATCATTGAAGCTTAGTAAGTGAAATATCATCTTTCATAGAAACATTTAGGTGATCACTAGGGGAGGACAGTCTCTTTATACATGTTAAAGTGTGTCCATAAAGCGTGACGTCTGTTAATACGATATTGCAGATTTGCCTGTAGATTCTGTGCGTATGACACAGGTAAAGCGCCGTTTCATAAACTTGACAATTGTCATCCACACAAATTGCTAAATATGATATAGCCGTGGGCCAGTTGTTAAGTCTTTATTTCATGTGAAATCACCAAATTAATTTGTTAATGTGGTAACTTGTGACAGCTCTGAAAATTTTTTAATGAATACAGTTTACATCATATATGATGGCTGGAGCTACTCAAAATATAGCAGCCCCAACCCAATGTATAAGAGGGGTGCTAATATAGTGTAGTGACAATCCCCAACACCACACCACAAGTGCCAACTCCTGTAATGAGTCCCTGCTTCTCTCTTTCTCTTAGAGTTTCAGCCACTTCTTATATATTCCTGTGTTTGTTTGTTCTTTGCCTGCCAAGGCTCAAACTCAAATTATACCTAAGTTTCACTAAGCCAGACTTTTAAATGTCGGCATGAATTCTTGTACTTAATGCCCAGTTAGACTGGAAGGGGTTGTCTGAATGACATGTTAGTAGACTTCTAGTTTTTTAAATGCCGTGTTGCAAGCTGTAATCTTAAACAAAAAAAACATTTTGTTCCAAACCGTTTCGTTACCTTACCGTGACTTACAACTTTAAGCCTATAACAGTGATATATAATTAAAGCTGTTATGTAGGATTTTGCAGGAAATGTCAGTTTGACACCAGTCGACTTCAACCCATGTAGTACATGACGTTACCTGCTGTTTTATGTTTTCAACAGAGATGGCAATATAGTTGCCGCTTTAAAGGGACAGATAACCCAAATATAACAATTCTGTCATCATTTACTCACCCTCGAGTTGATGCAAATCTCTATAAATGTCTTTGTTCTGAGGAATAAAAAGATGAAATAGCCATTTTTACATACACTTATCTTTTAAAGCAAAGTAGAATACACAGTGGTGCTCAGGGTTATTCTGTTTACCAGCTTCCTCAAACAGATGATGTGCCTAAAACAAAATTCTTAATATAGATTAAAGATTTCTTAATCCTCGCAAACTTTGGTCGATCCGACTGCTGGTTCTATGTGTAAATGTTAGCAGTCTGGGACGTTGTAAACATGACTATGTTCTGTCAGACCAATATAAACCTGTGGACTCTGACTCGAGGAAATTGTATAAAGCCAGCCATCAGATTGAAGCTAGAAATGTAGACAAGTATCAGACAGTCTGTGCATGGTTTATGGATCTGGTTTGTGCTTTCTGAGGCTGTAAGATTAGCCTCACGTAGCTAGAAATTTGAGCTTAAAGTCCCCGTGAACTGGAAGTTGCGATCGCTTTTACTTCTGTATTGTGACGGATTTCCAGGTGAAATGGGATTGTGAATGAGAAAAGTAGTGGGCTTGGCTTTGGTCTTTCTCTGCGATTTGATTGAATGTATAAGAACAGCCATACTTAATTAGCATTTTAAATGGTACTGGAAGCAGACTAACAGTTGAAGGGGAGGAGTTAGCGGATGCTCCGCCCAAGCTGTCTAACATTCGTCATTTAGGATGGATAGTCACTACAGGATTTCGATTTTAACAGAAGATTATGAGGGCACACACATTTTGAAAAGAGAATGACCCACAGTGAAGAACTATTTACAATCAATGCTGCAATATTTCATTAAAAAAATAATTTGTAATTTATAATTTCACTGGGACTTTAAAGTGTTGAAGAACCGCTCGGTATTGGAGCTATCAATCACAGTTTGTTTTGTTTATACCAACATAACATTTTGAACCAAATCAAAATGATAAGCGTATATCTTTAAGATTTTATTATGCATGTAAGATTTAAGAATGAAAAAATAATAATCCAGGAGTGCTTTTGGACCAGTGTTTAGTTATCTTGTGACGTGGTCTACAGCAGCTGTTATTTACCGGCAAGCCAAAGAAATAGAAGAGGACAGTCCATGAAATGTTGGGATAGAAAGATTAGTGTGAAAAGTAACGTTGATGTGAATCTATGTTTTGTAAAAGAGAATTATCTCAATCCATTTCCTCAACCCCTCCTCCAGCCCGGGTCTCCATGGCGATGATCTTCCTAAGATATGACCCCCAGAGATGTCTGACTAGCTTCAGGTTTACATAGGAAAAAAGAAACGAGCAGATGTGTGTGCGTTTGCTTTTTCGGGAACACTGAGAAATGCCACCAGCGAGAAATATTCTTAGCTGACCTGTGCTTGACTTTCATGTTCACGGACTGCGAGTGTGTGTACATGCCGCCTATACGTATGTTTTTGTGTCTGTTGGACTGTCAGCTTTTATTTCAGGCGGTATCAGGACTTTTGACACGTTTTTGCAGTTGCTCAGGGCAGAGCTTTCTCCTGCTGCAGATCTGATTCTCCTCAAAAGAATTTGCGTGTTCGTGTGTGTGTGTGTGTGTGTGGGGGACAGAAACGTTCAGTGCAGGAAGTGGCTCTGGCATTAGAGAGAGATGGATAGGAGAATGTCAAGTCTTGCTGTGTGTGTGTGGGGGGGGACTATTTTAGAGAATCACACAGGAAGTCTGCGCTGATAATCTGAAGATGGATGAATGAATATTATCTGCTGTGTGTAGAGGCATCGAATATGTGTGTGTGTGAGAGAGAGCGAATGTGATATGTCTCCATGGGCTGCCTGTAATATTGTACGATTCCCAGCAGTCAAATCATGCTAATGTTATTGTTGACAATATTTGGAAGGCAATATTTTAAACTCTTGAGACATTAGCGTGGCGCGTGATTGCGGCCTCACCTTATTACCTTTAACTCAATTCAGCTTAATTCAGATTCAGTCAACATTTAATGTGAACCTTGTTTGTAAAGAAAACTGGTGATTAACTGGAAAGGAAGATGTGCGCATAGATCAAAGGAGATATGAAATATTGATAGAGCAAATGAGAATGAACAGAAATGATCAATTAGGAGTAAACCGTGTGAACGGAGAAACTGTTTTGTATTCGATTTTGTTTAAACACACTGCATCTAGCAGTCATTGTTGAGGCAGCCACACTAGTCTTGGTAGAGACTGCTGGGATACCAGCGTTAGAAGACCACGGAGTCCCGTTAGAAAGAAACCTCACAAGCCTATTAGATATGGATTTAGGTGGAAAGCCATTAAGGGATCCGAACACCGGTAACAGAAATTTGAAATCAATTCTAAAATTTACGAGAGGCCAATGAAGGGACTTTAAGACCTCCGTAATGTGTGCTTTCATTCTGCTTCCTGTCAGCGGCCGTGCCGCAGCATTAATTTGTAGTCTAGCCGGGCATTCTCGGGAAGAGCAGAGACAGGAGAGCGTCGCAGCGGTCCAGACACACATCAATCTCTCAGCATCTGCTGAAAAGAAAAAGCCTTTGACTGCGTTTCTCAGCTGATAAAAAAGTGGCCGCCTGATGCGGACCTCAAAATACACGTTTGTGTCCAATGACACGCGGAGGATTTTAATGCGGGTCTTAGTATTCAGGTGAGGATTTTTCGCATTGTAGACAGTCTCTCTCTGCCCTTTATCCCTGACTAAGAGCCCTTCGATTTTCTCTTTGTTTAGTTGGGGAAAGTTCAGCGACACCAAGTGTTAATACTGTCCATACATCGATCCGTCCGCACGTTGAGCTGTCGAAACATCAACACGTAAACCAATCTGACTATACGTCTAAATTGACTGCTTGACGCATAGATGCACGGTTGTGTATCAACACGGGTATGAAAATCAATCCAGACCCAGTTAGCTCCGCCGCCCTGAGTGTCAAAGTCACATATGAGCATTTATACTACAAGCTGAAACCATCTTTCTGCCGTTTAATCTGACGCACACAAGCTTTTCTTTTTACAGGGTCACAGATCCTCTTCCTCCCTCTCTTTTTTCCCGTGTCCGACCCTGAGCCATAAAAGTGGGCAGAAAGTTGACCCCCTTTTATCACAGGGGGGTCAGAAAGTTAATTATCAATAAACACTTTAACCCAGGAGTATTCTAGACTGAAACACAAGAGGATCCCCTAACCTAAAATAGAAATCTTTTATTGTGCCACCGATGTGACTCGAGTCTACATATCACGCGAGCGAACAGGATTTTAAACACATTCTTCCAAAGTAATAATCATTTCATTACGTGTTTAACCTTTTCGATGAGGAAAAAGTGACCGAGCGCACCTTTAGGGACCTTTATTATTGCTTGTCGCCCAATGATAAGAGAAGAGCGTCTCGGAATATAAACTGTGTAGTCGGGAGCGCAAACCCAATTAAGAGCACAATGCATACGTGCTTGGTCTCGCGCCCATGTTTGTGTCCCCTCTCGGCGGTTTGTTCTCCTACATTGTAATCATCATAATCGTCTGATTACAAAGACTTATTCAGCACTCCCATAAGAACTCTTCCCATCTGCCCGGTTCAAGTGTGTGCGTGTGTGTATTTTCATTCCTGCACAGATTTCCTAAGTGGCCCTGAGCCCTCTTTAGATGCCGTATATGATGAGTTCTGATCAAAACCGATAGCGACACTGTTGGATCTCATTGCTGGACTTGTCATCTCTGGAGTCTCAAGAGGGCAAAGCAGAAGCTAAACAGAACAAGAGAGACTGATAAAAGGAGCGTTGATCGCCGGCGCTGTTAACTAATGAACTATTAATTGTGTCTGCGCGCGAAGACGGTGCCTCCGGTCTGCAAGTCGCCGTCGCCTCCAATTGGCACACGCTCTGGCACGACGTCCAATCGGCGGGCAGCCAGCCAGAGACTGACAGGGATTTAACTCTCATTCCCCACCCACATCACTTAGTCATGCCACGCATTTCCGCGTCAGCTAATTAGTATCTCATTACCAGAGCAATACGAAGTATACAGGCTAATGAGCATTTGATGGTAATATTTAACTTCCGTTTAATCAACGTCAAGACGATGTCGACTTGTGTCTTTTTCTCTCTCTTCGCTGACGTCTTTAACCTGTCTGGTCATTTCTCCAGCGCGTTCTATCTTTCTTTATTTCTTCATCTCGCCGCTCTCAACCTTCTCCTCTCATATCTCATCCCTCCCTGTCTTCATCTTCGTTTGACTCCTTTTCCATCCAGTACGGTCTGTTGGTTCTCTTTCATCCAGTCTTGTGTAGCCGGACCTTTGACTGCGACAGAAGGTCTGGTGCATTTATAGAGGTCCGGTGTATTTTCTTACAGTGATTATAATAGACTGTCTCGGAAAGAATTATGTTTATTAAATTAGTGAACAATATGTAGAGAGTGTACAGTATGTTAAGAACCCATATGTCCTTATTTATGGGAGTCAGATTGGCACATGGATGGAGAAAGTGTTTTCCGTTTTTATGTGCAATAAGCATCAGGGAGTGTGGGCGGTCTGTGGGCATGGGCATCTCGTCTTGCCTTCCTTTTATCTCTCTTTGGCGGCATGTTTTCTCGTTCTTTATTTCCGTCTAACCTCATCTCGTTTTCCGCTCCTCTTTCTCCCCCACCTGTGCTCTGCTCTGTAGAAAGCTGAATGTTCTTTTCAGGCACAAAGGTCATGGAAAGGTCACGGTCAGCGTTTAGATTCTGGGAACTGAAAGGGAGCTGGGCTCTCTGGAGAGAGAGAGAGAGAGAGAGAGAGAGAGAGGATCTCAATGCTGGAGCAGTAAATAAGATTTAGAGGATACAGGCCAATTTAAGCATTATCTTATCTGACTTAAATATTATTTTCCTATTAATCACTACACACTAGCCAAGAGGAGAAACCAGTTTTATGTGGATTGTGATACTACAAAAAACACATTGATTTGTTGGCGCTATTAAGCTGGTTTAACACAATTAACGCCTTTAATTTGACACAAACATTATAGTGATATGTGTGATTATTAAAGACGCAATTCAATTTCAAGTCTGTGTTCAATACAGACTAAACAGAGAAAGTTTATGTACGGATTAAGCCTTATTTAAATGCTTACAGTTAAAGACATTTATGGGGAATTATAGCGTTTCAGTAGTACAGTGCATGAACAGAAGTGTACAGAAAAGCGCAGAACGTGTTTTTGTCTTCACTCCCTTTTAAGTGCAAAAGGCTTATCACTTAGTTAAGTGCTACCGGAGCTCTTTTTCATTTCAATGGATTTACATTTAAAGACATGGTCTTTCAGAGAGGGTTTTAGCCTGCTGACAGCGTGCTGTTCTGTTGCATGTTAATAGTCTCACAGTAACTGTTACACCTTGTCTACTGGAAGCATCATGGGGTGACAAACTAGACTGCTGCTATTATAATCAAGGATGCTGTCCACACAGCAAGCATGCAATGTTTGCTACACTTGGGGTGTAGACACTGCTTGAGACTGTCATGCTAAAGCTGGCTGGAATTGCAGCTTTAAAGCCATCGACGCTCAGATGCTTTAGTATAATGTACAACTTTCAAGGCCCCCCAATTGTCTACAACAATATTTGAAACCCCCCACTTGACATAAGTATGTATATGTATATTTGTATATTTATGTTTATTTTAAATGTATATTTATTAAGTACTAAAGCTCAAAAAAACTTGATTTCAGTTGTTGTATGTTATATAATGCTTATTTAATAAAAAAAATGTTGGCCTCAAGGCCCTTGATTAAACAACAGAAACAAACCGGGAAGGACAAAGTGACCCAACAGCAATGAGACTGAGAGAATGCAAAGACGTCTGAAAGTTGTGGAAAAATCTAACTTATTTCATCATGTTCATTTTTCAACAAATCCTAAAATACATGTAAAATATAAGTATTGTGTTGTTTAAACATGAATATGAAATGCTTTCTCTGCGGTATTTAAGATCTGTAAACATTGTATCTTTTTTGTTATTTTGACCAAGTAACAACTATATATTCATTTGGAATTTGGGAGAAATGTTGTCACTAGTTCACAGAATAAAACAACAAAAATGATCATTTTACTTAAACATGGGTCCGTGTAAAGATGTAAAGATTGTTTGTGTAAACTACAGCAAGCAAAGATTCAACATTAAGTATTTAAGTCTATTGACTAGTGTGTATCGATGGGAAGTTAATTCCATTATTTATTTGGCTTCATTGCTGGACAGTTGATTAACTCTCTTTGCTTTTTTGAGTTTGTTACCTTTTCCCCAGTCTTTCGCCCTTTTATCTCCTCCCTTTTCCTCTATCTCAGCATCTCTTTATCTCTTAATCACACTCTCCATCTATCGTTCTATCTATCTCTCCATCTTCTCTTTCATTCGTCCTCGGAGACCTTCTCTCTTTTCTTGGTGGTCGATGAATGTTTCAGTAAAACAAGGGAAGGTTTTAAAAAGTGTTTCTGATTCGTCCTTCATGCCTCTCTTTAAGTGTTTTTCTACAAAGCAGCCGTTTGTTCTCAAGCTATTTCATCTATCGTGTTAAAAAATTGCCCCCATGAAATGAAAGTTAGAGTACATTTGAACTACTGTTGTTTATTTTCCATTTCATCGACTTCATCGTTCTATTCTCTGTTTTGTTCTTTGCGTGTGTGTGCAGTGTGCTTTGAGTGAGTATTTCGGTTTACCGATTGTGTACGTGAGAGTGTGTGTGATATTGTGAAAGAAAGCAGAGATGGACGAGAAGCTGTACCAGTCTTTGGCGCGGCCCCACCCCGGCCTGGAGCTCAGTTACTCCAGCTCATCCGAGGATGAGGAGGATGATGGCACAAACCTTCATCACAAACACTACAGAGAGCCGCACATCCGTACAGACTACGAGCCTGACCGCAGGTTCACCTACAACAGCCACAAAGTCCGAAGGAAACCCATGGAGCTGCCAAAGAAAGGTATGACCTAAACCGTTTTTAATAGACTTCGTATCTTAGCATTAAAACTGGTTTCTTGTTTACTCACTGTAAACCCGGATAAGTTGGCAATACTTACATTTTTTAACTTTACAAGGTTCTTTGCTTCAAGTAAGCAGAACTTTCAAATTTTGATTACTGTTAAACTAACGTTCTTAATAAGTCTTAGTAATTGTGACTTAATTACTTCATTCATCCTTCTCATGAAATTAAGTAGACAGAACTCCTTTTCTAAATACACAAATACGTATTTTTAAGTTCCCTAAACTAAATTCTTTCAGTTTCTTTATGTTACATATTTATTAGTCTTAATGTGCGTAAATCCTGCACCTTCACTTATGCAAAATATCCAATATAAGTGAACATTAAACACTAACAAGTCTTTAACACATAAAGTAATCATATTTTAAAATATACTCTCTTAATGCAGTCTGACGCAAAGCATGCTGGGAATTGGACATCCTTCTCGACCAATTTTGTTGAACTAACATGTTTTAATTAAGTAAATTGAACAAGGAGCAAATTAATTATTTTAATATAAGTAAAAATGTCTTTCAGGAAAATTGTTTAAGTAGATCTTTTTTTTATCAAAGTAAGTTTACATTACTTAATCTGTTTGATTATTTTGAGGATTTGGGTTAACATGTTGTGTTTTAATTCAGTGCAAGCTCTTATCTGTGTAAATTAAGTTGTAGATTGCCCTTCACTCACAAAACTACCTTTGCACTATTACTGGCCATGGTTTTTGTTTTTATATAAATAAAAACGTTTAGTAAATTTCCTAGTGATCAAGGCAACACAAATTCATCAAAAGATGATCAACTGATGGAAACCAGGCATGTTTCTTGATGTCCACAATTTTTGCATTACAGTAGTAAAGCGAAGCTTGTGTCCTTCACAATTAAGCACATACAAGACATGCATTAATTCAAGACAGAAATTGCATTCAACATTTTTTGTCTGTGTTTGCGCCGCTTTCCTTTAGTGAGTTGGGTGGTAAAACAGTGCCGACTGCACACGCAAACAAACGTCATCAATTCATTCTGGATTATAAGAATAATCATCAAGATGTGTTAAACTATATATTCTAGAACTAATTAAAATAAAGTGACTAAACAATGTTTTAATACAAATTTGATCATGCATAATAGAGTCTATTTGATAGATAAAGAAGATAGAGAAAAGATCAATCATGTAGTTTTTCTAAATGAACTACATTAACCTAAACTGATTAGTTAAAGGTCCAAGCACTGCGGTGGCTGACACATGGCTAAGATATTGTAACGTTTTTGTTTCTTTGCTGATTGAGATAAATAAAGAAATAAAGATCATAGTTTAAGAGACAGCTCATTTTGTTTGTTGCTTTGATAGTTGCTTTAATTAAATATGGGATGTGATTTAATACGAAACAGAATGATTTGAAAACTGTGTAAATTGAAATAAGCCATCAACACTCACACACACTGAACATCAAACACTAAAACACGACTATTCCATTAAATAATTATGGGCTCTTTGTCTGTTTCACTTTTGAATAATGATACACAATTTAAATTGTAAAATATTTTTTGTTTCACCTTTTTTCTGCTCTCTTTGATATTCCACATTCATGGAGGCCTCTTCACTTATTATTTCCATTAATTAAGGAATTCCCCATAACTAAATGACATAAACAAGCACATACTGTACGCCGTACTTTCGGCTGTACTTTCTGCACCTGCCTTTAAATCCATTCATGTTATTGTTAGCGGATAGATTGATAGATAGATGGATATATTGATATGTATTGATTAGATTAGTCTATAGGTTTGTTGTGGTTGACTTATTAGTGTGCTGCAGGCGAATGTGTCACATGCCTGTTGTGTGTTTTGTCTGTGCGGTGTGGTGTGGTACGACAGTGATGTTAATGCATCGTGCGATGTGTTTTAGTGTGCATGGTTTTGCGTGTTGTGAGCACTATTAACACACGCCAGCGGTTCGAACAGGTTACAGTGAGGATTTTTGTTTCCTCTATGGAATCATTCAAATGCTACATGCAGAACAAAACATTCTATGCCTGTTACCACGGAAACAGCTTTAAAAGGAAAGACTGGTAGAGGGAGAGAGAGAGAGAAAGATGAAAACAGACACCCTGACTTTTCCATCTATGTCTGCTCGTGGACGATATGTGTTTGAGTGTGCGTGTGTGTGTGGGTCAGGCCAAGAAGCGCGGGGGTCATGTTCTCAGTGAAGGACGGAGAAGTGCATCGTGGGCAATTAGTACTGAGATGATTAGAGCAGGGAGAGCGGTGAGAGGGGTCGTCACGGAGACAGAAGTCAGAGAGGTGGAGTAGAGAATGCTTGAGGACACTCAAGTAAAGAGCTTGCTGCTCTCTCTCTCTGTCTCACACACACACACGAGATACGCGAGAAAATGTATATTCATATGTGTAGATATGTGCGTGTCTGAGATGAAAGGTAGTCTGTGTGGATACTAATAAGTATCACTAATATGTCAAACACAACCAACCTGTAGACTAGACTTACTAATCTAATCAATACATATCAATATACTGTATCCGTCTATCTATCAATCTATCCGCTAACATGAACATTCATGTTTTTAAATACAGCCGTGCTCATCAGCGTGCAAATGAGGGAAGTAGTGCAAGTGTGTGTAAACCCTCATGTCTCTTACTCTCTCTCTGCGATTCTGAGGGAGTTTAAATGGTTTTTACATTTTGTGCAGTTAAAAGCAAAATTCTTTTTGTAAAATATTTATTTGGGGTTTTCCAAGCTATTCCTCATCTCTGAAGGGAGAAGAAAATGGTTTCTCAGTATGGCTCCAGAAACTCCAGCACTGAACGCTATTCCCCTAGCTTGCATCTGTAAAACTTTGATTTGCGTGTTCGATAAAATAAATGTCTGTGTTCCTTTTTCTTTATGCTTTCTTAGATTTTAAGGACCCCTCCCAGACCGCGTTTCCAGATTTCCAGACGGAGCTTCACGCAGCCAATCAGGAGCTTGCATACCCGCGGGGCGTGTCTTCAGGTGTTGCCTCGGATCCGGAGTCAGAGGGCGGTGCCTCTCCCGACCACGCCTTGCGGTTGTGGATGCAGGAAGTCAAGTCGGAACACAGTTCTTGCCTGTCGAGCCGGGCGAACTCGGTTCTGTCCCTCACCGATACGGAGCAGGAGCGCAAGTCTGAACCAGAGAACGGTATGAGATACAAGCCGTCGTGGGGATTTTTATAGGTCAACCAGATTGTGATAATGATGTTGTATAAATGATATTTCATTCATGTGTGTGTACGTGTGCATGTGGGTTACTCTAAAGTGCCCTCATCAGTGTATGACTTTACAATTTTAATGAGAGTTGCCGCAGAGGGAGATGCACACGCAGTATCTCCAGACCTACCGATCTAACTACACACACACACAATTTCCTCCACGCTACTCACTGATGCAATATTTATGTGAAGCTCTAATAACTACATTGGCGTGTAAACTACTCTCCATTATCTCATGCACATACTCGCACACACACATTAAGGTTATATCATTGTTAAACACACATACATTAGGTCATATTTGATTGACCCCTGCGGGCGCGTTTAGACCATCGTCTTGGTAATTATTGGATACATCTGGTCGTGTGATGCCCTCGTCTTCCTTCATAAAGAATTAAGGATTTTGAATTTTCTCATGTCTTAAAGGTACAGCTCACCAATAAAACATGATTCTGGCTTCATTTACTCACCCTTATGTATTTCAATATTTTCAGTCATCATACTGTGCTGGTATGAACTGCATTAGGGTGTGTAAATAATGACAACATGTGTGTGAGAACTCTTCCTTTAAGATTTGATTCCTGCACTACTGTTGACTACAGCTGACTGAACTACTAAGAAAATATTTTGACCTTTCCTGCTGACAAAATCATAACTTGCCTTCAACTACAAAGAGTCACATTTGAACCCTAAGAGTCGTTCATGTACTTTCTGTTAAGCACTACATCTGCACTAGATTTGTGTTGGCGCTTGTAGTGTTTTAACTGTAGCACTTGACTTGTATTTGCATTTTTTATCCACTTACATAATGTACGCATTCCCTTACTGACTTACTTTGATGTAAAAGTGTCTGCTGAGAATAAACATGAAATATAAACGATGATAGGAGCCTAAAATGCTACCACTTGTGTGTATATATATATATATACAGTATATATACATATATATTCTTTGACATAAATTAATACTTTTGTTTATAAATATATTTTTGTATATATTTTTTTTTAATATTTATAAATACTTATATATTTAATACATAACGACGCAAAACCCTATAAATCCTTTTTTTAAATGTGTATTTTTCATTAGGCTTTTTTGAAATTTTCAAAAAAGATTTCTGTATTTTTTGGGTTATTATTATATAACATATACATATACAGTACATTAACATAGAGAGACAAAGAGAGAGAAAATTATTTTGTATATTATATATTCTTCCGCTTTAAGCTCTTAGAATCGTGTGATTATGTAATATCAGACCTACCGATCTAACTACACACACACACACAATTTTATTGTTTCAGTGGTTGGTTACCATTTAAAAGTTTAGAATCATCTAATCTGAAAGTTTATGCCTAAATTATTGTTTCAGTCCAGGCCAAGTTTTTAAGGGATACTTCGCCCAAAAGTTGATTCCTTCTAGTTGTTCCAAATCTGTATAAATGTCTATGTTCTGGTGAACACAGAGAAAGATATTTGGGATAATGCTTATAACCAGACAGATTTTGCACCCCATTGACTACGATTGTAGGAAAAAATTACTTTATCTTTGTTTTGTTCTCTTGAACACAAAATAAGACATTTTGAAGAATTTAGGACCGCAAACAGTTCTGGGGCACTTTTGACTATCATTAAATTTTTCCTACTATGGGAGTCAATTGGGGGCAACATCTGTCAGGTTATAAGCAGTAAATGAGTAAATAATTTTTGGGTGAAGTATCCCTTTAAGCCCTGTACGGGAAACCACCCTTGTTTTTTTTAAATGCATACTGTATATTGGACCAAATAATGAAGAAAAAGCAGTCAAAAAGAACCCAACATAGACGGCTACTCTAGGGTGAGAACTCAAGCTGATACCTTTGCATAACATACTATTTACTACTTTATCATACCTGCAAACTAGTCGCTTTTCAGCGAAATTCGCTGTTTTGAATCAAAAATAGGTAATATATTTAATAAATCAATTCAAATGTTGTATTTTTTCGTGGGGGGGCGTCTTAGGCGTCTGCTCTCGAGCGTCTGAAACATCATTGGTCCAGCGCCTGGATTTGTTTGGCCGACCAGAATCAAGATAACAGTTAACAGCATCGTCTTTGTTGGTCCTTGGGCCAACCAGAATCAAGATAACAGCATCGTCTTTTTTTTGGTCCTTGGGCCAACCAAAATCACGAGTTCTAAAGTTAATCTTTGCGCCCGTGAAAAGCACCGCTGAAAGGGACGAGCAAAGTGTTGTATCGGAAAAGAGAAAATGGCATTGATATTTTTGATTCAGTTTGCCCATGTGATTGAAACGGCTATGTTATGAGAGACAGTTTCCGGTCCCCCCTTCGAATTTCCTTTTCTAGAGCTCTGCCCTTCTAAGGCCTAGTCCACACATACACAGGTATTTTAATAAACTGAGTTTTTCCTTCCTTGTTTAAAAAAACCCAGCATCCACACGAAAACATGTTATAAACCAACAAGTGGCGATATAACCCAAACCATAAAGCCGAGTTGGCCAATCAGAAGCCTATAGTTTACAGATGATATTTAATCATTATTTTAGAGACCGATCAATTCACTTCATAATACATTATGTCGTCAGGAGCCATTGCTTGTATCTGCTTTTTGAACATTCTTTTTATGAAAGCTCTTAATAACAGATTTTTTCCTTTTTGAGCTCTTATTACTCGCATCAATCAGGTCCTGCACTTTATCTCTCTTAATATAACTCTTTTAACACCAGTCCCGTGGTTTATTTTCTCAATCCTGCAAACCAAATCGTCAGAAGCGCAAGCGGTTTGCTTCCGATGGACACGCATGTTTGTGTTAGGAAAGACTTAGGAAGGTGCACCTCTCAGAAAACGTCGAAAAATGTAGATAATTTTAGATGTTTAATCACGACTTGGAGCATTGGAATCACGAGACGAGGGCAATGTATTTTTATGAGAAAATCTCAAATTTGACTAGAATCCCAAAAACTTGTGCGGGCCAAAAGACTGAAGAAAATGACAATTGCACCCCCCCCATAGCTATCACATTTCGCTTCTTCCGAGTTTGCTGGTCTAGTTTACAAATTCTATGCAAAGAATATTGGTGACCATGAAACTATAAACATATTTTAAATGAACAATAAAACAACATTAGAAACATAATTTGTATATTTTAAATATATTTGTTTTTTCCATCATTGAAGAGGTTTTCTCTGTTTAGAAATGTACAGTAGAGGAGTCTCAAAGAGGAGTCTTGTAAAACTAAATGCAGTGACAGTGCCGGGAATCTTGACAAACATCCGAAGTGGATTCCTAGATATAAATGAATGCTAAAAAGTGTGGTCCCTTAGGAGAGCATTTTTTAAATCCAGCTGCTACATTCAGACACAGTGTGATGAAAATCGTGACAAAACTTTGTGTCATCTCGACTCAAAGGACCATAAAGATCTCCAGGTACATCGTGTTTTGCATCCTTCTTAGGAAGCAGGGAAAGTCTCTCTCTTTTCTCTCTCATAAAAAGATGGATGAAGTATAGAGACTATCTTTGTGTCCAGCGATCTAATTTATTTCTCTTGATTCAATAGATCCAAATTAAAATTAATTACAAAGGCTGGGCAGAGGCATTAAGTCCAGACTCTATTGTCTGTGCGTGTGTGTGGTGAGGTAAGAGAAGCGAGCTTACTTCACTTAAACATTTGAACATTTGGAGGCGGTTCAGGGGTTCTTTTAGTAACAGGAGCTTCTTTAGTGAACTGATGCGTAACTCTGTCTCTAAAATCTACTGTAACTGTTCATACAGAGAACATAAAGCCAATTACACAGTGTGGATGTTTGTGTTCATTGAGACAAAACTATGAGGAAGCTGCGTGTAAGACCCCACTGATCACGACTGGAGCTCTGTGGCTGTGTGTCCATGTCTGTTATCTTTGAGGCTTTCTCTATGCTTACTTAACTTCTATTATATTTATATTTTTCGGCCATGGCTGTCTATTATCAAAATTGCCAAAAGAAAAACCAGAGAAGCAAGACACACCGACGCACTAAATACATTTCTGTGCAACATGACCCTTATCTTTCCTACGATGGCCTGAGACGGCCACATGCCACTTTGGAGTATAAATTCCTGACTGCTCTTTAAAATCTCCAGGACCTGTGTTCTCTGTCTCCTGAGATCGGCGGTCACCGCAGCCATCGCAGGTGCTAAAAGAGCATTTTCCTGTCGGGAGACATGCTCGTCCCCCAGAACCGGCGCGCAGGCACCGACTTTCATAGTTCAGTCGGCGTGACACCGCCGGAGCCGATAAATGCCGCAGTTTGTTCTTCAAACAATGGCGGACTGCAGATTACACAGCCACAGTAAATGTATTATCATGCTAAAGGTTTTTCATTTACTAAGTCCTGGAAAGGTAAAATGAGATTATGCTGAAAGTCAAAGGTGATGGAAGTGACACAGACGCGCAGCGGTGAAAACAGGATGTACGATGATCAGACGGTAATCCAATTAATCCAATGACTGTCGGCGGGAATTGAAAAACTATATATCTGCTGTACAAATTGAGCACGAGGAAGCAGCCATTTACCACACTTCACATGATGTACGTGTGAAATAGATTCGACTCTGTAAGCGTCATTCTTCAAGACAGGAGTGTGGAAATGCAATCGACGTTTAACCCTTCTGTGAAACACAAAGGAAGATATTTCGAGAAAAGTCCGAGTGGTCTCGTGTCCATACAATTGAAGTCATTGTATGCCGATGTTGTTTGGTCACCAACGTTCTTTAAAATATCTCCTGTAGTGTTCTCCAGAAGAAAAAAAGTGATACGGGATTGAAATGACACGAGGATGAGTAAACGACAAAAAGGTTTTCATCTTTTGGTGAACTATCATTTTAAGCTTGCTGGATAACAGGCACGCCCGTGTGTGTTATATGTATCTTTAAAGGGCATTATTTTTCACTGCACTATAAAAAGGCATTTTTTCTGCCACACAACTCGCAGGATATATGTGTATCTACACTCTGCCCACGTAGCCATGCCCCCCACGCCACAGTCACACCTCCCCCTGAATTGAATTATGACTCCCACAAACTCATATGAATACAGAAACGACTGAGATAGAAAAAAAATCGAATCTAACTTGTCTTTCTATCTGTATTTTTCTATCTCCCTCCCTTCATCTTCTCATTTAATAGCAGTGGAACTGGCCCTCATTTCCTATTCAGACTGAAATACTCTTTTATTTGTCCCATCCGTTTTTTTGTTCGGTTATTTATTTATTTGTGTTTCTTTATCCTCTGACAGGAAATTGTCAGAGGTACAAATTAGAATAAAATGACCTCCCCTCTCTGCGTCTCTTCCTTCCTTCCTCTCTCTCTTTCTCTCTCTCGCTCTGCCTCGCAGTAAGATTACTCTATTAATTCTTTATGCTTGTAGGTGGCAAAGATTCCGGATCTGAAATGATGGATTTTCTCCTATGAATTAATTTCATCTCTATCATTTAAAGTTCAGGCATCAGAGCTGTCATTCCCATGCCGTCGGTTTTGAAGCAAACGAGGCTGATGGGAGTTGAGTGTGAGAACGATGAGTGGATGAAGGGAAAGAGGACATGAGGTTTTCCACTCCTGTGGGAGATGGGCGATAAATTCTCGGTTTGTTCTGGGTGCGTGTTCGTGTTTAAGAGGTGACAGTTGCTTTGTTGTCATAATCATGCGCAATATTAGATGTGTATAGAAAACAACAGAAGCCCTGTTAACTAATAGAACTTTGTACATCGATTGCGTCAGCAAGTCCAACCCTCACTCGGAAAGCGGTAAACATAAAACAGCTAGCGCCCACTTAAAGGTCTTTGCACATACAATCTGAAAATTTCGTATGCGTTTTTTCGTATTTGATGCTCGTTTGTATGGTGTCTCTGAATTGTCAAAACGCCTCTCAAAATTCACGCTACGGATGCGAAAAACGAAGTCCGAATTTTTTTATGACGGATGAAAATATAGGAGACAGCGTGTAAATGTGATTGACACAACGTGAGATCGTATTTATTTTTTAACGTGCGCAAATTTTTGACGTTTCGGACCTTTACTCTCTTTAAAGGTCCAATGTGTAATTTGTCCAGAAATGCAATATAATATACACAACTATGTCTCTCGAGGTGTACAAAGACCTTACTTAATGAAGCGTAGATCTTAGAATGAGCTATTTCTATCCGTCCCCTTACATGGAATTCGCCTTGTTGTTTCTACAGTAGCCCCAAACGGACAAACTGCTCTACAGAGCGCGTTTCGTAAATATGTTATCTCCTTTCGGCAAATAAGTGAAAACGTGACGACATCTTAGTCCTGTGTCAGCCATCATAGTGCTTCGAAAAGGAAGCGTGGAGCGAGCCATTGGTTGCAATTCACAACATCACCGCTAGGTGGCACTGGACCTTTAAGTAATCAGTTACAAATGCTGTGCGAATGCTTCGTCACCTAATTAATATTCACGAGTCTGATCAAGTTTATAAGAGCTCCCTGACATCTTTCAGAAGATTTTTACACCTGAAACCTTTTTTGACAGTCAAAAACGTGTAAAATATGCAGCATAAAATGTTGATAATTTATTCTCCATAGCCGAGAAGAAAGTCTAAGCCGGTCCATCTGACCGTACTGACATTATTAATCTATACGGCCTCCAAATAAGCCGAAAATGCTTCGTTTTTTTCCCTCTCTGAACGTTCTGGGTCACTTGCCCCAAAACCACTCATAAAAGCAGCGGATGAGATGATGTAGGTTATAAGACGACACTAAGCTATAAAATCTCTGTTTAGAGCTCTTTCTTCACACCGGCTAAAGTCAAAGGCACATTAATAAAATACTAATAAAACATGTTAGATGTGTAAAAAATGTAGCAGCCATTTGAGTCTTTTAGGGGCTTAATAACAGGATCACATCTTCCTTGTGGGCATTTTTGAGCAGTGATGAGACCTGCTGCAGACAATCTAACGCTCAAGTCTGGAGAATAATCTCTTGGGCACACAGAGATTTATGAGTGGGCTAAAGTCTGAGAACCATTAAAAGGATTTTAGAATATAACAAATGGTGGCGTACTTATAGTTAAGCATCTGGGCTTGTAACACAATTACCAGCGAGTCTAATAAAAAAAATGAGCGAGCGGAATGATTTAAAAATGAAAATTGTTTCTAATCAAATTTTTGACTATCATCATCGGCCCGCTGTTTGAAAGCGCCAAGCCTTTCCACTTTTGACGTTAGGGAAATTTCTGTTTTTCATCATTTACTTTTATAGACTCGTCTCAATCTAATAAACCAAAAACACAGAATAGACGGTTTATTGTGCGATAATGGTTGCGCTAAGCAGTTTTCTCATTTGGCGAGAGGAAGGCGTATTTATACACAGCGAAGGTGGAAGACGAGACGCCTCTTAGCCGCAACACCTAACCCGTCCAATCAGATGGCGTCTGAGCTGTCCAAACATGTTATACTCATGCATTTATTTGCTCCGGGGTGCCGGGCCACGATTAATGCAATTTCTCTCACATATACATCAGGACTTTATTACCTCCTTGAGAAAAAGTGGAATTGTAAAAGTTTGATAGGTGTTTTTCCAGCCTGCAGGGTTGTCTGAGCTCAACAGAAGCTTTAATGATTAAAAACAGAAGATTGAGTTGAACCCTAAGCGAGTCTGTTTGTAGTGCCGCACCTCTTCAGACCAATAATTGAACACATGTGGTTCGTACCGGCCCGTCCTCTCTGTTTTAATGATATCTTTGCTAATGACGCCGTCTTTAATCATCTAGCACTTGTAATGATCTTTTTTAACGTGCTCGCTTTGCAAACTTTCACGCCGAGCATATTTGCTGCCGAGAACATTATTATTATCCAGGAGATATGAGGCTGCGAACTATTTTAGAAATAAGGTTTCGGTCCCCGTGTAATTTGTGTGATGTTTACACGGCCGACGCATTTACCTGAAGTCTCATTTAGTGTCAGTTTTAATGAGGTTTCTGCTGTTTTCATCTCGAGCGCGGACTCGGAGACAATCTCCTTTGAACTCCTCTTCCTCGTGCGTGTCTGTGTGTTGAAGGGTGCCACGATGAGACGTTTTAAAATTGCTCCTGTCATTTTTAGAATGATGAAATGTAATAAGGGTGGGGGGGGACGAGGGGATTCTTTCCCCTCAACCTCTGTCGCATGTATAGTGAGTGTAAAACAATTGCTTTGAATTCACGTGAAATTTTTCACAGCAGTGTGCTGGCTTTATTTATTACTGTAAGCAATGCATTGTGGGACATTAGATATTCAGATTCACTTATCAGTATATTACGGTTTTCTTTTTCTAGGTATTTTTATATTGTAAATAGTTTGCTTTAGCATAACCACATTTAAACTACTTTGAAAGTATGTGGCATTCAAAGATAAAAACCTTCATGTCATTTTAAACCTGTGTGACTTTCTTCTGCTGAACACAAAAGAAGATATTTTGAAGAACGTCGATGACTAAACATTTGAAGAACACAAAACACATTTCAAGACATTTTTCAAAATATCTTCTTTTGTGTTCCACAGAAGTAAGAGTCGTACACGTGAGGGTGAATTAAAGATGACATCATTTGTATCTCCTTGAGTCGAGTTAGACTTCACATTGGAGTTAATAATAAGAACTTCATAATATAGTGTCCTAGAAACAATATCAGATGCTTAAATATTTTTTATCTTTTGGAAATCGGAAAACTTTTGGTTTGTTTTCCAGTTTAAATTGAATTCCGAAACACACATTTCCAACGTGAACTTTGTAAAACCCCACCGCAAGTGTGTGAGCGTTCTTAAGAGACCCGTTTTAAAAACAGTCTCTTCTTCGCTCGCACAATCTGTTTATCTGCGTTCCTCTTCACCTTATTCCTCTGCTCTGCATTCTGTCCGTTTCTATTCAAGCGCCGCTTAGTTATCTCCGACTCTCTCTCTCACTCTGTCACTCTCTCTCTCGCTTTCTATTATTCTATCGTTTCTCCCTCAGCATCTGCTACCTGTACAGTTTGTACTTTTTACATTTGCATTTTTAGGCTCCCCGAGGCTCCTTCTCTCTCTCGCTCGCTCGCTCCCTCGCTCACTTTCTCTTTATCTCTCTCTGCCTTTCAATGTTTTAGCGTTACAATGTGTTTTATTGGCGTGACAAAAAATGGCGTATTTGTTTCACCAAAGCACTAGTTATGATACAGAACAGTGCAAAAATGCATAATTAGGGGGAAAAGGCGCAATAATAACGGTAATAAATACATGCAATGTGATACGAATGAATGCAATAATAATAAATAACATACCACAATAATAATAACGTTACAAGAAATTGCAACAATGGTAAATGTGAGTTATCCATATGAGTGAATGTGAGTCAAGTTAAAGCGAGAGGAAGAGACGATGCATATTATTCACAATGGCAGGTCAAATCTAGCTGCTACCGCACAGCACTAATAGGTGGGAGTTTTTCATTGTTAGGCAAGTTGTCAGCTCTTGGGGCCGCTCTGCCTCTCTCTTTCTTTCTCTCTAAAGTCAAGTCGAGTTTATTGTCATACCAGCTATACACACGTACGCAGAGGACTTAAGTGGTCGACTTACAGACTGTACAGTCAAGACAGCATCCGAGGCTATACTGTAAATGACATTTATATATGTGACCCTGGACCACAAAACCCCTCCGGAAGAAGAAATGTAGATGCGCGCGCAAATTTTTCGCATCGAGATGGAATCGGGCTTTAAAGTTGTCCATCAGAGGCGCTGCAGGTTTGTTTTAACGCTCTCTATTGGCTTACCGCTGTAATGATGTTGTGGGGAGTTGATGAACCCGAAAGCTGAAATTCTAAGCTTTACATAGATACCAAACTTGAGTGGGTAATTCCCAAATAACGGGCAGCAGCGAGCGATGTTTGTGGGCGTGTTTACGGCCATTTTTGTTCGCGATTTTGCTGTATCCACTAACAAATGTTTTGATATATTTACAGTAGGAAATGTACAAAATATCTTGATCTTTGGTGATGATTTTTGGCATAAAAGACTAATCTAAATCATATAAATGCATGCTTGAAATTGTTATTTGTGACCCTGGAACACAAAAACAGTCTTGAGGAGCACGGGAACATTTTTAGTAAAAGACAAAAATACATTGATTGGTTAAAGATTATCGATTTTTCTTTTATGTCAAAAATCATTAGAATATTAAGTAAAGATCATGTTCCATGAAGATATTTTGTAAATTTCTTACCTTAAATATAAAAAAACAGATTTCCTGTCACACTGCCCCTGATTAACAACTTCAAAGGCCATTTTCTCAATATTTAGATTTTTTTGCACTCTCAGATCCATGTGTTTTAACGGTTGTATCTCAGCCAGATATTGTCCTATTCTAACAACTCATACATCAATAGAAAGCTTATTTATTCAGCTTTTGTAATTGTAATTGCGATTATGTAAACATCTCAATTTCAGAAAATTGACCCATAAGACTGGTTTTGTTGTCCAGGGTCACATTTAGTAAGAGCAGCAGTGAGCATTTGGTTTTATCACACGGTAAAGTGTGATACTATTTGCACATGGTGTATATACACAATAATTCCTACATCATACGCTAAGTGCACACCCAATTTGTTGGAATGCATAAGCCAATTAGAACGCTTTTTTGGATGTAAGTTAGTTAGGACCGTAGTGTGTATTGTAAATAATAAGTTTGTGGCCACACTGGTGACAAAGAGACAAGTGATGCAATTATGTAGCGGGCGTGTAGTGTTTGTTTGCATATGTACGTGTGAAAGTCTATACATTTGTTTTCCTTAGCTTAATGCAGCTCTCGTGTAATGGTCTGTAGAGCCTCTCTCTCTCTCTCTCTCTCTCTCTCTCTCCCTCTCTCTCTCCCTCTTAGCCCCCTTCTTCTCTCTTCAGTCACACTTTAATATCTTTCATTTTCTCGCTCTTTTCTTTTTAGCACTTCACTGTACCTGTTTTCTTGAAAAACCCTTCATATTATTCCACTCTTGAGAACTCATCTTTGGCAAGTCACTTCACGCTTACGTATGCGTCGTTCTGTTGTTTGTTTTAAGACTTTAAGAGTTGTTGATTTAGGTACGCCAGGTCTCCACCTCCGCTGAAAAATGAGAATATTTCGTGATCAAGGAAAAACTGTAAAAAAGCTTTGTTTTATTTACAGTGAGTCCTGATTGAAGTATCCATCCAAAATACAGGAAAAGATGAAGAGTTTGTTTCCAAAATGAGATATCTCATAATTCATTTTTTTTAATCATGTTTTTTGATGTGTTAGCTAGCTGTATTTCTTTTAGTAATTGTGGCTTGAATCAAACAAAGCAACTGCAGTTTGATTGATGTCAATTGGAATGTACAATAAAATTGAAAACAGAGTTATATCATTTTGGAAAATTAACTCTATAGATATACTGTAACTTTTACAGCCACAGAAAAAATAAGAGACCATTTTAAAAGCATTTTTACTATTTATAGGTATATGTTTAGGTAAAATTATTGTTTTTGTTTCATTCTGTGAACTACTAAGAATATTTCTCCCAGATTTACAATACAAATGCATTGATTTGTAGAAAATGAAAACTGGAGAAATAGGTTAAAAAGAAACAGGTTAAAATAACAGAAAAGATGCTCTGGATTTTTTCAGACCTCAAATACTGCAAAGAAAACAAGTTCATACTTTTAAGTACATGTATTATATATAGTATATTCCAAAAAAAAAATGACGTGACAACCTCAATTTTATCACAGATTTCAAGCATCTTTTAAACAGTTGTTTAACTACCCTTAATTCTTTACATTTATACCAAATCAAGAATTTTACATATTGCATGCAAAATTCTTGAAATCTTTCTTGTATTTTTTTTCATAATCTTTCTCATCTCCTTATCACACACACTTTCTTCTCTTCTTTGGCTTCTCTTCTGTCTCTCTCTCTCCGTCTGTCACTTGACTTGGAAGAGACGTCTGACGGAGAAAATCCTTCTTTGACAGAAAGATAGACAGAACACGTGTTTCCTTTGTTTTGATCACAGAAAACACAGCCAGTGTCTGCTACATACAGCTGACACTTGAAGAAGGGAGGGAGCGAGAGATTCAACATGGCCCAGATTTTACTCTGGCTTCCTTCCACAGCAGATGCTTGGCAAGGTGGTCTTTTCTGGAACACACATACACACCAGCACACCCACCCATGTGCGTTTCCAACTCCAACATCATTTTCCTAGAGGCCCTTTATCTTTGCGTTTCATGAATCCGTGCCTATTGGTAACTGCTAATACCATTGTGCCGATGAACATTAGCAAATGTAGCCTGAGGGTGTTATGAAGCATGTAACAGAGCATTCCCTAATGGTGATACTATTCTAAATATCATCATCATTTCTCTTTCCCCATCCTTAATGGTGCAACAGGAGATGTTAGAGATCTATACTAATGACAGCAAAGGAAGAACCAGGGCGCGTGACTTGTGTCTGTAAAATCTGCTTATATAAAGCGTGCTTCCTTTAGGTCAGAATTGGCATTTGACATGTGAGGAGGTTTCCGTGTGTCCGATTTTGCAGTGGAAGGAATATGCCAATGCTTGCAGGATGATGTAACTTCAGTGTGCAACATGGCCGACTCAAGAATTTTCTCTGCCTTATTTATGCCCCCTATGTGATAGACGTTCCTAACACATACTGTGCACACCTGCCACACCAAGTGTATGTTGACTTAACCTTGTCAGATCTGTTCTTAGGATGCTAGAAACGTATTATACAACCTTTTTTCTAGCCAACTCTTGTTTATTTCATGTAATAGGCTAATATTAGAGATGCACCAATACCACATCTTACATACAGTATGTGCCTATATTTGCTGGGATGAAATGATAATGACAGATCACTCATGCTGTGCTCGGTGGGTTTAGGTAATAAGGTACAAGGCAAGAAGTAGCTGTTAATTTGTTTTTGTGAATTTGTTAAATGCACGGGAGTCTGACAGATCTCAAGTAGTTGTAAAATCGGTGTCATTTTGCATACGTGCCCTGCTAACAGGAAGCCTCAATTTTCATTGATATCCTGGAAATGTTAAAAGTTTGAAGGAAGCCCTTCTGTAATTACTGCCTGAAGACGAATCATTCTGACTGCTCTCCTTTCCGAAATCACACCGGCCTCGCAGCAGCTTCATCTCTAATAATGCCAGGCTGGGTTGGATATTGTCGGATATTGCGTTAACATTTCTTCAATTCAAAAGTCCTCCCAGTGAATGTCATAATTGATGCAAAATCCATGTTCTGAGAGCACGTCCTCTCGCGAAACCTGCCCACGGCACAAGCTCACCAGGGAGGAGAGGTGGCATCTCCCCACAGGGACAGATGCCATGAATAACATCTACGAGGTGCTTGGCCGGGCACAGCGTGCCACTCACTGCAGAAATAAAGTGTATTAATATTTAGCGGCCGATAGAAAGCAAATAAAAAGTAGGAAAAGCAGGCAGTAGCATTAAAGGGGACTCGACGAGCCCAGCGCACAGCTCTCCTCCGCACACCTGTCTTCAGAACACCCACTCCCAGCTTTCGATGGAAAGCCAGCAAGAGGGAGAGAGAGTCATTATATATTCATGTGTAAATCCCTTCCCTAGGCTTGTTAATCCTATTGTGTTAATTGATTGATGGTTTGATTAATTAATGTCAGGGGTAAGTATTTGGCTGACGTGTTATTTTAGAGGGGAAAGCGGACTCACACAGTGTGTCAGGTTATTCTTGTATCAAAATGTGAGTACGCAAGGCTGGGCCATATTGGTGAAATCGAGGTAAAATCTAATATTAAAATATTGTTAAAATATTGAATTTTTTGGCTAAAGCTGTAGAATAATCAAAAATTATTTAAAGACCTAGTGACAACTTTTTGGTGCCTGAGGTGACTACCTTTGTCGTCTCTTTGACCTGCACACCTTGCAAATGTATCCGTTTTCTGATAACATACCACCCCAATATTACAGATTGTAAATGTTTTTGTGGTTCTGATTCATCATCCGGCCCCGTCTCCACACCTGTCGCTTGTTGTTGCGTTTTGATAACGATGAGTTACACTTTGCGCTGCTTGTGAGATGTAAAGGGGGAGTGCCGTCTTTGGCACAATAATCCTACTTTTTTTTTCAAAAATATACAATACAATATTCTGTGATTTTATATTTACAGCATTTAAATTTCCAGTGATTTTGTTTGTATTTTATTTATGTTATCTCGATAATATGTAATATTTGATATATAACCCCGGCCCCATGCGCACATTCTAGTTTTTTATTTTAAAATGGGAATAGATTACAGTACATATGCACTGCCCGTCAAAAGTTTTTGAGCACTAACTCCCACATTTTAGTAAACAGTCAAATAAAACTTGTGATATTTTGCCTTAAATTTGCAGAAATGTCCTCTTGGCATTTTATCATGCCACTTGTTGGGGTTTCACCCAAAGATGTTTAAACATGTTAAAGTTCCCATCTATTCTGAGCTCTTATTGGCTGCTCTTTTTTCATTATTTACAAGTCATCCATTTGAAATACTTTTTATAATGAAATTATTTCCACAATTATATTTTTGTGACATTTAAGCATACACACCAACATTTGACCGATAGTGTAAAATCTCCAAAAAAAGAATAATAATATATATATTTTAATATTCTGTGTTTGTACTGTGTTTGTATGTAGGCTATTATAAGGACACATTTTAACTCTGTTGTGTGTGCACATCTCACCAAGTTGGCGTCGTCAGCCTGCAAGAATATTTTTTTGGAAATAAACAGAGCGAAACAAATAATATTCCTGATTAATTTCTTAATCAGTTTTATTTTTCATTTGATCAACTTCACTTTATTGTTAATGTAATAATATCAGCAACTATCAGAGTAAATACGTTGCATTAAAGAGACTTTATTAATGTGTACCAAAGTAAATCATTTATCAGTTATTTAGAATTGATGTACATGTGCAATTGTGTGTTAAAGTTGGAATATGGAGCACTACATCATCATTTTTTCATCTTCACGTGCATTTTTTAGCTTGCACTACACTGCTGTTAATAAGATTTACACTCCAATGCATTAGTGTGTGTGTGTGTGTGTTTACCTTTTTATACTGTGTGTGTTTAGTGTAGAATGTTTGATCGTAACGTAAAAGAAAACGTGTAACTTGGATTTTTAAGAACCGTCTTGAAGGAAGTTTGGATTATCTAAAAATACTCCATTCATATGTACCTTTTACACAACACACTGGTATACTCTTTTCTCCGCTCGACAAGCTCAAGTGACTCATCTTCAACGGTTTTGCATCTTAATGTTTTTAATATGCAAAACGCGCACAAGAACACGTTGACGCCATGCTTTACTTCTTGCTTTCATATCTCACCCGAAAAAAAGAAACCTCTACAGAAAAACACCAGTTTCCATCAAAACCATTTTAGTCGCAGAAGATGCAGATGTTCCCGTGTTATTATGGAGCGATTTCATGTAATTTTCCCTTTTTTTTAAAGCAGTTTTATCCATTTGCATGATTCCTTCCTTTCAACTCATTAAAGGTCATTTTCGTCACAGGGAAATCACACGAAATAACCAGACCACCTCTTTCAGTCACGCCGTCTGTCTCCTGTCAATTATGTAAAAGCGCTTTTTTTTCACTTGATTGTCTTTTCAGGGTTCAGAAAAACTCCCGGTCCGCATCCCTCCTGTCTTTGTTAGCGCGGCGGTCTTTTTAACGCTTGTCAGCTATTTAAATGTTCTGTCATCATAGTGTGTTACTTTAACTGCCGATACCACACACACACATAGATTTCTCTCCGCTACTCCTCTGGGTCGCCCTGTTGGATGTCATCGTGATGCTGTTTTGACACCGCGGTAGACCTGATGCATATGTATGTCTCACAACTGACGGCTCGAAGTTGGTAACTGCCACTGGCTTCCCTTTCTGACACTATTTATAGGGAATTACTCACTCTGCAGGTTCCCACTTGATATTTCTGAGGTCCCGTTTTGGTAGTGCCACCGAGGACCTGTTTTATAAAGCGGCGCGAAATAAACAGCATCTGAGATGCGCTAACCCAGAAAAAATGTTACCTGGGTAACGAGATGTAGGTCACCAGGGTAACGGTGCATATGTCAAGAATCAGTAGCGCTCCGCGTGCAACAAGTGTGGGCTTCCTTGCTTATGTACAGTGTGCGCACATCTGTTAGTTCCTCTCTGAGGATGAGCTAAACCCTCTCACATCTGCCTTACAGAGGAGAGAAATTAATCACCCTATCTATTCTTCCCTGTCCATACTCAACATTCTGTCCTTCAACCGAGGGGGGGGGCATCGTCTGCCCGCAAGCACCATGGGAAATCTCGTGGGGTGGGTGGAGGGGATTGCAATGGTTTGTTTGGAATACTTAATATGACTGCGGGACAGCGCACAAACACACGCACACACATACACGCTCTCGTCTCTTTCAAGCAGATGTGTAAATAGCCCTGCGAATCGATCTGCGTGTTCCCACATACATTTTTCACCTCTCATTTTTCATCCCTCTGGGTGTTTGCGTCCGTCCACGTGTGCATGTGTGTGTTTGTGTTTGATTGATGCCTCCCGAGGTTGGTGAGTTAGTCATGCAACTAATTAATGGATTAGCTTGTGGACCGAAGGCTGGACGGACAGGTGTATGTACGCACACGCGCGCACCCACACATGCACAGGCGAGAATAGTGAGAAAAGTCATGGGAAGGTGAGTTTAACAAGGTTTTTTGTTCCTCCTCGACTTTTACATGCGGCAATCGCATGAATAACCCGCAGAAGATTTACTGTACACCGCGTGGGCACGTGTGCGCGTGATAAAGCCTGTTGTAAATAGACTGTGTCGTATCTGATAAGCTCAATGAATAGAGGGCTGTAAAACAGAGCAATGAATCTAGGCTGAAATTTATAGACACACACATTGTCCCTGTTTGATTCTTTCTTTCGTTTATTTACTCTCCTGAGCCTCGGATTGTTTTTCAATAAGGGATCTGCCTATAATTGGAGCGCACGTGGTTTTTGATAAGACAAGGACAAACGGCGGCAACGGTTAAGGAAGGAAAAACAAGAAAAGAAGCAAGCAGAGACGGATGAAGGAGAAGGCGGATGTAAATCAAACTGGAGGGATGGCCTGCTATAAAGTTTTATTGTGGGATAGAGGACATCAGCGGGGCCTCCGGCTCCAGGGGCCCGACGTCGGGCCGCAGGGGCGAACGAAACGGCGGATGCAATGTAAGCACAAATGGAAGAGGGCGGCTAAGTGAGCATGATGCAACAGGCAGAAGCGAGGCAGACCTAATCACCGAGCCGGCACGCAGGCAGAGTCGCGGCAGTGGAGTGGGAGAATATCCTTGAGGTTTCGCAGCATGAGTCACAGCAGCGAAGGTAGAATCAAAGACCATCGCAGAGGCTCTGCCGCATGAGTCACGGCAGCAGATGTGGCGCCGAAAACTATCGCAGTAGCTCTGCGTTGGGATTCGCAGCAGATGTTTCTTTGTTTAGCAGTTTTCCTCGAGTCGCATATATGCCAGAGCAGCAAGTGTGACATTTTTGCCGGTGTGCGCAGTTCAGTGGTGTCAATCAATCTGAAAATAATTAAACCGATTTTTTTTATCAAAGAGAATTTACTTTGACACAAGCAATCATAATTTCTCCCGGGAGGTCCAGAATTTAGTGAGACGCGTGTTGTGTGCGCATGTGTGTTTGTGTGTGTTTTATGGTGTGTGAAAAAGACCAGCTGGTAAGGGTAAACAAAGATGAAAGCTCAGTTAAAACCAGCGGTGCGCCCTTCAAAAGTGTCCCCGTTGAGTCTGACTGAGAAGGAGAGATAATGCAAAATAATGTATCTTACTTCGTTTACAATCTTTTATTGACGTTTTCTAATCCTGATAATAGAGGGGGGAAATACGACCAGAATTACAGCTCTCAAAGGAGGTCAGAACAAAATGTCGGTTGGTCAGAAATGACCATTTATATTAGACATTTTACATATTCAATTTAATTCTCATTTATTTTGGAAATTTTACATATTTCATTTAATCTCATTTATTTTAGAAATGTTAAATATTCAATTTAATTCGTATATATTCAATTTAATTCTGATTTATTTTAGAAATTTTACATTTTCAATTTAATTCTGATTTATTTTAGAAATGTTAAATATTCAATTTAAATCTGATTTATTTTAGAAATTTTACATATTTCATTTAATTAAGATTTATTTTAGAAATGTTAAATATTCAATTTAATTCTGATTTATTTTAGAAATGTTACATTTTCAATTTAATTCTGATTTATTTTAGAAATGTTAAATATTCAATTTAATTCTGATTTTTTTTAGACATTTTACATGTTCAATTTAATTCTGATTAATTTCTCAAGCGTTTTACACAATATTGTTATGATAACGATATTGTATCAAAGCAGCTTTGCAGTAAATAGAAGGAAGCGCAAAGGGCCAAAAAATTAAAATATAGGACATTACAGTAGTATTACGTAATGCAAGTACATTTGGTCTACTAACTGCAAAAAAGGTCAAAATATATAAAAATTGGAAATATAAAAAATGTGTAAAAATATCAAATGTGAAAAAAAATTGGAACGTTTTAATGTTGCTATAAAGAAAAATATATATAAAAAAATCACATTAGAAATATTTGGGTAGGTTTTTGTAACCATTCTGGCCATCACAAATTTTATTACCATTAACCTTCGGATATGAGAAACTGGTAATATCTGTTAACATTTTGCGAGACCATTTAAGATACGTGGCCGTATCCCTAAAATCATTTAAAATCGGAACATCATTTTTTATAGTCATGGTTGTTTTATTTGCACACTGATGTCAACAACAAATAAAATTGCATTTTATATACAAGACATATATTTATCGTAAGAACGGAACTAAAGCTCTGTCTTCAGAATCCAATAGTGGCTACTGCTGTTAAAATAACAAATAGTCAAAAAATATATGTCTAAAGTCAACTAACATATTACTTCAAATATATGGCGAGTGTTGGGAATAAGCCATAGGTAGGAGTTTTAAATGGAAGAATAATTGCAAACACACGATCCATCCTGTTGCACGTAAAGTGAGGCGAGGGATGTTTGTCAGAATTTGCCTCGGATCTATCGAGCAGGTGTCATAATAAGGTCTCCTCTCTGACAGATGAAGATTTGAGGATGTATTGGCGGCAGTGGAGGGTGTCATGTATCCGAGGAGACGGCTGTGGGCAAGATGGAACTGTACATTTCCATAAGTGAAACAGATTGATTTTCCTAAAGTAATTTTGTAGTAAGAAGGATATTTAATAATGTTTTTATGGCTATAAGGTTTCCACCCTCTCTCTCCCTCCCTCTCTCTCTCTCTAACACACACACATGCAAACTTCATAATTTTTTGGATAAGTTGATCCGGTTTTTATCTCTGGATGGAGAGAGCACTGCGTACGAAGAAAGAGAGAGAAAAGAGAGAGCGAGAGAGAGAGGCAGAAAAAGGTAGAAATCACATCTAGTTAGTATTCATCTTCAGTGCGATCAGTGTCACACATTTAAGTGTATGGATGTGTGTGTTTGCATGCATGCCTCTTTCAGTCAAAGGTTTCTGCACTGGATTATGAGGGCCAAGCTCTGTTGCCATGGAGACCAGCCAGGTTAATGGTCCTTTGCTGTGTGCGTTCATGAGTGAGTGTGAGTGTGTGTGTGTTCATGAGTGAGTGTGAGTGTGTGTGTGTTTGATCTCATGCGTTAGTGTTTATATGCGTATGCTGCTGTGTGTGTGTTTCTTGCATTAGTTTTGGTGTTGCTGTGTATGCGATACAGTTTTTGAGAGGTTTTAAGAAATGGGTGAGACACACACTCATACAATCTTACATCAATACTGTAAGATCTCCTAAAATCTCCATATCTATTCGAAATGTAATTTATGCGAAATGCTTTTTGTATGCCTACGAAATGTTTTTGTGATGTACTGTATATAATGTGAGGTACAGATGGCTGTCCTATATTTAATATAACATGGTTAAGAGAGACCACCTTTCATAAAGGTTACCAAAAATGTATCTTTTAAAGTGAAATAATTAAATTCCACCCTTCTATAAGGTGAAATAGTCGTTGACAAATAAACTGGCCAAAGTTATAACTTTCACATTAAGTGCTGTAACATTGTTAATCTCATTTTTTGGAGGATCTATTGACTTAAATGCGATCTAATACATAACTTCACGAGTTCGCATCGCAGATAATAAGTACTGATGATGAAGGATGGATTAGTATGCGTATTTGGCGTGCTGTCCCGGGGAGAGGACTCCGAGCTTGGTAGTTCCTCCGAACTCGGAGCGCCCGCCCCTTGTCTAGAGAGAGGGCCCCGGGCCCAGTATGTGCCCGGACTCGGTTCGTCCCCCCCTTATACTGCGGTAAAAACGGGCTGATGGTGAGGAGTTGGGGTGGAGGAGGGATGCAGCGAAAATGTAGAGAGAATGAGGGTAGGCGTCTTGTCTATTTGTAGGTTTTTTTCCTCCGCGCTTAAGGTATGATTGGTGAGATTGGTTATAGGAAACCAGCCGGGTTAGTTATCTGATTGGTGGGATTGATCATAATTAGTTATCAGCACGTCCTCCTCCCGAACTTTGTTAATAAAACATGATTATGTGTTCAGAGGTGTATTAAGACCTTACATAATGAAGCGTTATTTTTTTATTGCCTTACACCGTGTCTACACCGGATGCGGCGGCTCTACAGAGCACGTTTCGGTAATACGTTATCTCATTCGGCAAAGAAGCGAAAACGTGGTGACATCTTAGTTATGTGTCAGCCAATGTAGTACTGCGAAAGGGGGGGGGGGGCTTTGGTTGGAGTTCGCAACATCACTGCTAGATGCCGCTACATTTCGTACACTGGACCTGTAAGTGTTTACAGTATTATTTTTGTAGTCTTTTTTTTCAAATGTGTCATTCATTTGTAATATACTTATCATTTGATCGGATCGCTGTTATAATGAGGACTTTTCTTCATTTGTAACCAGGGCATGTTTTTTTAACTGTATAGTAGCTTTATTATAAGTAATCATGTTTTGATATGATATAATTATATTGATTTAAAGCTATTGATTTTTGTGGTAACACTTTACAATAAGGTGTTATTTAACGCAATTTAATGCATTCGCTAACATGAGCTAACAATGAGCAATACTTCTACAGCATTTATTAATAATAATTAGGGCTGTCAAAAGATTAATCGCGATTAATCGCATCCAGAATAAAAATTTGTGTTTACATAATATATATCTATGTGCTGTGCATAATAATTGTATAATTATTAACACATACACATCCATGCATATATTTAAGAAAAATTTAAAAACGATTAAAAATGTATATATAATTTTGTAAAATTGTTGGTAAATATAAATAAATACATGTAAATATTTCCTAAATATGTATATATGTGTTTGTATTTGTATTTATAAAAACATAATTCATATGCACAGAACATAGACATATATAATGTAAACACAAACTTTTATTCTGGATGCGATTAATCGCGATTAATCTTTAGACAGCCCTAATAATAATTAATGTTAATTTTAGCATTTACAAATACATTATTAAAATCAAACGTTGTCACTGTTGACAATGCACCATGAACTAACATGAATAACTGTATTGACATGAACTAACATTGACAAGGATTAATAAATGCTGAAAACCAAATTGTTCATCGTTAGCTAATATTCGCTAATGCATTTACTAATGTTAACTAACAGCACCTTATTGTAAAGTGTTACCATTTTAGTTTTTAGCAAGTTAATCTATACAAAGTGTTGTTGATTTATAATATCTACTATATTGTTTATTGGCTAATACATTTCCCCATTGCAATATCTTCTAGAAGCATATGGATAGATAGACAGGTGTATGCACCTGCACGCGCTGATCTATCGGAAAGGAAAATGTCTGTGTTTTTTATTCGCCGCCGGATCGATGAGTGATGGTGCTTTGATTACATTACCTTCAGAGGTCTATTCCCATTCAAACCATTGTGCATTTACACTGTCTAAAACATCATACATTCTCATAGATCAGAGACAGCCTAATTTAATCAGCAAACCCAATCTAAATCAATGCTGTTCGCTCTCAACTCCGCAGTCAAGTGAAATACAATGTATTTTTAAGTGCATTAGATAATGGAGAAGTGATTTCAGAAGGAGAGCTATTTTTGCAAGGTGAATCTAAATCCAATGCAACGCACGCTAGGGTTTGTTTTGTGTGCCAGCGAGCGAGCGTGGGGATTGTATGTCGGCCTTCCCAGAGATCTCCCTCCAAGGTTTTTGTGGCCGCAATCACATCAGCTTTTTCCCATTGTAGCGTTCCATTTGAAAGTGTAAAAATAGTTTTTTAAAGAGTGTTAATTCGTGAGTATTTTATCTAGTTTCCGAGGTGATGAAGAGAGCGAAGGAGTAATGCAATTCCAGAGCTTTAAGAGAGAGCTTTCCTAATTGAATTTGTCCGACTGCTCTGTCCATTCACGGAGATTGAAATTGAAGGCTTTGTGTGCACATGTGGGTTTTTGTGTACGTGTGTGTTCTCCAAATCTCCAAATAGAAAGTGTTCTCAGATTAGGAAGTAATTTTGGCTTTTAGAGAAGATTAGATGAAAGGCATAAAGTGAAGAAAGAGAAAGAGAAGATGAAAATAATATAGAGAGAGGATCGCTTCTTCACTCAAACAGATAACCTCGATCAGAGTCTAATGGAATTAGTAGGGAAGGATCAGGCGCTTTTGTGCATGCGTGTGTGTATGGTGCTTTTTCCAGAATGTTGGGTTTAGCTGTAGGTATGAGCCTGTAAGCTTCGTTTTAAATGAGAGAGAGGAGAACATTATTGGAAAACAGCGAGCGTGCAAGCGCTGGAAGATCAGATGGAGTTTCTGTGATCTTGTAGTGTCTCAGTGGGGCTCAATCCTGATGCGTTTGAATGCTTTTACAGTCCATTCAGCTAGGTATAGTTTTACATTTACATTTACGCTTTTATCCAAAGCGACTTACATTCCATTATCCTATACATTTGTTTCTGTGCAATCCCTTGGATCGAACCCACGACCATGCTTTACCACTGAGCTACAGGAAAGCTAGTTAAAAGTTTTGAGGAATAGTTCGGAGAACAAATGAAAATTCTGTCAGGAATTACTCAACCTCAAGTTGTTCCAAATCTGTACACATTTCTGTGTTCTGTTAACTCAAAGAACGATGTTTAGATACGGTGTAAAACTTTGCTGTAATTTCGCATCAGGTTTGCCGGTAACTTACTGTAGATTAAATGTACGATTTTGTTTTAAGCATAAACTTACCTAGTTTATATAGTTTGCTTTCATAGACCAAGACTAAATATCTATTATTAACTTAATATTAAGCAGCAATTAAATCTACAGTAAGTTACTGCCAAACCTGCTGCAAAACTACAGCAAAGTTGTAAAGTGTATATACATAATATTATGGTTTATTTTTCCTTTTACCATAGGTATATAAAGCATAAATGTACACCTCAGGTCTACATCAATGTTGTGTGTTACTCTTATTTTTATGGGTATTCAACCCTGTTTTGAATATGTGGGACATGCCTGAATACAGTTTAAACACGTTTTTAAAAAACTGCGCAATTTTTCTATCAGTAAACATTATTGTATTTGCCGTGAATAAAAGAAGAGTGTTTGTTTGTGCCTTTTCTTTCATCACTTCCGTAACAGGGTTGACCGAGATGATTGTTTTTGTGTTGTAGAAAGCAATTCAAAGGAGGTGAATCATTCAGCAACGGGGATGTATTACCACTCTAGGAAAAAGTGTTTGATCTTTTCTGTTATAGGTATTTATCATATAGATAGTTTTCCCTCTCTCTGAATGTATGTCTTATTTCGGCTGTAATTTCATGGGTACACCTTTACCAAGTATTATGAATTATAACACATGATAACACATTAAATTAAGTGTTGGTCATGTTTATAGTGCTTTCTTTGAATTTACACGTTAAAGATAGCACTGATTGTAAAACAAGAGAAACAGAGTAAAACGTATTGTATAAAGGATTCTTTTCTCTTCCAGGAAATGGACACTTTGACGATGATTATTAAATATAACAATTAAAATCCATTTTTTTCCTCTCTTCCTTTCTTTCTCTCTCGTTTAAGATCTCCCTTCCAGCCCCGTGGCCCAGTTCACCTTTCGGCCCCTGCCACCTCCTCCTCCACCCCCCCACGCGTGCACCTGCGCCCGGCCTGCGCCGGCTCCCCTTCCAGAGGTGGTGCAGAGGAGCACGTTGCCCGCCCGATGCCAGCCATTGGACTCCGGAGGTAAAGCTGGTCAGGATGACAACGGGCAGGCGCACAATACCTGGGCACTGAACAGCAACATACCACTAGAGACCAGGTAGGACGGAACACACAACACATGGTTTCACTTTGTTAGGGAGGACATCCTATTGACTTCTATTGTTTTCAAACCAGGTAATTACATTTTCTACGTCTAAAATTGACTTATGTCTAAAACAAACTTGAGGAAATTATTATTAGATTTCAGATGATTTATGAGGCTAGCAGGGACCACCCTAAATGTCAAATGTCTTAAAAGTCATTTTTTGAGTTTTACGATATTTGTGTAAAGTCAAACCCCATCACACACAATGTTTCTTGATTATTGTGGGGACTTTGTCCACAGTTCACCCGAAAATAAAAAAAATCATCATTCACTCACCCTTGAGTTGTTCCAAATCTGTATAGATTTCGTTGTTCTGATGAACACAGAGAAAGATATTTGGAAGAATGCTTGTAACCAAACAGTTCTTGGCCACCATAGTTGGAAAACTACAATGTAGTCAAAAGTGCCCGAGAACTGTTTGCTTTCCTACCTTCTTAAAAATATTTTATTTTGTGTTCAACAAAACAAAGAAATATATAAAGAGTTTTTTTCCTACGATTCCTCCAGAATGTTTTATTTTTGAGTGAACTGTACCTTTAATTAAGCATTTTTATTAAGCTGAATGTAGGTGAATTCACTATTCTTGTGGGGACATTTTGTTCTGTTCCGGTAACTTTCAAAAGCAAAACGATTTTAATTTAATAGCTGGATAATAGAATGCTGCATACAAATGACTAGCTTGTGTTTTTGAGGAAAACTAAGAATATGCATGAGTTGGGTGGATGATGATGGAGATGATGATGAAGATTGAGGGATGACCTACTCTTCTGAAAGAGAGAAATGGAGGAGTAAATAAATGATGAAGGATAGACCGGTCTGCTTTGATGGTGGAAATGAAGCTGTCTGATGGAGGCGATTGTCTTATACACACACAAAACCCAAAGATGTTGGTAGAATGAAAGCTGTGTGTGTGCATATATCAGCCTGCGTGCTTTAGATTTCCAGCAAGGTGAATTCGGTTGTAGCAGTCAGAGTTTTTATTTCCACTTTAAAAAAATTCGCGAAATAAACAAAACAAACAGCCGCATGCCTGCCCAACCGCTGATAGCTGTCACATACATGGAGGGATGTTTACTATTTGATAAAGATTTGCTAAATTGGACAAGTGTTTTTGGTTCCTTGTCACATTGTGATCAAATAAAAGCTACATGACTCTCCACACAACACCTAATGGCTGATTTAAAGTCCTCTGAACTACGCTGAGCACTGCAGGACCTTTAGAAACTCAACACAAGCAGCAGGCAGCAATGGAATGTTTGTGCAGGTGGCTATTAAAGGAATGCTGGGTAATTTAAACCTTATGTATTTTTCCCATCAGCTTTAAATCCTGTTTTTCAAATATCAATTTCTCCCATTTAAAGAAGAATAAAGTTCCTGAAAGTCGCAAACCGCACAAGCGGCGTAAACACGCTTGCTTGCGGTTATTAAATGCCCACTTATCTCGGCTTGTAAGAGTGCATGTCACCCGTTCAGATGTTGTATCGAGATTTAAAGGTTAAAGAAAAGCAGATTTACCAATTTTGTAGAGTGGTTTGAAAATCCGCCAACCGCCCCGGGAAGGCCTCAGGTTAAAGGGTTGATTCTGGCCAGTTTTGAAAACACGCGGGATGACATTGGCGCTGTATTGGGAACGTGTCATCGTCATGGTGATGTCTATACTTGCTGACATGTTGCTCTCTCTCAAATGAACTTTCTCAATTAAATCTGGATCGATAGAGCAACATTAATGCACAGAGGAGAATCATCCCCATCAGCATATCATTCTGGACACTCGCCGAATCAGCTGCATGCACTATATGTACAGTACATTTGAATTTTATATGAAATATATCATTTGAATATATATATAATATTTATTGTCTTTTTGTTTTAACGCTTTCAGTTGTGTTGTTCAAAAACTAATCTTGTGCGTCTTTCTTACAAATAAATACAATGCATATATTGTTATATATTGGTATATACAGCCGTTGAAAAAATTAAGTTGGTGGGAAAACACAGGAGATTTTTATCAGATTTCTGCCGTCTCAAAATAAATATTCTAGCGCACTACTTTCAACATGTCTAAAAAATGTGTGTGTTGTTTTTTTAAGCAAACACATGAAAAATTGTTAAATGTGGCATTTAATACAAATAACTACAGAACAGTGTTAAAGGACCCAGTCTTTTCCTGTTTTTGAGGCTTAGATTATGTTTTTTGGGTGTTTGACAATGGATGTTCATGTTTCTAACATCAAAAAAACTTTTTATATTTCACATATTTCAAGTCTATTGTTCACCGCTGTCCCTCTTCTAACAAAACGACTGGATTTCTTCCGGTCTATATAAAGTCCCTCCTTCCGAAACGCTCTGATTGGAGTGCTAGAGATGTTTATAGTGTTTAATATATACTAATATTAAATATATTAGTATTTAATATATTTATGTTTGATTATAAAACCTCTAATCAACCTATATCAAACCTCAGGAGTGACACAAAACCATCCAACAGCAATGTGAAAGACTGACAAGACATGAAATCTGTGATAAAATCGAGGTTATCACATACAAATATTTTTTACTGGTTCCAAAACATATGTACAAATATTATGTATGGCTTTAAAGTGATTGTGAACTTGTTTTCTTTGCCGTTTTTGAGGTCTGAAAAAATGCAGAGCATCTTTAATGTTATTTTGAAAATTGTAAAAAGGGCTATATAAATAAAGTTGAGTTGAGTTGAGTTTTGACCCATTTTTCTGCAAATGAATGCAAATAGAAACAATATTTGTGTTTGAAATTTGGGGAAAATATTGTTAGTAGCTTACGGAATGAAACAAAAATATATAATTTTACCTAAACACGTACCTATAAATAGTACATTTAGAAAAACTGAAAATAATTTTGAAATAGTATCTTATTTTTTTCTGTGGCTGTATTTTATATTTTAAACACAATTGTACGATATTTGTCCATTATAATCAAAAAGAAATCATGTTTTTTAAATACAATTATATAAATCAGCTTCATTTTAACACTGTTTTGCAGTTTTTTTGTAGAAATGCCACATTTCACAGTTTTCCGTGTGTTTGCTATAAAAAACAACACACATTTTATAATGTAGTTAACGCGCTAGAATATTTATTTTGGGACAGCAAAAATCTGATTGAAAAAACAGTAATTTTCTGTCTGTTCTCACCTGCTCTTCTCTTTGTCTCCTTGTCTGTGTTTCTCTTTCTCTTCGTTTTGCTCTTTCTCTTTGTTTTGCCGAGTGTTAATTGTTATTTATTTATTCTACAGTAAATAAAGATAGGATTAGTTCTGCATGTCTAAGTGTGAAATTGACTTTCTCCTTTTTTGAATGGCTGAGGTACACTGTAATTTTTCTCTGTGTCTCAAGCCTCATTTTACCATTGCATGCTCATTTAGACGCTCCTTTAAAGGCTTTGTTCTGCATCCCTTTAAGACACTGTCAACAAATTTACCAAAACTTGTGTGAATATCTGCGCGATTCCTCATTGACTTGACTCGCCTCTTGTGCTTAACGGAAAGTATACCGTCTGCACTAACGTTTTCTTTACATGCATCCTTGCTTTGCTCATATAGATGCATTAGTTGGGGAGTGTGTGATTAAATATGTACATCATATACATATATATTGAAGCGTTAACTAAAGAAATAAACTCATTTTAACTCTAGCCCTCTGTAGGGAATAGAGTGATGTTGTGGTTTATTAATAGCAAAAATCTACTGTACACAACAATACAAGTCAATGGGAAGTCTCCACTATAATTGAAAAACAAACTTGTGGTTTGTGTACGTACGAGTTTAGTTTTCCCTGTCGTCTTCAATCCATATCGATGCCATCACGTTTTTCGCCTTATCAGCATATGAAGATGTAAATGTGTTTAGACTGATCTACCTTTCAATGATTTTGGGGCTTTTTATTGATTGACTCTTTGTGTCTTTAGAAGACATATGCACACATTTGCCCAGTTATTTTCCATCACCCCGTAAATCCAGACTCGCTGATGTGGCAAAGAGATCAATTATGGTGGAGAATACATGTGTATCTTGGGAATTTGAAGGTCTTGCTTCTGTCGCCTTTGGGCTTTTAACCTAAAAGCTGTAACCGGTCTCCCCGTGGCTATCCGTCTTATCTGTCTGTCTTGTTTATGACATGGCCACAGGGCCGTGTGTCCGCATGTGTGTGTGTCACGCGGATTTAAAGGTGATAAAACCCCAACTTTGATTTTTCAAGTAACCAAGCGCTTTGAGCTTTCGCATTTGATCATTTAGCAGATGCTTTTATTCGAATGAATGAATGAATATATTCGAGCAGCTGTGTGGTAACGTTGAACAATCGCCAAATAGCTAATTACACAGTTGTTTAAGTCCCGTTGTTGGTAATGAATAAGTGTTGGCGATAGTTAACACAATAATTATTATAAATAAAATAACAAAGGTTGCAGCCGTAACAGCAAATGACGGTAGATTAGAAAATAATGCAATGGTGTTGTGAAGCGTTAAGACTTAAAGGGGTAGTTCACCCAAAAATGGAAATTCTCTCATTATTTACTCACGCTATTGTCATTTTACACCTTTCTTTCTTCTGAAGAACACAAAAGAAGATGTTTTGAAGAATGTCGGTAAGCGAACAACTGCGGTACCCATTGACTTGACATTGGTTTCGTGCTCATACTATAGAAGCGAACGGGTATCGCTGTTGTTCGCTTACCAACATTCTTCAAAATATCTTCTTTTGTGTTCTGTGTTCTTTGAATTTACAAGAGGATGATTTTTGGGCGAACTATCCCTTTAAACCTCCTTAAAATAGTGGAGGTTGCTTCCACAATCCACTGCAAACTTGCACTCAGGTCTGGATCCATTTTAAAATGAAGTGGCCATTTTTCATGTTCCAATCAATTTCTTGTTGACGTTTTTTGTTAAATATCCTATTTCTATTTCACCCAAATGAGATCGTCTGGGTTGCGACTGACTTGAGCGCAAGACAACACCAGCTGAGTGTATGTGCGAGTAAATAGTTTTTAAGTAGGCACCTTTTAATTACTCAAGAATGGACTCCTCGGTGTAATTAATATCATAATTAATCTAAGGGATGTTATCTATTAATACTGGCTCATTAATCTCTGGTGCTAAATATCTGTAATTAAATGCACGTGAGAGCAAATGACTCCAATTAGGAACCGAAGCAAATAAGAGTGATCACACAGTCAGATTACACCTCCGTATTTTTCTCACACCTTCTCTCTCTCTCTCTCTCTCTCTCTCTCTCTCACCTGTCTGTGTTTGACCAAATTTAATAAACAAGTTGACAAAAAAAAATGTCGCTTTCTGTTTACAGGCACTTCCTGTTCAAACACGGCTCGGGCTCGTCGGCCATTTTCAACGCAGCCAGTCAAAACTACCCTCTGACATCCAGCACGGTGTATTCCCCGCCTCCCCGGCCTCTACCCAGAACCACCCTCTCCAGACCGCTCTTCTCCTTCAGCAAACCGTACCGATGCTGTAACTGGAAATGTACGGCTCTGAGCGCCAGCGCAATTACGCTGACTCTCGCCCTGCTGCTTACCTACATCATCGGTGAGCGTCTTATCTCCATGTGTCTCTCTCTCTCTCCGTCCGCGTGCGCTGTCATGCTGGGTCGGGTCATATGGAATTAGCAGAACTCACACTGTGAAAAACTCTATTAGAGGGATGAATATTTATGAACGAGGGAAGAGGGGGAACGAGAGATGAAAGTGTAAATATCCCACAAGGCCGTTCAGAGGTTAATGGTGTTAAAGTTTTGTTTAGCCAAGTCGCCGTGTGTGTGTGTGCGCGCGAGAGAGAGAGAGGTGCTTATGCCACTCGGCGTACCGATCTTAATTTTCGAAGGCTTTCTCCGTCTTAAGGGCATTTCTCCTGAAAATCCTGCTAAAAAATGATGTGTTTTACAGAAAAACATTAGGGTAAAAGGTTTCATCCATTAACGCTCGAAAGGCTGCAGTTAATAAAGTTTCTGGTCAGAAGTTCACGCGGCAGGCTCTTAAACACTAATCATGTGTCTGCGAGTGTTTTTTCTCATTAATGAAACGAGGACCTGCTCAATTCCCATAGTCTTTCTAATGCTTTTTCATAACCTGACGTTCACGGTGTTCATTTCTGTTTTACAATGTGTATATCTGTTCTGAACACGTTCAAATTGGAATTACGACTTATCGCAGAACAACGTGTTACTTTGTGCTACAATAGACTTTATCATTTCCGTGCCACTCGGACCACCAAGGAGAAATAAAAAAGGTTTCTACAACAATACCGGCTTTTCATTGGTCATCAAGACCATTGTTTACACATTTTTGGGTATCAGCTTGCACTTAAAAGTCCAATGTGTGTGTTTTGGAGGATCTATTGACAGAAATGCAATATAATATGCATAACTGTGTCTTCAGAGGTGTATAAAGAAAGACTTATAGAATGAGCTATTTCTATCGACATACACCGCGGTCCCCTTGTTTCGACAGTAGCCCTTGAATGACGAACTGCTCTAAGTCGTTATCTCCTTCAGCAAAGAAGCGAAAACTTGACTTTATTTTAGACCTGTATCAGCCACCGTAGTGCTTCGAAAGGGTGGGGTGGAATGAGCCATTTGTTGCGATTCGCAACCTCACCACTGGATGTCGCTAAATTTCATACACTGGACATTAAAAGCAGTTTTATCTGCAATAGAATATAGTATTTTTACATCTGAAAAATTACAACCCGATTTTATATTTTGGAAAGTAGAAACTGTTAGCCCGTCCAATAATGTCAATAATATCAGAAAAACTGTTTACTGTTTGTTTGTATGTGTGTCTTAGAGACGTGCAGTTAATGATCTGATGGCCCTCTTTCCACCTATTATTAGTGGCACCCCGTCCAAACAGATCCAATCCGTCCGCATTGTCTCTCGGCTTTCATTCTTATCTAACAATCTAAATGTGTTCTCAGTTCATTTTCTGGGCAAATGAAGGGAAGCAGATAAAGGAATAAAGATAAAGAAGATTGTAAAGAAATAATGAAGGAATGAATCTACATTATCTTTACTTGCCGAACAAAAACTTGAGTCGTGTCGAGTAAAGGTGTCACAGATGAGAAGAAAGGGGCCCATAAAACATGTTAACTAGAAAGGAAACTGTATTGTGTGGCAGCCCTGAGGTCTGCTTTGATTGGTCCATCGGTATTATCGTGAATATCCCATTCCATTGTTGTTTGAGATTTATTGTCAGGATATTGTTAAGGTTAGGACCAGCTCCAGAACAACTTGAGGATTGGCCCGAAGATAATCTGCAGACAATTTTTTAATATTTTCTGCTATGAACATCTGAGTAAAGAATTTAAGATGCAATCTGTGACTTTTTGGGCCAAAAACTCGGGATGTGCGAGAGTAATCGACTAGCCGTTTAAACGGTACAGTTACTATAGTCGACACTGAAAACAACAGTCGAATACACAAAATGTTATAATTTAAATGACTTTCATTTTAATGTTTCGTTTAAAAACATTTATATAACATACTTAAAAAAAAATTGAAAAAAATAATAAGTGTATCAGGATCAGGAACGACATGTTTTAATTTTAGGTCAGATCTAGCATGCGTTTCCTTTGTGGCAATTGCAGCACGCTCAGAAATGACGACTCCAAAGATGAGTTGTGTGAGTTTTGAAGGAGGAAACGGGTAGGTTCTAAGCAAAGTGATCATTTACGCAGTCATATCAATGTGGCATGATAATAATTTCACTGGACCCATGCGTAACCATACTGTATTGGGTTCTTATTGCCGCGATTCGGAAAAAACGCAGACGGAAGCGCGGAATGCAGGCATAAAACGGAAAAGTAGATAATGATCTATAGCTACATACAGTTATGTTAAAAATGACTTAATAATAAATATCAATATTTTAATATTTAAAACGCATGAAAGACGGATTGACGTTATTTGATGGCGTGAGCTGTAAATGCGGTGAATGCATCTTGAGCACACTCAATAAAACTGAGAGGAGAATGTCTCAGCTTCTAGATTCACAGAACTTTGAAATGTCTTTGATTATAATGTTTATCACAAAAATATTGTGAATTGCTTGAATAAATGATCGCTTAGCTCCGTTTTATTGTTCACAAACACTGAGCCGACTTTCATCCAAGCATAATGCTTGCATGTGAGCATATTGCTTGCATTTCCTCAACAAGAATAGTTTTTTAAATAATATTTTATTATATGTTTAGCATATGTATGTTCTATAAATTAGCCAATATGGGCAGTATGCTTTATTTATCAGCTTTTTCATTCGCTCTGCGCGAGATCAAATACGTTCCGTAGCTTGTTCTGTACTATTTGCTCGTTGCTTTTATGCGCTTATTTTGTTTGCACACATTGCTTTGTTTTATAACTAATAAAAACGTGATATAATGTAGGCTATCTTGTTTGTTGATAGGCTTTAGGCCTGCCCTAATCATAACTTGTAGGCTACTTAAATTGCGACATAATTAAAAAAGCAATGTTTTTTCATTCTACATCATTTAAAAATCAAATAATGAAACATTCCTTTTTAAGCTTTTAATTCATTGTAAAATATTTTAAGTTTCATGATTACAGTGTAAGACACACTTTTACTCAAATTTTATTTAATTTGATTACTAAAATGTAAACAAACTTTTAGAGTCCGAAAAACAGACTTAAAGGAGAAAATAAAATGGATTTTATAAGGTCAAATAGGCTGCATATTTTAAGCCCAGGCACAGACCAGCCAAAGCAAACATTTGCTCATCGCGTCACTTCTTGCAGCCGCTAAAACGATCCAGTCAGGGTTGGCACATCAACAAATGCAGAAATATTAATGATCATAACGACAGGAAAGTGGAACACATATGACTGTTTTAGCAACATAAAATATTGAAAATAAACAGTTTGATTAATAGCCTACAATCTTTAGTTTTTTAAATGTGTTACGTAGGCCCTATATGCAACGTTTTTGGACCGCCTTCTGGCCCATTCTTAGTTTTAGACTGGTCGTCTACACGTTTACAAAACTTTAGTTTGAACGACAGTCAAATTAGTCGTAGCGCACATCCCTACTAAAAACAAACAAAGAGTAACTGAGCAAGTACATGAAGATCAGTGTTCAAAACTTTTTTGTGGTAATCGACATCACCTGTGAGTTGTATTTTGTATATTAATAATAGTACAGCTTGTTAAATGTCACTGAATTGACTTTACTGCGGTGACGGCTGAAAGCTTTATCAAATTAGCCATAATATCAAACACATGAGGGGTGGATATGTATTTCGTTGGATCAAGTGTAATTCGATCAAATTGGAATTCTCCCGATACATAGATGGATTTCTGTCGAATTCTGTGACTGGAGATTCAGTGCCGGTCCGGATATGGGTTTAAAATTATAATTGGGATCCAGTTCACGGTTTGGATAAAGGTCAGGGGTTTTACTAGACTTTGGGTCTCCAAAAGAAGCATTTAATTGGTCTGTGTGTATAATTAATGAACCTAATGAGCCGGTATCGTTGGCCACTACAATTTTTACTTTAACAAGCACACATTAGCTTTCAGACTTCCACACGCTATGAAGACATTAAGTGGGGTGTGAATGTGTGTGTGTTTTTGTTGTGTCCTAATTGATTCAAGGACTCGGCAGGGACTGAAAGAGAGCAGCAATCAATAATTGTTGATGAAAATGTATCAAAGGCTCTGAGTGTGTGTGTTTTAAAGAGAGAACGTCTAGATATTATGCTCTTATATTTCTGAACATTGTGATACGTTGACCCATAATAACAGCGAACATTTTTTATGGGAGTTTTTTGGGGTGTTCGAGTGGATCTTAAAGTTGTTGTCTGTGTATTGCTGTAGAGAACAAATGGAATGGGGGGGGGGGGGGGGGGTGGTTGTGTATGTGTGCTATGACCCAGATAGCTGACAGAATCCAGGGAAGTAAGATGGTTTCCGAGAGATGAACTTTCATCCAGCCTAGCCAAAAATGTCAGGACTAAATATCCAGGGACATCAGTTTTAATTATACTGAAAATGGAGGTGACAAAATATGATGATAATGCTGAGGAAAACTAAAGGCAGCATTATAATCGTGCGTAGGCGGCAACGCGCTGGTTTTCTTTTATACTTGTGCGTCAAAAACAAAGTAAACAAGATGGTCCTCACTGCATAACACAAGATCCAGGGGCGAGGCTGGATCCAGATCCAACTCCTCCCACTTTAAATATTTAGCCTACCTTCCGCCAACATTTGCTTTTATCAATGTCATAATTTAGTGTAAGCCTGGTCACAGTAAGATATTTGTTAACCCTTACTCAAACCCTTACCCTAAACCTAATAAAATACGTTATTAAAAATACCCTCACCCGAAACCTAAATCTATTAAAATACATTATTAAAATAATGTTAATTAATAAAGTTTGTATTCAGCAAGTTTGTTTTCCGTCAAAAGAATAACTTCAGCTACGACGGAAATGGTAGAGCAACACCACGAGTGTGACGTGAAATCTGTCGACCAATCAAATCGCAGTGGATAGAGATTGGATCCGGTGTCGACCAATCACAATGCAATGGGAGGAGACTGGATCCAATCTTGCCCCCTGGGAAGTAAACAGTCACATTTTTTGCAACCCAGTGAAATAAAAAATTACAATGCCTATTTTTTCATGAATTATTGCAGTGTTTATGTAAAAAGTTTGTCAATGTGGGTCATTCTCTTTTTTAAATTCGTGTGCCCTCATAATCTTTAGTTAAAATCTGAAAATGCTCTTCCTTCCTGTAATGACAGGGGCACCTTTGAGTAGCGTTACATTTTTCCTACTATGGTAGTCAATGATGTTTTGGTAATGAAAATTACTAACATTTTTCCAAATATCTTTCTCTGGCCCTGGTTACAATTTCTATTTTTTGCAGTCGTATATGTTGCGGTTCTATCGTGCAATCAATCATGCGTTACGTTAGCAAAATTTTGTGACTTTTATAAACGTTCAAGTATTCAAGAATCTGAACACAGCATTAAAGTTAACATAAACAATGATTATTTGATGTTTAAATCATTATTAAAGCCAAAATAAAGGTTTACATTATACTCGCATGAGCAGCCATGTTGGAAAAATTTCATACCCCTTCGTTTGAAGTGAGGTCCCGAAAATTCTTCGTTTGAAGGCCTATAAGGCCCTTACCCTGGGATTAGAAATGGGATTGGGCCTAAATCGTGTCGCGTTTTCGCTTCTTTGCCGAAGGAGCTAAGTATTTACGAAACGTGTTCTGTAGCAGTTTGTCCGTTAAGGGCCACTGTAGAAACAACATGGTGAATTCCATGCAAGGGACCCGCAGTGTATGTAGATAGAAATAGCTCATTCTATGGTAATAAAAACATAACGCTTCATTATGTAAGGTCTTTATACACCTCGCAACACAGTTATGTATATTATATTGCATTTCGGTCAATAGATCCCCCCCAAAATCCCCCACTGGACCTATAAGTAACTTAAGCTGCTGGCTTTTAACATCCTGCAGAAGGATATGCCAGGTTTTATCTAATATTTCCTAATTTTACTCTTTAGTGTGGTTGTAATAATCAAGAGATTAACTTTATCTTTGTTATTTGACTGTCACTCACGAGCCAGGTTTCTGAACACCAGATGGGTGTCATCGATGTTTAAATGTTCTGTAAACTGTCATGTGTTATGGAGTTTGGGATTCTGGTGCCAAAAGTCCAAGGAGTCAATTTCGCAGATTAGTTTCAATAGATGGGCTTTTGGGGCGGTTGAGATGAACCATAAAACCTTATTTAATGGAAACGTCCTTTGTTACGTGTCTTGTACCTAAATCTGGCAGGAGTCCACTAGTATGCGATAGAGCGATGCAGAAATGGCAAGTAAGAGAGGGGGCGTGGAAACGCAGGAAGAGGCCGAGCACATGCAATAAAAACGCACGGAAACAGAAAACACTGGACATATGGTTGAGAACATGGGTGTGATTTTCTCTGGTGAACCTGGCATGCGATACTGTATTATTCATTTAAATTTTATGCACACATGCTGATCCTCATGTTCTGTTTATCTGACACATACATTGTGCAACAGCCGCAGACGTGAACCGTGAGCGCACACATGCACGTGCACATTTTTACACATAAACACTCGGAAATGATTTCTGAGGTTGGGAAGAAGAGTTAGCTTCATACGAAGGTGAAAATGAATGCGTATTTATGGATCATAATGTGTCTTTTCATGATCAAAACCAGATAAATGCAAAAACTCTACAAAGCCCGCAAGCCATCGCTCAACAAAGCCGCTTCAAACCACGCGTCTTGAAAGGAAAGAAATCAAAGTGCGTGTCTGTGTGCGTTACCACGTTTATTTCCAGAGGATGAAAACACACCCCACGGCTATGCGTTAGGGCGCTTTCAGCTGATGGATAGAGAGACGTGTCCTGAAAACACACACCTTTGTATTCGTATAGTGTTTGCAGTTTTCTCTTTGGCAACACTGAGAGATGACAGCGATGTATGCAGATCCAGTGAATGTTTCTGAGGTCTGCTATAAAGCCAATTAACCAGGCCTGAGAGGAAAAGCTGTCTTCAGGTCTTTGGTTACAGCTCATTCAGGACGAATTTATTAACATGCTAGTTTGTCCCGCGAGAGGGCTTTCATACAGAAAGCAGAGGTTTATCTATGCTTTAAAGCATCACGTCCGATGGTTTTTTCTGCTTTGGGATGTTTTCGGATCTCAACTGTCAGATTTATTGCCGATTTTTTTATACCTTGCCCCTTTTACGCATTTTATCTAACAAGCAGATGTTCACACAAAACAAGGCGCATTTCCCTCTGAATTTTGAAAGGAATGTCACCGGGAATCATTTTTTTATTGCTCGCAAGATGCTCTTTCATTGCTCAGGAGATCTGATGAGGATTTCAGTTGTTTTAAAAAAAAATCTAATTAGATGTACTGTATCTCACATGATTTGGTGAAACATCTTTTTGCAGAATTTTAGGCAAATCTGAGCACAGCGTGGCGAGATCTCAGATGACAATTTAGAGAAGACACGTATGTTTTTACACTTGGCAGGAGGATCCATTTGATCCATTATTGAATTGAGATGTTACATGTTATATCAACTAATTTAGCAGAAACTTTTACTCGAAGCAAATGCAAATGAGGAATACAACAAAAGCAATTCATTCAACGGAGACAGGGGCACGAGTTGTGCCACCATGCAAATTTCCGGAATCGCTTTTAAAAGTGCACAATACACACGAGTACTGTGGTGTGGGTGAATAGTAATACAAGAAAGTAACTTAGCAGTTGTGAATTGTAGAGTTTTGGGGAAGGTAGAGAGGGATTCAGTTGTTTTATGGAGTTGGAATGATCTTTCCATCTTTGAGGTTCAATGTCTCTCAACCCACAGTTTTATGAAGTAAATATATAATATAAGTTAATTGTAAAGCTGTTTTGCTTTGTACTGTCTACAAAGGCATAATAACCTTCACAGCATCTCAAAAGTGAGCGATTTGAAGTGCTCTTCATAGACAGCAATCTTGTCTTAGAAATTGTGCTCATCACGTGAAGTGGACTTAAGACTTGACTCATTGATTTGAATGCCAGTTTGGCATTATCATATTGCTAAACTAAGACAAGATATTCTAATAAACATAAAAAACACGATTCACATAATGGCTAAAATATTGCATTTTCAATTAGATTAAGACTATTAATAAAAGCATTTCTCTTGGCTGGGCTTTTTCAGTGCGCTCATCAAAATGCATTCTGGGATTGCTGCCTGCACATGATGATGTCATTTTGGCAAAATCGAGGGATTTTAGATGTTATAATTAGCTGCCTACTTTCTTAAAACAGCTTCTGCTTTGGGAGCGTTTTAATGCCTTAATATGCTGTATATGTGGTCAGGCTAGTTCATTTACAACCGAGCTGCTAACTAAAGAGATTTTTGGGGGAAATGTAGAGTGAATGGAGGAGACTGTTTTTTACTCAAGCTTCAGTCCTTGTGACTTGATGTGGGCCGCAACTGGTAGCCAGCGGAGACCTTATAGTGAGGTGTAACTGGGTCCTGGGTTCATTGAAGGCCAAGGTTTGGTTGCGCATGCACAAAGAGTGGCAAAAAGAACATAGCAGCAGTTTAGTTTAGAGATGACAAGTTGTTCAACTTGGGTTTTCTCAAAAGGAAATTTTATTTAAAGGTAAATTGTGTAATTTCTGCTTGACCAGCATCAAAAATGCTGAACACACCGCTTGTCCCCTATTGGCCAGACAAACAGTCTCAAAATTACTCTAGAGCTTTACCTACGGTTGCTTTTAGCGTTCAGCTAGCACATTTTTACACTGTTCAAAAAACAACCTAAACGTCTCACTTTGCTGTCCCTGCATAATTAGCGGCATTTTAACATACTGTTTAAAAATCTTCACTTCCATTTTAATTAATTTTTTCGTTTTTCTCGGCTGTTTTCTGCATGTTGCGTGTGGAAATAAATGAATGCATTCGCTGGAAGATTAATTTCAGTTCATTTGCACTTGCCAATTCACACTCGACTTTTATCAGCAACAGTCATTTGTTATGTAGCAGGCGTCTCTGAGCCAAAGAGATGCTCTGCGTGCACAAACAGTCCTGCTGGAGAAACCCAGAGTTCAGGATCACCTCAGTGCTTTAGTTTGTCCTCACCTCGGGTTTAAACCTTTAGGTTTCTGTCTCAGATCATTAAACACAAAGCTTTCACCAGTCCTGGTAAAACCATCACTTTTTATTAGCAGGAGAGTGTCGCCAATTGTACCGTGGTGTACAAAAACCATTGTATTACTGCGATCGCATTATTCTCCTTGTTTGGCAGCTGTTGCTCAGTCTGGAGTCACGAGTGTAGTGCTTAAAATCAGTTCGTAATCACACAAACACACTGGATGACAAATCCAAAACAGAGCTGTCAAATCTGGAAACAAGGCTGAAGAGGAGTAAAATACGATAAGCATTCAGGTACCGCCACAGTAGGAAAGTTAGACATTTCCATAAGTGTTAGTTAGATAACATTTTTATATATTTTTTTAAATCGGCAATCAAATCTGACAACAGTGCTATTTACATTTTGTTTTAGCACACATACAATTTTGTATTTTTCTTTTCTTTTATCTTCTTTTATTATTTGGTTTTATTCAATTTCATCATTTATTTATTTATTGCTGTCTTTATTTTCAATCACACACACACACATATTATGCATTTTAGATGATATTTAGGGCTGTCTATTAATCGCATCAAGAATAAACGTTAGAGTTTACATAACATATGTCTGTGTACTGTGCATTTACATGTTGTATTTATAACGCAAAAACAAAATGTATTTTATTTATTATTATTTTATTCAGCTAAAAATGATAGCCTGTGTCAACAGCCATCATCTGTCCTTTCCTTGCAGGTCTTTATTCTGTTATCCCAATATATTTCGTTTTCTATAAATATAAAGAAAACGACAGTTTTATGCTGGCAATCATATACCTCCTTAAAGTGATTCCCTGTAAAGAGGAGGGGCTTATCTTCTCCCCTCCCTAAAAGGGAGGGTATATCTTCTCTTCCCTCGAAGAGAGAGGCTTATCGTCTCCCTAAAAGAGAAAACATTCGTCTTCCGTCTTCATTAAAGTCAAGGAGTTATCTCAGTCGGGAAAGTGGCGAGGTCAGGCGACGATGCCGTCCTCTGGAAATACGACCTCGCCGAACGTTCGTGAGAAGCATTTTTACATCATCTCGACCAACGGCAGTCAATTCATCTCTCCTCTCCTGTCTTTGCTTCTAAGCCCTTCCCACTTCCCGTCAACCTCATAACTGCTCTATTAATTTAACCCGAACCGCTAGTCTGCAGCATCCCTCATCTAAACAACGTTCTCATCATTTCAGCAGCTGGACGTGAAAAACGTCAGCCCGTTACCTCCTATAATTCAAGCTTTCCAGGCCTGTATCCGGTGCTCAAGCCTTTTTAAACACGCCACAACGGCCAGGCCAGAAAAGCTCCTTGTTCTCATTGACCGATAGCCAGGACACACAATAATCGAATCCATTTCTTTTAGCTTGGCTTCCGAAGCGGGGATATTAACAAACCGTGGCGTGACAGTAAACTCAGAGAGCTTAACCATTTCTCAGTCTCCGAGCAGTCCGCTATTCAGCCACAAGGTTAAAGCCAGCTTTGATGTATGTGGGACTTTTGTCTATCGTACAGCTTTCAGTCCTTCCCGGTGAAACGCTTTTCCTTTAGTGGCCCTCTACCCTTTGTCCGCCTCTCTCTCGTGCGCACACCGCGTCCACAACAAATCCTGTAGCCAGTGTTATATGTTTCCAGCTATCCTGGACTCCACAAATCATGTTTAAATCTGTTGATTTAACAAAAGCCCTGATGAATGGCGTCCTCCCCGCTTTCTATTCTCGCTCCCTTTCAAGAGTGCTGAATCCTTCCCAGCGGTCCATCTTGTCGAAAGAGAGAGAGAGAGGAAACGAGGAGGCAAAGGGTCAGCGAGACAAATGGGGGAGAGAGAGAAGGGGAGAGAGAGAGATTTTTCTCTTCATTAGCGGTTGTAAAGAGAGAACTAGCGGAGAGGTTAGAGGTTTTAAGGGATCGATGTTTGCCGTTCAAAGCTCTGAGAAACGTCCTACGGGGTAGAGAAATGTGGCCTCCGTGGAATTTATGAGACCTTCTAGATGCACACCCTTAAAGGCTTTGTGATCCCGCGCGCACATACACACGCCGCGGATCGTGGTTGCACACACCGATAAAAAGCTTTGTGATGTCATCGATCTGTTTGGCTCGTCTATCAATTTCTCCCCCCTGTCAATCTCATTCTCCTCCTGTCTTTTGTGCTGTCTGAAGATCTAATCATATTTCAGTGAAACGTAAACATAGGCCCTCTTCATAAACCCCGCTGAGGATTTCAAATGATCTATAATTTTAAATCTGTCATTTTTATTTTTTAATTGAATGCAGAATGCAATTTATAATATTTGAATGACATTTCCCTTACACCATCTGCCGTATTTTGTGACATTGTTTTGCATTTGTAATCTTACAGATATATCGGACCCCCTTGGAAACGAATGGTGCATCTCAAGGGGTTTATCCAATAAATAAATTTGAATAATATTGGATTTGATACATTGAATTTAGGAGGCATGTTTAAATGAATATTTCATCCAAAAATGTTATTCTGTCATCATTCACTCACCCTCAAGTTAATAAAGTTTGTTGTTTTGCTGAACACAAAAAAATGGGTTTGGAAGAATATTTGTAACCAAACTGTTCTGGGGCACCATTGACTACAATAGTAGGAAAGAAATCTACTTTGGTTATCAATCGTGTCCCAGATTTGTTTACTGTTAACATATTTTATTGTTTTTGTATACCGGTTTGGAACAACTTGAGTAAATGATGACAGAATTTGTATTTTTTGATGAACTTTTCCTTTAAGATCTAAATGCTTACTGATTCCCCTGTAAGCTTTACAATATATAGCACACACATAGTTGCGAAAATAATTGATTTTTAATTACATTCAATTCCTTTAATCAATAACCAGAAGAAAATAACCAACATTTTATTGCTTAAAAGATTTTATAGCTCAAGAGATTTGATCTCAGTTGTTTGTATTTGCACTGCAAAAAAATGACTTTCTTAGTTGGGACTTTTGTCTTGTTTTCCAGAACAAATGTTTAAATATTCTTGAATGAAGATGAGTTTTCTTGATGAGCAAATTTCCGTGCATATTATCTTAAAACAAGCAAAAACAATCTGCCAATGGGGTAAGAAAAATAATCTTGAATCACTAAATTCAAGATGATTTCTCTTACCCCGTTGGCAGATTTTATTGCTTCTTTTGACCACAAATCCAAAAAATTTCATAATTTTTGTCTTCAAACAAAACTTTTTGGTCATTTTGCTCATCAAGAAAATGCATCTTGATTCAAGAATTTTTGGAGGTTTGTACTGGAAAACAAGACACAAATACTAAGTAAGAAAGTCATTTTTTGCAGTGAATCATTTTAGTTTCAGATTAAAGATTCAATTTAGTCTCGGACACTAAAATTGAAATAGAAACAAATGAGAAAACTGTTAATAAATGCAGAAAGTATGGGTGGGTAATCTGGATTTGGGTCATTTGGATTTGATGAAAAAAGTTGGACTTGATGTTGAAACCTTCAATAATATTGACTGCAGAATTGGCAAATCTGAGCACAGTTTGTGTCATGTTAAGATCTTTCATTGAGACATTTGTGTGATTTCCGTGTCTTCTTCTCTCGTATCTGAGATGCATGTTTCTATTTGCGCTCCATTTAGAAATATTTTCAAGAATTCTGAATCTGTGATTTTTTTCTTTCCTGTATGTGTCAGTATTAGTTGAAACAAACATATTTTTAAAAACATTTTTGGATATTTTTCACACCATTACTGTGCTTTCTCTGCAAGGGCACATCGCATTTTGTCTTCGAATCTGACTAAAGCGTGTTATCGTAATTGAGTTGCCTGCCTTACAGAGCTGAATAAAATGTTGTCTTGCTAGGTGTCAGGACGGAGCCATAAAGAAACGCTTTACGTGTCCATTCCTCGACTAAAGTCTGGACTCTGTGTTGAAGCCGAACCTGAGCGTTTAGGGTTTTATCTGTTATTTAGCCAATGACAGCCATTGTGTGTGCGTGATAAAGAGATGGAGAAAGGGCGAAGAGGAAGAGATAAAGGAGCGGATCGTGTAGATCCAGCTCCCTGCTGAGACACCAATCCCTCTTTATGGCTCGTAAAGACGCCTTCTCACGGCAGAGCCCGATGTGCACGCGCGTGCAGACCCACACGCGACTGCCTTTGTGCCTGAGGAATGGGAGGGAATGAGAGATAGAAACTAGCCGGGAGAATAACCTGATTTTCACTCGCCGTTCTAGGACTCGTCGTCAGTATATCTTCCCACCTCATTTCCCTGATCGACTGAAATCCCACACACACATGACAGAGAGAGAGGGGAGAGGGGGGCTGTGTGATGAGATAGTTGGTATCGGGGGCCCTGAGGTGAGCAGAATGAGAGTTTGTCCTTTTTATTGGCTGTAATTAGGATGAGGTCATTATCATGCGCCAAAGGCCTTTCACTGCTGGGAGATCATAAAATGCCACCTGAGCGATTGATGCGAATCCTCTGCAGCCTTCCACACACGCTGAAGAGACGAGGGGATGAAGGGGAAACGAAAATGCACGTGTGCGGTATATGTGAGCTGGAGATGAGCGATGGATGTGTTACAGAAGGATCTAATACAACACTCTAATCCCATTTTCAGCGTAAAATGAATGCGTAATTACATCTGTGACGGGTTTTATTATGCAATATCAGAATACATTTTACCAGACAACACGTCTTCTAATTATACTGATGTAAATGTCAGAACATTTTTGGTAGTCTGATTCTCTCTCTCTCTCTCTCTCTCTGTCTATCTATCCACAGTCGTTCACCTATTAGGCTTGCCGTGGCATCTAAAGAGGGTTGAAGGAGAGCTCTATGAGAATGGGATGAGTAAAGACGATCAGCCTCTACCAGGAGCAGATTTCACCTTCACTCCCGTCCACCTGCCGGGATTCAACACGACGCAGCCAGGTGTGTGTGTGTTATTTAAGTCCTCTAACATAAGAATTCCATCTAGTGTCTCGCCAGCTCAATAATTCATACACAGTTGCATAGATGTCAAGTCTTCGCATACAGCGAGAGCTAAGAGCGTGCGCGCGTCTTCATTATCTGAGTTTGATTAGCATTTAATTAATGGCGGTAAACGACGGTAAATTACTCTCTCCCCGATGATCCCGGAGATCTTCGGGCCATTTTTTAAAAAGGGTGAGATGCGTTTCTAACCGCGTAGGCCTGTTTGATGAGGTGTTAATGAAAGAAAGGGCTGTACTTGCCATTTTATGAAATAAAAGAGGAAAAATCTTTATTTATCGACACTTTAACTGGGCCGGAATGCCAAAAGTAATTAGCGGAAAATTGGTACAGCGGTTTCTGAAGTGGTCGTTTACGTAGTACGTAGTTCAATGAAAATTGCTTTATTAAAAGTGTTTCTAATAGAATCGAAAGTAATTAAATTATTTGTAGATGCATATGTGTTTAATATTTCATGTATAATTAAATCGTAAAGAAACAAAGAAACAGGAAGTTCTTCTGGACCAGCATTAGACCAGTGTTTTTGACGTTTTCTGAAGTGGTCTATTGGGGAAATTTAGCCCTATTGTACCCTATTTGTTTCTTATCCGCCATCCTCATGTCTTCATGTTCCAAGGATGTTCCTCCAGGTGATAAGTGACTTGCTCAAGGGCACAATGATGATAGTTCAGAGACTTTTTTCTAGCCTAGATCTTTGACCACAAGTCTGCACAACTCCAGTTGACTTCAATGCACAGGTGTGTTTGTTCTGTGAATGGTAATGTAAGTCACCCGAGAGTCCAGCGGGGATTCGGTCGCACAGAAGTTGCGCTTCGCCGCAGCAGGTGCCGTTTCAACGTTGCCATCACCCGAATTTGACTCCAGTCAGCAAAGCTCTTCAAAGAGTCCTGTAGACGATCGCTTGTGATTCACATCAACTGAACCTGTGAAAAATACATGATTCTTTCTGACACTAAAGACGACGCAGAGGCGTCTGTGTTGACAGAATCACAAGTGAAATTCATCTAGCAGCCCGGAGGCACAGTTCTTTTACTTTTTACATCTACAACCTTTCCGTGGCTGTCCGTCAGAGAACCCGAGCCCGGTTGCGTCATTTTCAGTCTAACCAACAACCAAAATCCCAAAGTGAAAAATGAAGAATTAGTTCAAACGGAGTGGATATTCTGACATGATTGACATGCTGTCAATTGGCTTAAATTTCGTATGGGATCCGATAAACTATAATATAGCGTATGAGTCGTTTGTACTGCTTTTGTAGTCTGTTTAAGGCTTGAAAGTGTATATTCATTGCGGTCTAAATGGAAAAGAGTGACCAGTTAAAATCCTTCTTATATGTACAAAAAAGTGTGTTGCATGATTATCGATTATTATACTATATAAAACATTGAATATGCTACATTAAAATATATAGTTTGCTGTTTTGTAGTCCATTTGTGAGTTCAGAGATTAAACAAAACTATGTTTATTGGAGGTACAATAGAGCCAACAAAATATTTCTGTGATCTGAAGAAATCAAATGTTATTTGTTTGTTTGTCTTGACAGATAAAGAGGTGATTCAGCGAGGCAGGGTGATAGAGAGAGGAGAGGTGGCCGTCGGAACACAGCTGGTACAGGCGATTCCTCCTGGACTCTTCTGGAGGTTTCACATCACGGTTCACCACCCCGAGTATGTCAAGTTCAACATCTCGCTCACACGGGACGCCCTGCTGGGCATCTACGGCAGGAGGAATATACCACCTACTCACACGCAGGTAACATCGCACAGAGAGTTTTACATGACTGGTTATAATCTTTAAATATTTATTAACTTGTATTTGAAAATGTTTTTTGGGCATGCATTTGTGTTCAGGTTTGGCTGTACTTGTAAGGTCAGATTTTTTTAGATTTGGAATGAAACCAACATGTGGGGACATTTCAAGTGGTCCTCACTATTTGAGGGTTAAGTTTACGGGTAGCAATAAGTGTAAAGAATAATATAAAATCTCATTATTTTAATTAGTGATAAAAATCTGATTTACAAGTTCATAATAATATAGCTTCTAAGTATTCTTGTTAGGGCCGCATTTTTTTTTTATTCTCCCACAAATATACAAAAAAATGTCAACAACAGACACAGTACATGTGAAGTCTTTTGAACCCTTTGAAAATGCTTATACGTACGCCAAATCATGTTTTGCTTTAGGTCTGGTGATATTTCTGTAAGATGTTAGATTTAGGATTATAAAATATGATAAATTCCACATAAAAACCATTGCATCCCGTGAGATGTTCTTACAAATATACACTACTGTTCAGAAGTTTAGTGAATTGTTTCTCTTAATATTTCAAACCTTTTGAGCTGAAGCTGTATCCTGAAAGGTCTGAAATCAGTGTTGTCAATATAAAATAAAATCAAGTGTGCAAACATATTTATTTATTTCATTACAAAACTAAAACTAATATTTTTTTGAGACATCATGTCAACAAACGCACGGTTTTGAATCTACATGTCAACTAACTAATTATAGTATTAGTAAGCTGTTGATTTAATTGATTAAAATAGATTTAAGACTTAAAATTCATTTTTCAGTTTAGGTGTAGGGATAGGTTAGGGGTAGGTGTAGGGCTTTAATATCTCGATAAGTTTCGTTCGAATAATTTTATAAATATAATGATTTACACTCCTAATGTTTAATGCACAACAAAACTGAGTAGTAACGCATCAGCCACTATTTATAAGTACCAATAGCATCTAACTACTATTTCAACTTAATCCAAAGAAAACACAGCTATTTTCGGTCAGTGTAAATAGCATATCGCTAATCTATTGCTATTTACACTTAGTGCAAATAGCCGCTGCCTATTATACAGTATATAATGTTCACAGATTCAACTTATTGTAGTAAAACAGCCCTTATGCGTGTGTAAGAGTACTTGTGTATGTGTGTCTGAGTCTCAGGTGGTGTCGTGATTGGTGTTGTTGGTAAAAGTTGTCTAAGTGCATATTGTTATGACTGGCAGATAAAGAGGAGGATCGGCAGCGTATCTAATGAGGTGCTTCAGACGACCCCAACATGCTAATTACATCTCATTATTCAGGATATCATCCAAGATTAACTGTTCACTTTGCTCTAGAAATTAGAGCCCGGTGTAATTCAATTTAAGGCATCTCGTTTGCGCCTCATTTGCATATGCGCTCACGTACGTAGGCGTCGGCAAAGCAAGAAGAGTGCTTAATTGTTCCAGCGTAATGAAAAGGCTTCCATTGTGTGTTTGTTCATGCGCGCGTCGGAATAGAGATGTTTACGTGCGAGTCTGCTGCTGCGGCGTGTATGTGTTCCTGACAGATCGCTACTGCACAGAGACTGTCAACTCCGATGCGGCTCCCGCGATCGTTCCTCGGTTTCTCCGGCTGTCATTAAAAGCAGTGGGGCTCTGGTGCGACTGCTGCCCTGCTGGCTCCTGCCTGTCAGAGTAAGAGTCATTACAGTCGATGGGGCTTCAGCGGCTCCACAGTTTCCAGAGTGACTTCGGGGGTGGAGAGGGACTCATTATAGCCAGAGGGTTCTGTAGTGCCTTGGAGAACGCAGCTCATTGATGTTTCTGATGTTTGTAACAGCTCTGTCTAAACACCAGCATCCCCCACCCCACCAAATCCAGACAGACACAGACACACAGTACGTGCATATCTTTTCCAGTTTCCTTGGAGATGGATGCTTTCCGGTTACAGTGACACGGTAGTGTGGGGTGATGAGACAGGCACTGAACGCAGATATACAGACTCGAACAGACGCAGATGGTGCGCTGTAAACTCCTGGATGCAAACATATTTCATATCTGCAGTGGGTCCAGATTTGTGCGAATTTAAGGGTGTCTGGCTGCGTTTGCTCCAACTGGAAGCTTGTTTTTATCATGTCGCAGTGCGCACAGGTGATCACTTCTAGTTTAGGCGGCTTTGATGGGTAACGGTGTCACAATGGGAGGTGAAATGACGGAGAGAGAAAGATATTATTTATCTTAGACGTGTACGCATTTGGGCGCGTTCTTTGGCTTCATTAGATGTGTAGTTATCATTACATAATTACTATCTTGTTTCAGCTGTAATCTGTAGATTTTATTCATTAAGAAGAAACTAAATTCTGTTATTTAGCAAGTACAAAACTGGTTCAAAACTGTCTTCTAACTTACAACTTACTCAGAAATTTCATTATTGGACATTACAATTTTTTTACATGACATAATTTTGATACAGTAAATGTTATTTACAGTATCTGTTACGTACAG